>JALJCO010007183.1:0-405625 GCA_023101725.1 Atherinomorus stipes | reverse complement strand
GTTACGGGTCTCAAGGGGTTGATGACCACATTAACAAATATGTTACCTGTTTAAAGCAGGTGAAAGAGGAGAAGTGAGGACAGGATGCGGATCGTTTCTCTCCCAGATCACGTCTCATTTATTAACAACATTGTCACAAACAGTACTGCATTTTTTTAACTTCAGTTTGTTTAAACTCTGCTTAATCAGTTCCTTAATCCAGTTCTCAAAGTCCATTAAACCATCTTCAGTTTTACATTCATGTCACAAAATCTTCTCGGTCAATTTTCCTGAGATGAACACATCTGAATAATCATGTATTTACATTAACAGTCTGTGCATAGAGTCACTAATTTTTATAAATCTCAGCCTAATACTGGTTCAGAGCACTTAAATGAAGTGTTAACTTCACAAGAATTGCGCATTTTGTCTCTTGGTATAAGCCAAACTAATACAAAATTAAGCTACTGTAAAATGTACAGGCACTGAAATATGCAGCATGAAATGTGCTTATGTTAACTTTAAACACTTTCCCATAAAACACAATAAAGTTCAGAATTAAACAAAGTTGACACAATAAACCAGTGCAAAATACAAATAAAATGCTTGCTTCTCTGTAAGTGCATTTAAATTCTTGTTATCAAAAGCTACAGCATGTGCACAGGAGTCTCCAAAATACACCTAACAACTGTCTTGACTGTGTGACTCGTGGCGCACAAAATGGCGGCCGCTCGGGAAAACGTACTTCTAAAAGTTACTTTTCGTCATTTTAAATTGATGAAAACAACGTCAACTACACACAGAAAAACTCACAAAATAATGTTTAGCTAAATACAAGCATTTCTGGTGATTTACCAACCTGTTTAAAGCAGGTGAAAGAGGAGAAGTGAGGACAGGATGCGGATCGTTTCTCTCCCAGATCACGTCTGATGAAACAGCGGAAGCGTCCGCCTTTACCGCTCCCAGCGCAACGAGAGAGAAACAAAAGTTCCGCCCCCCACTTTTACAGGGAAAAAATTACTGGAGTTTAAAAAAAATCACCAAATAATCACAAATAAAATCTCAAATGTGGTGACCCTATTTTAGGTGTGCCACACGCTCCCCGACAACAAAAGTGACTCCTGGCACTTTGCACAAACCTCAAAGAATATCAGCACCTTATGTAAACATTTCAACTCAATATTCCCAGCACTTTCAAATATATACAGTACAAAGATCTCGAACATCAAAGATTCATGTGCAAGTGTACCCTATGACCTAATAACCTTGGACAGGGTAGGGTTGGGGTAAACATTGGTACTGGAATAGAGGTACTTGGAATAGTGGTAAGTATGTCTGTGAGTGCCAAACATTACTATGGGGAATCAAGCATGTGTTCATAGCACTCACAGAGGGAAATGACTGGTATGTTGGGTGGCCAAGAGACGAATAAGTGAACATCTGGCCCGGTCGTCTCTGTCTAGTGGACCGGCGTAACGGAACTGGGGAAGCAGGTTGAGAGTCTGATATCTGCTCCTCAGGGTATCCATGTTGAGGCATCTCTGGCTCCTCATAAGGAGCTGCAATCTCGGTTGTCTGCCCATCACCTTCATCAAGTTCAACATGGTGTAGGGTATCCTGTTCGTTATTCAGTTGTTGATCCAGATTTGGTCCCTCATCAACTGTTTCATCTCCAAGTGGTCCATCATCCGGCTCAGTTAGAGTTTGAGTATCCATCCACGTCCTGCTTCCTTCCCTTGTTCCATGTGAATCACTATGACTTTCGCTCATGTGCTGGATCCCTTTTACAGGCATTTCTGGTGAAGACTTGTCCTGTGCTCCAACATATTTCCTTCCTGTCTGAGTGGATGTTCCTCCAGGGGGAGCCAGTGTTTCCTTCCTCTGGTTATTGTCAGGTCTCTCAGGGTTAACGGTGACTCTTGGTTCCATCCAGCTTGTTGGTATCCTCAAACAGTATCCTCCCTCTGATTCATCCTCAGAGTCTGAGTTCTCAACGATGTCTGTCTGATCTTTCCTTTTACTGGTCCTCGTCTGAGCCCTTTTCCGTTTTTGTGTTGGCACTGCTACTGGCTCACGTGACTGTGGTGGAAATTCTACTGGCAGATCGTTAACCAGCAGGAGCAGGTTCCTGTGCAGGGTTCTTGTTCTCCCCTTTTCATCACGCTCTGGGTAGATGACATACACTGGGTTATCTGACACTTGTTCCCTGACCACATAGATCTTACTCTCCCAGTAGGAACGCAGTTTGCCTGGCCCACCACGCTCGCCCAAATTCCTGACCAGAACTCTGTCTCCTGGCTTTAAGACTGCTCCTCTCACTTTCTGGTCATAATGAGACTTGCCTTTAGCGCTAGATGACAGACTGTTACTGTTAGCAACACGATATGCTTCTGTCATCCTTTTCTGCCACTTTTCTACATACCCTTTGTGTGTCTCTGGATCAGACCCTTCTGCTAACCCAAACAAAAAATCCACCGGGAGACGGGGATGTCGCCCGTACAGCAGAAAATGGGGTGAATAACCAGTGGACTCGTGTCGAGTACAGTTATAAGCATGTATGACTTGTGGAAGATGTTCTTTCCATGCCTCCTTCTCTTTGTCTGTCAATGAACGCAACATTTGCAGCAGCGTACGATTGAATCGTTCAGCTGGGTTGCTTTGGGGGTGGTATGGGGTTGTGCGGGAGTGTCCTACCCCAGATAGCTGACCAAGAGCTCGGAAGAGCTCGTTTTCAAATTCCCTCCCTTGGTCGTGATGGAGTTTGTGAGGGAACCCAAAACGAGGTACAAAGTCATTATAGATCCGCTCAGCTGCTGTCCGCCCCGCCTTATTTTTGGTTGGGTAGGCCTGAGCGAACCTCGTGAAGTGGTCAACAACCACTAAGATGTACTCATACCCCCCTTTACTCTTCTCAAGGTGCAAGAAATCAATACAGACTAATTCGAGAGGTGAATTAGACTTAAGGCTGCTCATTGGTGCTCGCACATGAGTTGTGGGCTTTTTCTGCTTTATGCAGCTGCATTTCTTAGTCACATAGTCCTCAATATAGTCCTTCATGTGAGGCCAATAGAACCTCTCCCTTACGAGGTGGAGTACTCTCTCAGTGCCCACATGTTTCATGTCATCATGAAGGTGTTTCAGGACTAGGTCGTGATATTTTTGAGGCAGGACTAACTGTTTTCTGGCAGGTGTCTGGCGGTACAGTATTCCATTCTCAAGACAGAGTCGATCCCACTCACGGAGGAGTTTGCAAGCGGGTCCCTTCACTGACCTGCGGATGTCTTCTGTGAGTTTGTTGTTAGTCTCTTTGAGTCTTACGACCTCCCCAACTGTGGGGTCCTCTCGTTGGGCCTGAATCAAGACATCCCGTTTCATCTCCTGAAAGGATGTGGGAAGTTGCAGGACTGCGTCGTGGGAGGAGGCAAAGAGGGCAGCTACCCAAGCCACTTCCTTTTTCTGGGCCACTTGTGTTCCCTCCCAAGCTGCATTTACAACCTCCTGAGACAGTTCCTCTGTGCATGAGGCCATGTACTGGTTCATGTCGACTGGTACACGAGACAGGGTATCTGCATCAACGTTAGCTTTTCCTGGCCTATATTTGATGCTGAAGTGGAAGTCAGACAGTTCCCCAACCCAACGGTGACCAACCGCATTGAGTTTAGCTGTACTCATGATGTATGTGAGTGGGTTGTTGTCTGTATATATCGTAAAGTGTGGAGCATAAAAGAGGTAGTCCCTAAATTTCTCACACACTGCCCACTTGAGAGCTAGGAACTCTAACTTGCCACTATGCAAGTGATAGCTTCGTTCTGCAGGTGTCAGGGTACGTGACCCATATCCAATGACTCGCAACTTCTCACCCTGCTGCTGGTATAAAACTGCCCCGAGGCCACGCTCGGATGCATCCGTGTGCAAGATGAACGGTAAGTCAAAATCTGGGTATGCTAGGATTGGGGGATGGGTCAACATGTCAATCAGTTCCTCCAGGATGGTTTGATGCTTAGAAGTCCACTCTATAGGTGTCCTAGATGGCAACTGGGGACCTTTGCTTTTCTTATGACGGCCCTGGACTGGAAGGGTGGAGGCTTTACCCTGAAGTAACTCGTACAGTGGCTGAGCTATTTTGGAAAACCCTTGGATGTACGAGCGGTAATAGCTAAGAAAACCAAGAACCCTTCTCACGTCACCGATGGTCTCAGGGGTTTTGGTTTTGAGAGCCAGAACGGCCTCTTGATCCTTTGGGTCAATCCGGACACCTTCAGCGCTGACTAAACGACCCACGTAACGAACTTCACCTTTAAACAACTCGCACTTTTCAGGCCTGAGTTTCACGCCGTAGCGTTGCAAAGCTTGGAGCACCTTCCGAACTACTTCTACATGTGCTTCAAATGACGGGGAGTAGCAGAGAATGTCGTCAAGATAAGGTATGCAGCAATCGTCCCTCAGAGAGCTCAGCATCTCTTCCATGCTCCTCTGGAATGCTGCAGGGGCGTTCGAGAGACCAAAAGGGATTCGCACCCACTCGTAGAGGCCCCAGGGGGTGATGAAGGCGGTTAGATGGCGTGACCCTTCAGCCATAAACCCCTGGTGGTAAGCTTTTCCCTGGTCAAGGATGCTGAACCAGGTGTTTCCCCCCAAAGTATCAAGCAGATCTCTGATTCGCGGCAATGGGTGTCTGTCTGGCACAGTTTTCTGATTTAATAGACGATAATCTATGCAGAGGCGCAACGAGCCATCTTTCTTGCGCACGCACACGATTGGGGCAGCATAAGAGGACTTTGATTTAACAATCCATCCCTTCACAAGGAGGTCCTGGATGTATTCTTTGACCTCTCTAAAAAGCGGCTTTGGGATGGAGGTGTACGCTCTCTGTACAGGGATCTCATCTTTCAAACTGATTACCATCTGCAGACTAGGATTACAACCAATGTCATTACCATCTCTGGCGAATGCCTTAGATTCCTCAAACAACATTTTCCTGACAACTTCTTGCTGCTCTTCCTGCAAATGTTCAAGGCTTACTGGTGGATGCCAGAGACACTGATTTAACTCACCAGACTCAGGCTGAGTAGTAACCTCACTGACGGCTAAACTGGGCGTGGAGCTATCAGAGGAATCAGCATCAACAATACGTTCGATGTTCTGTAGGGTTCCTAAGGCTGTCTTTCTTGGTAGTGTAACATCATGTTTAGTGTTGTTGCCAACAGCAATCTTAACATAAGGCTTAGCTGGGTTCTGGACCTCAACTAGTGCTGTCCCTACGTCTAGCTGCTCTAGAGGCTGGCTGCACTCATCTGCTTCAAACAACACTAGGCGGTCAGAGGGATTCATGGTTGGGGGAACCCGACACTTCAACCAAGAAATCTGTCCAGCAGGGATAACTGTATCTTTCCCACCTGTTCTAAGGCGTCCTATCGGTGTACTTCGCTCTGCTGTCTGAACAAAACTAACAAGTGTTTCTACGGTATCAGGGGACACAGAGATGGCGTTATGAAGTAGGGTGGTCAGGGTTGGGATTAACTGTTCTGGCTGCCCTTCGATAAGTTGCTCAAGAACATTAAAACCAATCAGTGGTCTGTCCATCGGCAAGCTGCTGACCAGGACCGGAACACGGATAGAAAGACTGGGGTCTTCGCTTCCAGGTAAGTTGATCTTTAAAGGTACCCAGCCATCAAATGGGATAGGTTCCCCAGTGACTGCGTGCACTTTCAACTCATCTAACTCCTCAATGATTTCTGATAGTGGGCGTGTGTTAAGATCAGGCAGATATCTTTCTTTCCAGCTACGGCTTATCATGCTAACTTGTGCGCCTGTGTCCATCAATGCAGTTACTGACAGGCCACTTAAGTTACATCGGATTAGGGCCTTTTTTCCTATTAGCTTAGCAACAGCTCCACGTCTGGTACATGACTCAACACTAGGCGGAGATGTGGTCTCATCTTGACTGTTACTGGTTGCTTCAGGGGAGGAGACAGCGCTTGCTTGTTTACTCTTAGCCTTGGCCTGGCCACCTGTCTCACTCGCACACTGGTTCTGGGGCATGTTCTTTGGTCTGATCACTGGGCGCCCCGCTGCAGTGACCAGCTCGCGTTTCCCTGATTTTTCTGTCTCTTTAAACAGCCTATGGCTCTATGGCCCTCTTCTCCGCATAAGAAACAGTGACAACAATCTGTGCGGTTCTGCTGGACACAGTTAGTGCACCCAAATGGTTTGTCTCGCTTTATTCTTGTTCTGTTTTGAGTGTGCTGGGGAACAGGATCTACTGGTTGTGGCTGACATTGCCGTCTCATTGACTCCACTAAACTGGTGAGCTCTTCAACCTTATCTGTAAGCTGTTTGATTTGGTCAGTCTTTGTTTTAACAGCTGCACTCTCTTTCTCACCGCTGCCTTTGTGAGTTACGTCAGACTGGAGCTGTACACTGCGCGCTTGTGGGGGTCTGACGGCGTGAAGACCCTATCCGCTTCTGCCTTTCATTTTCCTCATTAGTGATCCTCATCACGTGACGCAGTATTGTCTCATCATTTACTTTACCACTTGAGAGAAGCGGTTTCAGTTCCCGACGTATGTCACTACTCTTATTTCCAAGTCCTTGGTAAACTGTGTGCTGGAAAACATCCTGAACAGTCGCTGGACTGTACTGTATGCCTGTGTCTGGCAGCTTGGATGTGAACAGGACACGCTGCTTCAAACCGATCACACGATAGAGGAATTGCTGTGGTGTCTCGTTCTCATCTTGTCGGGCACACATTAACTCCTGAAATAACTCTGTGCTGTTTTTCTCTCTTAGATGGGCTTGAAGGAATCCCTTCAGTTCTGTCACAGTAAGGTCATCTTTATTGATAAGCATATCTTTAAAAGTCCCAGGCTTGATTATTCTGAGCACACCTCGAACTATCTCAGTGTCCTGGAAGCCTTCTCTGAGTCCTTCATCAATCTGCTTACAGATGTTATTGTAGCTTATGTCTGATGAATGATCTCCAACTTGCCCCCCTTGTATTTTAAACTCTCTCCTCTGGAGATAGGAGAGATCTCTTAGAGAGATGATCCCTTCCCGGGATGTTGCGGGCATGGGTGTTTCTTTCTGGACTGGCTCACAGTTATATTTACCAGTTTGACCTGGAAGTGATGAACGTTCAAGTGCTTGTTCAGCAGGTGGCAACATGCTCTGTCTTAGCTTTCTACCCAGCTCCTCATAGCTGCTGAGCATCTCCTGTAGCTCAAC
This sequence comes from Atherinomorus stipes, assembly GCA_023101725.1. Classification (NCBI taxonomy): domain Eukaryota; kingdom Metazoa; phylum Chordata; class Actinopteri; order Atheriniformes; family Atherinidae; genus Atherinomorus; species Atherinomorus stipes. The sequence continues at coordinate 398,422 of JALJCO010007183.1, read as the reverse complement.
ATTTGTGATGTCAGAAACAGCCTTGACTGAACTCATGGAGCTAGCTGCAGGGATGTTAGGCTGGCTAGACAAAGGGTCAACTGGGTTAGCATGGCTGACTGTATCTGTAGCCTGTGGCGGCCTGGTTGCATTATCTGCATTGGTAACTTGGACAGTTTCTGGAGGACCAGTAACTGTGTTGTGGGATGCGAACAATGTTTGAGTGGGAACAGGGATGGTCTGTGCATCTTTATGTGTTTCATCATCAGACACAGGTGAGAAATCTCTGCTCTTAATTACAGCATCAATAGCATCCTTTAAGATTAATAACTCAACCATCCCACTGTCCTCTGACTCAAGTAAATGCTTACTGTACATGAAAGAACTGATGTGCTCGAAGCAACCTTCCTGGTCTCCTTCCTCGAGCTCAGGCTGGTCCTGTCCTGCAGCTGGACCCAAATCTTTGGCGACCTTGAAGAGTTCCTTGGCTGACAAAGTAAGCAGGCTTTTCCTGATGTCCCACACCAGGGTCTTTCTCCCACTCTCGGCCATGGCAAATCCTCCTTGTCCCTCTCGATGGAATCGCTCAGCTCGCAGACAGCTCCCTCTCCGTCTCGGCTCACGGCTCTACACCAGTATCAGCTTCAGCATTGGTCCCAGATGTCATCAATGGATCAGCTCCAAACCAGCAGGTGGCGCTGATCCCGGACGAGCCCCCAAGATTTGTTACGGGTCTCAAGGGGTTGATGACCACATTAACAAATATGTTACCTGTTTAAAGCAGGTGAAAGAGGAGAAGTGAGGACAGGATGCGGATCGTTTCTCTCCCAGATCACGTCTCATTTATTAACAACATTGTCACAAACAGTACTGCATTTTTTTAACTTCAGTTTGTTTAAACTCTGCTTAATCAGTTCCTTAATCCAGTTCTCAAAGTCCATTAAACCATCTTCAGTTTTACATTCATGTCACAAAATCTTCTTGGTCAATTTCCTGAGATGAACACATCTGAATAATCATGTATTTACATTAACAGTCTGTGCATAGAGTCACTAATTTTTATAAATCTCAGCCTAATACTGGTTCAGAGCACTTAAATGAAGTGTTAACTTCACAAGAATTGCGCATTTTGCCTCTTGGTATAAGCCAAACTAATACAAAATTAAGCTACTGTAAAATGTACAGGCACTGAAATATGCAGCATGAAATGTGCTTATGTTAACTTTAAACACTTTCCCATAAAACACAATAAAGTTCAGAATTAAACAAAGTTGACACAATAAACCAGTGCAAAATACAAATAAAATGCTTGCTTCTCTGTAAGTGCATTTAAATTCTTGTTATCAAAAGCTACAGCATGTGCACAGGAGTCTCCAAAATACACCTAACAACTGTCTTGACTGTGTGACTCGTGGCGCACAAAATGGCGGCCGCTCGGGAAAACGTACTTCTAAAAGTTACTTTTCGTCATTTTAAATTGATGAAAACAACGTCAACTACACACAGAAAAACTCACAAAATAATGTTTAGCTAAATACAAGCATTTCTGGTGATTTACCAACCTGTTTAAAGCAGGTGAAAGAGGAGAAGTGAGGACAGGATGCGGATCGTTTCTCTCCCAGATCACGTCTGATGAAACAGCGGAAGCGTCCGCCCCTTTACCGCTCCCAGCGCAACGAGAGAGAAACAAAAGTTCCGCCCCCACTTTTACAGGGAAAAATTACTGGAGTTTAAATAAATCACCAAATAATCACAAATAAAATCTCAAATGTGGTGACCCTATTTTAGGTGTGCCACATACATAAAGCATAAAGCCCACTGTTGCCCACTGTGGGATTCAAATCCACTATCACAGCAGCTCCCGCACAACACTGGGGCCAAATAAAAGCTGAAAGGCTTCTAAAAAACAAACAAACAAACAAATTATTTAAATCACTGGACATAAAACAAACTTAGAAACACAAGATGTCACGGTGTTCATCCTCAGTTGTTAAGTGCACAGGAAACAGGCATTTAGACACCAAAGCATCACTGGAACATCTTGTGTTTTTATGTTTTGTTTTAAGTCCAGTGTTTTAAATAAAAAAGGTTTTTGCTCAGTAACTAATCTGGCATCTCACAGCTCGCACAGATCACATTTTACCTACGTCTTACCAATATGTACCTTTATGTGTGTGTACTTGTGTCATGTACATACGTGTACAACTGTCATACATAGCTTGCACATTTGTACTTTACATGTGTTTCAGTGTTTTATGATGTGGGAAGAAACTGGAAGACTCCAGAAACCCATGAAATCCCATCATGCATGGGGAGACAATTAACAAACTCCACCAAGGAGGGTCTGTGATGGTCCGAGGGCTCCTGGGAGGCCATAGTGTTGTCTTTTGTTGTTGTTGTTGTTGTTTTGCTTTTTTCTCTGGCAGGCAATTTTGTTTTGTTTTGTTTTGGGTGTTTTTTGTTGCCAGACAGGCCATGTGCTGAGGCATAGGCCAGCCACAATGGCGCCTGGACACTAAGACCTTTGGATAATCACCATGAGCTACCGCACATGTCCCCGAAAATGCATGGTCAATTGTTTACTGGACTCAAACATGCAACCTTCGTACTATGCGGCTGCACTAATTGTAAAACTACAATCCCTCATGTCAGTTTTTCCATTTCAGTTCTAAATACCTCAGCAAAACATTTCTTGTTTAACTATACCAGGGGTTGACAACCTTTACCACTCAAAGAGCCCTTTTGGACCAGTTTCTGATAATAAAGAAAACACCGGGAGCCACAAATCCTTTTTGATAGTTGTGATTAAATAACACTGCATATTATGTCTTTTCCTTTGCCTTTCAATGTGTTGCATTTATGAAATCAACGAACGACTGCAGAGAAAACAAAATTACATTTCCGTATGCAACAAAAAACATTTTAAACTCTAAAAAAAAGATGTTGGGTTGAAGGTTTCTTTTGAGGAAAATACTCAATCTCTATTTGAGTCCTTCTTCTATTAATAAAGAACAAAACAAAACTACTGTAAGGGGTCAGGGGGTGCCCAACCACCCCACGCCAAGGAGGGGGGACAGGGACTAGAGCGCGGGCAGCAGAATGGCCAGAGCCCACAGGCCCACCATCTCCAGGCCCGGTAGATCCCCCAAGAGGCACGTGACAATGCCAGCCTGCATATCCATCCTTACACACAACACACACCCATCATCCGTCCCACTCGCCAATATTTATCTGAAAAGAAAGAACAAAAACCTGTCGCTATCCATTGTTTACTTTCCTGATTTCTGTCACACAGCTGACATCATCAACGCTAACCGTGATGGATGGCGTCACCACACACGCAGAGGTGGGGACAGAGGTCATGCAGCTTGCCAGCAGGTGATCAGACCTGGCCTTTTTTTTTGTCAATGGGAAAGGAGCCAAATGCCAATTATGAGCAGGTCGATGCACGTTTGAAAACCCATGTGAACCCACTAATTTCAGTGGGAAAGCAGAAAGCAGCTTCAGAGGCCGAGAGCTGGAAAGTTCACCGAAAATTGGAGACTCAAATTGTTTGGATTCAGATTGATTAGAGACAGATTAGCTTTTAGACCATTAACCAGACACGCAATACTTTCCATCTCTAAATGTGGCTAAGGAATGGGATTGTGGTTTAGCTAGCTGCAAAGTTTGTAGGTAATATTAGTTGTATTACTAGTAAAAAAAAAAAAGGAATCATCTCAGTAAGAATCAGGACCTTAAGGCCTGCAATGTGACCCTGGAACAAACCCACAACATCTTGCCCATGACAGAACCAAATGGAGTTGCCTTGGTTGGCTCTTCGTGCCTTGAAGTGCAAGAGGACTAACTAAGAATCAAACATGCGTAAATACATTTGCATTTCATATTTTCATACATGTCTGCCAATTGAAATGAACCTCTTGGCCAGTTAGTTTATGTTGCATGTGACATACTCACACACTATACCTCCATGCTGCCCTCTGATATTTACAAACAGTTACAATTAAACCATGCACATCTTCTGCAAGTGTCTGGTGGACAGTGCAATCTGCTTTGTAAACATCTGTTGAGGCAGCAGCATCAGAGCCAGATATATAAAGAAACATACAAATAAAGAAGGTTTTGTGTGGTCAACTCTGGAGCTGATTGTATGAAGATGAATGCTGGAAAAAAAACCCTCACATCCTCTCCAGCACAGCGAGGAAATGGCATTTTTTAGTAAAAATTCTTTAAGTACCTGCAAAACAGAAAAGTTCAGGAGTTAATTCCTGCCAGCAGCCATTGCCCTTTGGAAGAAGACTTTGATGTAGGATTAATTATTATTCATTAATTAATTCACTTAAAGGGACTTGAGGCAAGATAAAGAAACGGAACTTGCGACTGGCGCGACTGGCGCTTCACGTAACTGCAGCCAGGAGCCAAGCCGTCACGGGAGCGTGCACAAACTGACGCTATAATGTTGTTTACTAACCTTTTTCTTCGTAATTGCACTTTTTAGTGTCTTTCAGTTGATCTGGATCGTTTGCTGATGGCAGTGTTTGAATTTACCCCGACCGTCTTCTTCCTGTATCAAAACTGCGGATGTAGCGTCATTTGACGTCACGTCCGCAGGGCAGCGCGGGAAATTCGGACACCGTTAGTTTTGGTATTTAGCGCTTCATCACCCATTAGTTTTAAAAAATGGACATGCATGTTTGTTTTTTTTTTAAATTCCTGCCTCTAGTCCCTTTAAAAATAATTTAAAAAAAAAACGTCAGCATTATAATTTCCCTCAATGGATGAATAATTTATATTAATTTTGTTTTTTTCAATTTCTGATGAGATTTTTGTAGCAATCTAGAAATTGAGATAAGGCTTTACCCTAAGTTTCAGAATCTCATCTACAGTATGTACCATGATGACAAGAAATCTTAATGCTGTTGCATGTGAAGTGTATATCATAATCAAGTGTCTGGAAAAATCAGTGATGCAATCAGTTTGCTCAAATTTAGCCAAGCAGAGTAGCAAAGACAGAGGTAAACATTTCTTCCATGTCTGTCATGATGTTAAACACATTTAATAATTTAAATAGGAGGAAGCATCATATTACGAACCTATTTTTGTCTGAAACAAACAGACATAAATAGGTTAGTATTTAGTAAGACCCAATTTCTCATGTATCTCTACCATGGATGTCAGCAGCTGAACACAAACATTAATAAGCACGCATTTTATATTTCTGAATGAGCAGGATTGATGGAAATGTATTGTGTTTTGAAACATCTTCAATGTCACCTACCCCCTCAGACATCTTCTGTGCAGATACTTTGTATTTCTACAACCCTGATTTGCTCCCATCATAATTTTTACAGCATCAAAAGGGCAATTCCATAATGGTGAGTAACTAGGAGTAATAAGCTATTTGCACAGATGACCTATGGTTTGTAAAGGCTGGATTTTTTGTAAACATTATACCTTGAATGTGGCCTAGCTAAGAGGCTATATTGTATTCAGAAGCTGTTGCCAGGAAAGCTCTTAGACCTGATGTACATTCACCAGGAAAATCTTTTGATGCTTTTAGGAACACATCATTTGAGATGCTGCCATGAAATGTTTATGAAGTTGAATTGCACTACAAAATTTAGCTCTAATTTACATTATTACATTTATGATGTATTCTTTTGCGCACGTGATGCTCCATTACACAGCTATTATGGCTTATGGGACAAAGGGCTCTTGCTGGAATCAAACGATTAAAGCTGTTCTAATGTCATTTGAACATGAATCCATTTTGAATGACTGATTTTTAAACATCATGTCTCTAACTAGTTTTATATTTCTCCTACTATCATCTCACATTTCGAATATTGAGCATTTATTTCACTGAAACCTTAACTGATAGCATCAAAAAAAACCTACCAGACATAGAAAATTAAACAAGGTGCTCATATTTGACAGAAATATTGACTCTTTAGCAGAACGCATGTAATTTATTTAATATCCTGGTCCAACAATATGTCCATACATGAATGACTATCAAGTCTCTCTGTGTGTCTGATCATCAAAAGAAATATTAGCCAAGCTATTCAGCATCCACTGTTGAATGGAAACTCATATTCAGTGTGCCTACAAGACCCTTTTATTGTAATATGAGGTGAGACTACATATGTGAGGGGCAGATTGAGGACCGTGCAATAGAAAATGAGAGGATATTGAAAAGAGGCCACTATTCATATGCACTAGTGCAATGTAGTGTGCTGCTTTTTTCTTTTTAATCAAATAATAGAATACTGCATAAAGTGCAAAACCAGCCTGAAAATGCTGAGGTGAAATGTCTACTTGTCTTCCTCTCACAAAAAAGAAACATATTTCAAATACAAAGAAAATGTTGAAAACTGATAGGTTAGCGCCTTATTTTTTATAAAAATATAAGGCTGGACTGGAAAAAAATTAAAATGAAATCAAAATAAAAGAAAATGAAGAATACATGTTATTATTTTTTATATCCCTTTATTTGACGTTTAACAAGAACCCCACTTTATTAGCTGTTCTTAAATTACATTTCACATTCTTTAACTTGGAAGATGCTTTTTATTTAAAGTAGCAGGACCAGTTTGAGGCGATGCAGGGTTCAGCTCCTTAACCAAGAGCCCTTCATCAAGAAGGAACCTTTCAACAATGGTTTACGCCCTGAGCAAACATACTGCTGCCTCCATTTGAGGTGTTATTATGCTCAAAGTGTAAACATTCCTATAGTTGACACTCAGAGTGATAGGTTTTTTATTCTGAAATGCTATTATTTACCATGTTTTTTTGTTTTTTACCTTTGTGCTGACCTCCTCCAAAACCTTGCTGGGTGTAAAGTCAGGGCTGGTACCTCCTCTCTGGTGCTTTTGGGAAGGCAGGCCTATTTCTTACTGGTCCCTGCCGTGACTTCTTCTTCTCTGCTCTTCTTCTGTGGGCTCTCTTTGCCAACACTCAGCTTCCCCTTTTTGCTCTTCACCACCTACAAATTGCAACCTGGACCAGTGTTGCTATTCTTGTTTACTACAAATAAAAATCCTTTCAACAATGCTGTTATTGACTTTCTGCACTGACTATTTGCACGAAGCATTCATGGATCTTCTAGTAATAGAAAGGAATAATAGACTATTTTATTATAAATCTGCATTATCATTAAAATAAATATATAGACTCATCTCAGACAACAATGTTAATTACTTTTTCCTAAAAACAAAGATCCACTTTATAATCAGAGGAGTTATTGTATAGATTTGCAGTTTATTTGATGCCAAGATTTAAGTTAAATGACTAAACATGCAAAAATAACATTTATTCTAAATAAGTTCATTTAAGTTTAATTTACATAAAGGTTAATTTTAAGAAGAAGCAGTTGGCGGTGAAGGGTTGAGCGACGGTATCAGAACTGTATCATATCAAAGGATGGTCCCCAGAAAGATAGAAGAAGAAACAAGGGTGGCTTTCGTGAATCAATCACAGATTTACTGTTAAAATATCAGTTTCACATATTCGCTACACTCATATCTATCATATTCACCTTGGACGCTATTTTGAGGAGTAAATTTTAGCTTGCACATAATGGCAACAATGCACTTCAAAAAAGTTGGAACAAGGAGATGTTTAACAACTCAACCACTGTGTGTAAATGTCGGGGAAGTGGCGAGACCCATTGCTGGTTTGATGCAGGATTCTAGATGTCCAACAGTCCTGTACTTTTGTTCCTGGATCTTTTGTTTAATGATGATCTGGTTGTTTTTGGTGAAAGGGCTGGACTGCATGCAGGCCAGTTCAGCATCCTGTTATGATGGATGCAGTACAGAAGGTGGTTTAGCATTGTCTTGCTGACAAGATACTGTATGTTGTCTGGACGGGAGCAGATATTAGTCTAAAACCTCAATGTACTTTCAGCATTGATGGAGTCTGCACAGATGTGCAGCTGCCCACACGATAGGCACTAATGCAACCACCATACCATGAGATGCATGTTTTTAAACTGTCCACAGGTAACAAACTGCAATGCTGCCTGAGGGCCCAAAGATCAGAAGCATCTGGTTTTGTCATTCAGCCTTGTTTCCTGTGCACTGATATTTGTCTTGACTGTATCATCTTTTGATGAAATGTGTCCGGTGGCATCTTCAGTCTTTCCAATTGTATGTTGGGTAACATTTTTATGAAAATTGCTACACAATATTTTAGCACTATTTGTTGCAGATTATTGAATATCTGCCCATCTTTACATTTGAGAGACTCTGCCTCCCTGAAATGTTCATTTTATGCCCAGTCATGTTACTAACCTGTTCAATTTGTTGTTAATAATCTAGCTGTTTTATATTTGTGTCAGTTACTTTTCTAGCCTTTAGTTATTGTCATCCAACTGAGCTGCTGCCATCAAATTAAAAAAGGCTTATACAGTATTTTTCCATGAATAATGAAATGTCTGTTTTAACATGTGATATGTTATTTATTTTCTATTGGAAATAAGATGTAGGTTTAAAAGATTTGTAAATAATTTCATTCTGGTTTTATTACTGTTTGCACAGCACCCAGTTTTTTAAAAAAAAAATTAGGAGTGAGCTAATATTAAATGAAGGCCGTTTAATCAAATCAAATCAAATCAAATTTATTTATATAGCCCTTTTACAGTACCCATTGGACACACAAAGTGCTTTACAGCAGGGTAACAGAAAAAGAGACAACAATGCAAAACATAAAAATGCAAACTTAAATACTAGGAAAAGTGAAGAACAAAAAGAGTTAAGAGTAAAAACAACCAACAGAAAATCAGAACAGGCTACTCGGGGGAGTGCAGGGTGTACCTAAGAGAGAGTAAAAACCTTTAATAAATAAACTAGTTAGAATTAAAAGCTAGACTAAAAAAATATGTCTTTAACTTAGATTTAAAAGAGCCCAGTTCAGTCGTGAGACGAATGTCGGGGGGCAGTGAGTTCCACAATCTGGGGCCAGCAGCTGAGAACAAGCGGTTGCCCCATTGCTTTAGCTTCGTTCTCGGCACTTCTAAAAGAAGTTGGCCAGCGGAACGAAGGGCCCTGCTGGGGTCCCGGCGGACCAGCAGGTCAGCCAGATAAGGGGGGGCCAGGCCGTTGAGGGCTTTAAAAACAAACAAAAGTAATTTAAAATCAATTCGGAAGCGGACGGGGAGCCAGTGCAGGGAAGACAGGACGGGGGTTAAATGTTCTCGCCTGGACGCGATGGAAGCCTGGTTCAGGCCAACGAAAAGGCCGTTACAGTAGTCCAGCCGGGCACTAATGAAGGCATGGACAGCCGTCTCCAGGTCCCCCCGGTTAAGGAAAGGTTTGACCTTCGAGAGGAGACGGAGTTGAAAAAAGCTGGTTCTGACAATGGCGCTGATCTGCCTTTCGAACCTGAGGCCACTGTCCAACAAAACTCCAAGGCTTTTCACGTAGGACTTGGGGGAGGGAATAGAAATGCCGTCGTGTGAGTGTGAGTTTAAGAAGTCAAAGCTTTGGATTTTTCAGCAAATTAATGATTTTGCCCTGATGTTTATCAGTATTATTAAAAAAGATAATCAGTGTTGGTGAGCATCAAGACTGAAAAGTGAAAACATGCATATATTACACCATATTAATTTTTACAGATATGCAAATAAAAACCAGCTTTCAGCAAATTTACGTCTCTTACAGCAAAGTTGGTCATGGCAAGTTATCAGCTGTGAGACAGGCTGAATTGTAGTCACCCTGTATAATTAGATTGCTGCTGTTTCAGGAAAGATTACAGTTTTTAACATTATCAGGCAACTGAAGCCCTATGTTTATTTACTCTATGATAATGAGTTGTTGTTTTTCACCAAGCAGCACCAGTTTAGGTTCATCTTATATCACCAATATTCATGTCGGTGGTGTTTAGCTCTGCTTGCATGTTAAATAATATGCTGAATGTTCTCTGCTGATAATGAAACCAAATAAACTTAGGATTATTTTATCTGTCTTATTTATAAGGCTAACCAACAAATCAAACTGAGTGGTCAAAACATTTCTTTTTTTTTTTTTGGTGCAAAACCCAAATCTTAAGAACTATATTGACTTTTGCATGATAACTGTGGCAAAGCATAGATTGATGTACAAGTACAAAATATCTAGTGGCCTCAATAAAATTGTAGTGAAAGTATAAATAGATTAAAGATCTAAGGCAAATGTGCACACAGACAACTTATTGCATGACGGACCCGTTGACAGTCCTGTATCTACTGGGAGAAATGTTTTGTAGGTGTGCAGATCAAGTCAAGTCCAGCTGATCCCAAAAAAACTTGCCAGCACATGATTTCCTGCAGAACACAGAACAAAATGCATACCTTCCTATAATGGCATTTATGAATGAATATGCATGTGAATGACAAATTGTTAAATGTTCTGCATGACTTTACTAATATTTAAACAAACAAAGCCTTCATTTAATTGTGTTTTATAAACTTAGCCCAGCGGTATCTAGTCTTGTTTTTGAGAAGTAATTTTGTCCTGACTGTTCCAACTTACCTTCATCCAATGTAAACATCAATGTATTATCTGTTTAATGACCTCACTTTAACTGCAACATTGTCACTTTTATGTACTGACTGTAGGCTGGCTTGCAGCTTCTGATTTCTAAAAAGAACATCAAGAAAAGACAGATGAGTTAATTATACTGGTTAAAGATAAAGAAAAAGAAAAAAGAAAAATGAAGGAAACTGAAGGAAGCGTCAAACTCAGTAATAGAGTGATAACGGTGTCCAAATATCAGGTTTGTACATAATACAAGGACAACAGTGTTATCTTGGTGGGTGGTCTGTCTCTTACTGTGACTAATAACCTAATTTCCTCACCAAATATACCTGGTCAAACACTGACTTATTTTTAGATGCTCATGTGGGCAGATAAATGTTTCCCGATTACTAAAAATGCTCACCTACACAACATCTCAAGCAGTTAAGATAATGAAAATACCCAATACTGGAATGGCTACACACACCAAAATATAGGGAATGCTCCCCTCTAGAAGCAATTGTAATGGATTGCACTGCACCATAGGAGCAGATGCTCATACCCTTACATACTTTATGAAATGTCTTTGTTCTCTCAGAGCTATATCCCCAGGTGCTTGAACAGCAGAGGGTACACCCGAGGAGGTTCAAGCTCAGGGGAACCTTACAAAAATATTCTTAAAGCAAAAACAGTGCTGCTGTGGCAGAATACACCAACAGCAAATATCTAAGGGGGATTTACATGGACCTGAAAACAAAAGCTCAACATCAAAATGAATTTTGTGTTTCTGCAATGTCCAAACAGCATAGAATGACTTAGCCTAGTTTTAGTCTCACCCAAATTTATCTAATAGTTACTCATTGTTAATATTTCTGGAAGCTGCAGCTGCAGGGTGACCATGTGCAATCCACTGGAGACAAATTCTTGCAACCAGTGTGCTATGCAGATAGGATATTCAAAAAAGGAGGACCGGGATGACAGTGATGAATAGCCTATTCGCTATTAGGAACATCAGTGCATTTTGTGGTGTGCTTTGTGTTTCTCCCAGGGAATATTCTACCAATTCTTCATGGCACAACATTAGTGAAACTGCAAGGGTAAAATTACAGCTAATAACAGCTTTTAGAGGCAGTCAATTTTTAAGGTAGAGTTGTGTGAAAATGTGTTTGCCCCTTTCCTCATTTCTTATTTTTTTTCGCATGTTTGTCACACTTTATGTGTTTCAGATCATCTAACAAATTTAAATATAAAACAAAGATAACACTAGTAAACACAAAATGTAGTTTTCAAATGAAGATTTTGATCAGATCCAAACCTTCATGGCCCTGTGTGAAAAAGTGATTGCCCCTCCCCCTGTTAAAACACAAGTTAACTGTGGTTTATCACATCTTTGGAAAGCTGAGTTCAATTTCTCTAGCCACACCCACACCTGTTCTCAATCAAGAAATCACTTAAAGGTACAGTATGTAAGAATTACTGACATCTAATGGTAGAGATGGGTATTTGAAAGGAAAGATGTTATCTTTCAAATGACTTCATATTCCAAGCACAACTGTGAATGTACGGTGCCCATTAGTGGCCAAAATTCTCTAAAATATAAAGATGTTTTCATCTGTAACTGGATCCAGTGGTGTCAGGTGTAGCTATGACTCTATGAGTAACTACTTTTTATTTTTCTTAAGGCATTTCTTATCCCAAACAGTGCTCTAACTCCCAATAAACAAAGCTGGTACAGTAGTTTTAAAGTTCAGAGGGTTCTCACTTCACACACATTGTTTTGTCCATTCAGGGACATCGTAGTAAAAATAGTGGAACAAATATGGCAACCTCCATATGTGCACCCCAACAAGTTGATATAAATAACTTATTCTAAGAAAATAAACACCTAACAGTTATTCTAGTACAGCAATTACACATAAATAGAAACACAGTTTTCAATTATATATCACATTTTTCTGCCATTGACCTTTGATTTTTTGCACACAGTACCTATAAAGAGGACCTGCCTGACAAAGTGAAGTAGATCCTCGAAAGCTAGACTTCATGCTGCGATCCAAAGATATTCAGGCACAAATGAGAAACAAAGTAAAGCCGTTTTCCCACTGAAATTAGCGGGTTTACACGGGTTTTTCAAACTTGCATCGACCCACTTATAATTGGCATTAGGCCCCCCCCTCACAAAAAACCCGGGTTTTTTCTCATCCTCTGCCTATCGCGTCTCCTCCTCTCCCCCCCCCCTTGTCTCTGGTGCCCCCATCCCTTCTTTTTTCTTGTTTTTGCCCACACACCACGTGTTTTTTTCCCCCCCCCCACCAATGTAAAAAATTTTTCCGGCCAGTGGGAAAGGAGAATTATTGACCTATTCCTATTTAAAAAATGCTAAATACTATTGTTTTCTTCCACAACCGCGACGGCGGCCTTTGTTTTCCCAAAACAATTACCGCCCCCCCCCCGCCGGGGGGGTGTCGAACCCCTCCGGGTTTCTCCCCCCCCCCGCACGCGCCGCGTTTATTTTTGTTTTCTCCGCCGCTCTCGCGCCCCGAATTTTAAATTTTGACTTTTGCCCGCGTTCTCCGCGCCCGGGGGGCTCAACCCCGGGTTGGAATATCTAACCTTTGGCTTCTTGAGGTGGGCGTCGACCAATCCAAGAGAAACAAAAAACACACACACACATTTTTTAACAGGGAAACATCCAGAAGAACCAGGGGAATCTCCTCTCTCTCTCTGAAGACAGGGGAGGATAAACTGTGATCTGTGTCCGGTCCCTGTTTCTGAACGGTGGTTTGATGACCTGCTGTCCTGATGGGATTTCCTGGGCTGATAATGCTGCCCCGCATCGAGACGGCAGGTTGTTAAACTGGGCCGGATCAGACGGCTGAAAGCGCCCCTCGTCAGCAGCTCCTGGCGTAAATGATGAAACTCATCACAGTCAGAACACCTGGAATCATCTGGTGAACCGGACACAGAGCAAAGACGCCCGACAACGACATTCCCTGCTTTATTTATCACATAAAGCCGAGCCACTCTCTCTCCTGCATCTGTCATTGTGCAGACAGACAGGTGAAAGGAAAAAGAGAAAGGAGAGGCTCCTCCCGAGGCGCGGTGAGCGCGGCTGGGCTGGACATCTCTTGCCGCGTGTCAGGGCGTCAAGACGCTGGAAATCAAGCGTCTGACTTTTTAGTGACCAAGCATCCAACTTTGGGCGTCAGGCGCGATTTTGACGCACAAATCGCGCTTGGTCTGAACACACTGTTATTATTTCTAAAGCTTTGGGACTCCAGCGAAAAACAGTGAGAGCCATTATCGACAAATGGGGAAACCATGGAACAGTGGTGAACCTTCCAAGGAGTGGGTGGCCAACCAAAATTACACCAAGAGCACAGCGATGACTCATCCAAGAGGTCAGCAAAAAGAACATAAAGGCTCGTCTCAGTTTTGCCAGAAAGCATCTTGATGATCCCCAAGACTTTTGGGAAAATAAAAGTTGAACTTCTTGGAAGGTGTAGGTCCCATTACATCTGGCGTAAAAGTAACACGGAAAGGAAAAGAAAGAAAAGGAACATCATACCAACAGTAAAATATGGCAGTGGTAGTGTGATGGTCTGGGGTTGTTTTGCTGCTTCAGGACTTGGAAGACTTGCTGTGGTAAATGGAACCCTGAATTCTGCTGTCTACCAAAAAATCCTGAATGAGAATGTCCAGCCATCTGTTGGTGACCTCAAGCTGAAGCGCACCTGGGTTCTGCAGCAGGACAATGATCCAAAACACACTGAAGAGACTTTGGAGTGGCCTGGTCAAAGTCCCGAGCTGAATCTGATTGAGATGCTGTGGCATGACCTTAACAAGGCAGTTCATGCTCGAAAACCCTCCAATGTGGCTGAATTACAACAATTCTGCAAAGATGGGTGGGCCAACGTTCCTCCACAGCGCTGTAGAACACTCATTGCCAGTTATCACTAACTGCAATCAGTTAACGCTTGATTGCAGTTGTTGCTGCTAATAGTGGCCCAACCAGTTATTAGGTTTAGGAGGCAATTACTTTTTCACACAGTGCCATGTAGGTTTGGACCCCCCCCCCCCCGCACCTTACTAATAGAAATCTTCATTTAAAAACTGCATTTGTGTTTACTTGTGTCATCTTTGTCTAATATTTAAATTTGTTGAAACATATAAGTGTGACAAATGTGCAAAAAAAAAAAAAAAAAAAAAAATCAGGAAGGGGGCAAACACTTTCACACAACTGAATTTGTGCCTCCACATTAATCCAAAATAAGATTTTCCATTAACTGTGCCAACAGATGTTTTCACCTTCTTATGAAGAGAAGGTAGTAAATATAAGGGCAATGATTCAGGCATAGCTTGTTGTGTTATTCTGACCCATTTTAATGTCTCCATGTGGGTGACAGTCATGGCCAGCGGCACTTTGTTTTTAGGTTATTGAGTTAGTGGCTGGTCATTTTTCAGTATTGTAACAACTATATCTTACATTTTGGTCATAAGTGAGTCCCATAATTTGATGCCCACATTGACACCACTGATCGTGTGGATGTAAATTGTACCTTTAGCCGCTGGCTGAACTTTACGTCTACTTTATGACACCATAGGTAGTTTGAAAGAAAGCAGTTACTCTCTGTGCCTGTTGCCACACCACTGCTATAGTATCTTTTAATCATAGTACTCAGCATTGTCAAACAGTCTGCAAATCACCATAAAATCTGTTACTATGAGTCATAAAACCTGCATGGACTTCTGTGACCTACTGTCATAAAGTATGACTGTGCGGTTGAGCCTCAAGGTCAGTCACTTTGAGCGAGACCATCCTGTGCAGTCGACTGCATCAGCCCCACTCTTGCATTCACTTGATCGGTCATTTGTTCATCAGCTACTGTTGGACATCAACACACTTTCTCCTGCTCTCTTCAACAGTGATGCAGGCTTTTCTTATGGTGCTGCTTGTGAAACTTCAAAGGATTTAGAGTGATGGAAATAATAAAAGTACATCATAATAACAAAGAAACGTGTATGCATTAGTGACTCAAATAAAGAGGGTGTTTTAAGTAGCAGAGCTGATTTAAGTGGCTAATTGTGAAAAGCATTGTTAGGCTTTGATGTCCACTACTTCCCTGTTCCTTCTCCAAACAAAACATCTTTTGTCTCTGCAGAGAAATAATACATTCATCCTTAAGTACAGAGTGGTGAAAAAATAGAGACAGTCATTCTGAAAATTAAGATGTGAAATTATGCTTGTTCTTTAAAAGAAAAAAAAAAAGAGCCAACATTGGATGGCTTGTTAAAAATCGAGTGTGTAATTTTCTGATTTTGTGTAACTCAGGTTCAGGATATTGAGTTATTAGGGTGAGTTTCGGTTTCCGCTTGCTAACATCTCAAGGTGTTTCAAATTATCAAAGTTAGCAGATAGAACTTTAAACATCCTGACTCACATGCACTGTATCAAGGATCCAAAAGGAGCTTAATCTTTATTACAGTGAGGTCATTACTCACTGACTCACTTTCTGCAGAAGTGCTGTGGATTTTTTCCACCTCCGCTAGCTTGTAGGAAAGCCTGAGACCAGTGAGCTGAGCTCTGACTAGCAAGGCCTCCAGGCAAGGTTCTTATTACTTCCAGTGCTCTGCTACCGCTACCCACAATGCAGATGAACAAGTTGCTTTATCTTATGCTATATTAAACCTTATAGAAGTGCTAAAAAAAGAGGGTTAACTTCTCTTGCTACATGCTGCAGTTTAATTACAAAGTGCACTACAGTAGAAGAAAATTAAAAGTTATAAAATTCTTTCATGACAGGGCTGCCTGGACTGCACATTGATATTAAACTGTAACTGATGAGCTCACTATTGCTAATAAAAGGACCTCTCCTTGCAATAATGCTGACACTAAAGCAATTTGAGAGGGATGTGAATTTAGTGTTTGCAGAGTGTAATAAATGGAAAATACACTACATGGACTGACTGGCAGAGATCATTTATCAATTCTGAAGCTGAGCAAGGCAACAGAATCAGAATTATAACAGTAATGTCTCGTGAATACAGCCTCTGACCCTTGGTTCATGAATAAGGAAAATGCAACTTAACAGGAATTTTGATGGGATTCAAAGAGACAATGGATGAACAAAGGTTAGAAAAGTGTTTCATTTGCATAAAGCAAAGAGTTTGCATGGTTGACCACTCTTGTCAATCTTTTCACATTTTGAGGTTTTGAAAGAAACGGCAAAATGAGAAGCTAAGAAAATCAAGCTGAGGCCATCTAGTTAGGGATTAGGGTGCAGGCTATTTCAGCCACTTTAGAGGATCTCATCTCAGTTTATGTTTTAAACAGTTTATTTTGAAAATGGTGGACCTTCGCTTTATGTGTATTCACTTTTATTGACACATATAGATGCTTTTGTCCAGAACCTGAACATGTTTTCTAAGCCAAGCAAGTATGAATATGCAAGCCGGCAATGTAAAAATGGCTGAATGAGAGAAATATTTAACTGTTTGAAAACCAGCCATAGGAACATAATGAGCCCATTGTTGCAGAGAAAATTTATTTGCCCCAGCTGGTAATAACCAACTCTTAAAATGTGCAATGAGCATGGATAATATCCAGCTTTGTATCTAAATCTATTCCTAAAAGTATTACAGTACAGTTCGGGGATTGTTATGCATGTTCATATTGCAGTGCAAAACTACATGTGTGAGACCTCTATAGTATTTATCGTAGGTTGGTTCACCTGTTTGTTGAGTAATGAATTGTAATTAGAACTCTAATTATGCTTAATAGTTTGCATAATAGCTCCCAAAATGATTTTGTTTGTGGTGAAATAAAAAACGATGCATAAAGCATGGTACGTAGGGGGAAAAGTCCAAATGGTCTTCAAATGATCTAAAAGATCTCTGCCAGTAATGACACAAATGTGTACTGCAGAGAGTTTAATCCACAAAGCTGTGATAAAACAAAGAATGAAACAACAGAGGTTTGGGCTTCCCAGCTAATCCTCAAAACCATTAACAAGCGTAACTGTTATACTCACAATTAGCTGCTTACACTTGGCTATGAACCAGGTTTTCTGAACAATGAATTAAATATGAAATGCCTCAACAAACTTGTGTATTTTCATTACAGCCGAGTGCATTTCTCATTAAAATCGGTGGATATTTCAGAACAACTGGGCATATTAGTGAATGTTTTAATGTACTGCAATATGAGGCGAATTACTGGAGACAGAAGTGATCAACATGCAAACACATCTGCAGTCTGAATTCATAATGCCAGTGGCCTGGGTGGCCATGTATGGTAATGCTGGTCAGTCAGTTTAATTGACTGGTCCTCATGTTTGTGCAAAGGCCAATATTTTGAATTTGACTCAGTATAAGTTGTATTTATAACACGGGTCCATGCACTCTGTTGGAACTGAATTTCAGAGGCAATCCACCCGGTGGCCTTGCTCAGATACATCAGTATGGAGCACTTTACATTTCCAAGAGGGCAGAATAGCTATTTCATAAAGGAGATGTGTTGCATTTTTACTGGTTTTTTTTTCTTTTCTTTTTTTTTTTTTCTTGCTGGTTTAGCAGTACAGTAACTGTTTGTCCTTTGCACCTGCACGCACACTCCTACTTCTGATTCGATAGAGCCAATTACCACAACATAGCTCCTATGATATCAGAAATCAAAGCTGCAGTCGATTTCTAAAGTGTCATCGAGAGACACGTCAGAATTACCAGTTTACTCACCTCTGAGATTAACAAGAAGGAGGAGTCCTGTAAAGTACAGTGAACCGTCATGTGTCAAGTGGATCTTTACGTCAATAAATGCGAGTCTCCTTGGATGAATAACGAGAGAGAATTTGTAGTTTTTGCTGTTCAGGGAATCCTAAAGGTTATCTGCAAACGTCCATAATAGAGGCTGTGCCTGTGTGTGGTGAGCGTAGCACTGAAAAGGAGACGAGCCACTGCTATCTGCTTGACATTTCTGTCAGTACCGGTATTTGAACTGCTGGGTAGCACTGACAAATGCCATGGCTGTCACAGGCTCGATTTTAATTACACCTGACTGGGTCTTTCAGGAGCTCATGGATGAACTTAATTAGCTTTCAAGCACTTGGGATAGTTCTAGTGAGAGTCGGTACATTTTACACGCCTTCTTCTGTGGCTTTTTATTGGCATTTTAATGGTCTCAGTCTATACAGACTGAGACGATTAACAAATGAGGGGAGAGTGAATGGGCTTGGGGAGATGGCAGGAGTTCGCTTTCCAATACTAAGTTGGAAGTAAATGTTTGGCTGGTGTATAAACAGAGATGCTGTTAAATGTCACACAGTGTTGGGTAATAAAAAAAAAAAAGTATTGACACAACTTTAAAATCCCAGTATGTGTTACGTTGGCATTATAAAAATCCTACTGAATGTCAGTCAAACTATGTTATTAGAGAGTGAATTCTTAATGATGCAGAGTCTGAGCAATAACATCCGTCTCTTGTACGAAGCTGGGGGCTGAGTTTCACGGGTCGACCTGAAAATAAGGAGAAGCTAAAAATGAAATAATATAACTGAAAATGAAACAGTGTTGGGCCAAAAGAAAACAGAACAAATGCCGTTGGGTAACCCAGAACAATCTCTTTTCCTGTGAAGAACCAATGCAAAGAATAAGAAGAATCCATTTCTTTCATATTTTACCAGTCTCTTCAAATGGAACAAGTTCTCAGTGAAATTAAACAGAAAAAACGGCAGAGAAGAGTCCTGAGGACATATGGTATTCATGACACTTCAATTTCAGGTTTAGCACCCTGACAACTAAAGATAATACAGAGACCAGAGTGTCCCAGTCGCTCTCCCCTGCTTATGACAAGGCTGTAGTGATGATTAAGTGGTTGGTACGTTTTAATGAACACAAAGCCATTCAAGTGTGAGGACATTTTAATTGAAATCCTCTTCTGTTTAATAACTTAACATATTTGCAGCGCGTCACTCTTCCGGAGATATCTGGGGTGGACGTGTGCTCGGTGCAGAAGCTATTCCGTTTAATTTCACACTGGCCTTTTTCCTGCTCGGACTTTACTTCCGTGATATGACAACGTTTTCCAAACGAACTTCACCCATCTCCTCTATTCACTGCCCCACAGCAGTGACCACAAAAAACACAATGCTCACTTCCACCCACCTAACACGAGTGGTTTTACGGACATATAAAGCTGAAGAACGTCTTCACAAACGTGATAAGAAATATTTCGTTTTTTTTAACTGGATGAGTTCTTCAAAGATTTTCTACGAAGTGAGGCAACATAATTCAGGTCCTTACTTAAAGGTAAACAAAACAAACAAAAAACACAGATGAAGGTGTTTTAATACCAAAAACAATAATTTATTATCATTTCTTTTGCAAAGATCACTATCATCACACATTTTACCTGCTACAAATGTGCCACCTATGCATTACTCAAAATTAGACCAGCAGACATTGACTCAAAACATACAGGACTTGGTTTGAAATTTTAAATTTACATTAGTTCAATTAAAAATGAGGCGTTAAGAATGAGTAAACTTGACTGTACACATTACGGGACTATAAAGACCTTTGATAAAAGACTTTTGATAAAGTGTTCTGAGTCCTGCTCAGTGGCAATCATCCTAACACAGTTTAATGTGACTGTAAACACAATTCCGAAACACAAATGATGTAGTTTTTGAATAAGGCAGAACAAAACCTCCCTGTTGCTCAGAAATGTACAGACAGTTCATTGAGAACAAAACAAAGTTGCCACACCAATGTGTCACTGAGGTTTGGCTTTTAAGGCTATGAGTAAAGAAGAGTACAAATGATGTAAAAAAAATATTGGTATGTAAAAGATACAGGCAGGTCCATCTGTTGTTGAATATGTAGAAAAAAAACACTTCAAATAAAGAAAAAGAAAGCTGCATAAAAATATCATTTTCGAAGTCGCAAGTGAATGTAATGCTCACCCGTCTGTTTTCCTAATTCTAAAAACAAAAGAGAAATTCTGTTGTTTTTATTCCCAATAAAATAAAAACGATGGGATTTCAAAATCTGCTTAGATAGAATATCACAAAAAATATCAACCAATAAAGTCAAAGGTTACATTCAACTGTGACAAACGACAAAATAGAACATGTAACAGATGAGAAAATGCTTGTTGGCATTAAAAGTAAACCAATGAAACTGCAGGTGGCCGTTTACTTCAGATTGTTTCCATTTTTTAGAGTAATTCTTAACGTCCTTATTAGACAAATTGTTCTAAGTGCTATAATAGCACTGAGTGGTATATGAGCACCTTTAAAGTTTATGTTTGTGCCTAATTTTAATTAGCAGACAATTAAACTATCAACATTTTATGATGTGTATAGCTGACTGTTAAGTTTTAAGACTTGTTGGATTTCCAGGCCATGCCAAAGCACCGGGTGTGAAACATCATTTCTATCCCAACACAAAACTAGATTTAAAAGATTTTGGCTCTGAGTGACTGATGGAAAAAAAATCTGTTAGTTGGAAAAACAACCCATTAAAAGCAAAAGTGAAAAGCTGGTACAGTATACCACTGATCCACTGCTGCTAACTGAACTAAATACACATAAGAAAAAGAAAATAATCCAAAATCCTCATACAGCTGTCTGGAGTTATAGGGTTACAACATAAATATGAAAATAGAATTAAAAAGATAAACATGTTTAAAGTGAAGTAACAAAATATTTGTACTGGTATTATCTCATAGAAAATGTTTTTCCTGCAGCGTGATGTGAAAAACAATTTTGGAAAAACATCCAGTAAATGTCATGATGCCACTGATAAATTCTTTACAAAATGCGTTTTGAGTTACAAAGAGTGAAAAATATTCCTATTGTCCTCATAAAAACGCCACATTGAACGAGGCGAGAATGTTGTACCACATGGGGTAGAATGTGTGGGGGCTTGATTTTATACAGTAGTGACTGAAAGGAAGGCGTTGTGCACCTTTGCTCCTTCAGGGGCCTTCGTGCCATGAGTCATCAGCTCCTGGATTGTCATCCAGTTATCCAAGATCTTCTTGTTGCGTTTCTTCATCATCTTCTTGTGGCTGAGCTCTATGATGCTGACTTCCTTGCGACTCTCACTGCTGCTCTGAGGATTTTCCCTCAAGCTTTCCAGCCGACTACGCTGCATGAACTCTCGTCTTCTCCTCTGTTCTTTTGCCCTGACCAGGTGCTGCTTTCTTTCCTCTTTACTCCAATACCTCCCCATCTTCATTTCACTCATTGCATCATCATCAGTGGTCATTCCCCCGCTCCGCTCCTCTTTAATCTTTAAGGCTCGCTCCCTCAGGATCTTGTCTCTCACAGGCCTCTTGGTGATGTAGCGAGTGCCGTCGCTGCGGATCTTGACCTTCCACTCCATCTTGGGCTCGTTAATGGGCCTCTGAGGCTCTTTGCAAACACTGAGCAGGCTGAGCTGGCTCTGAGCGTACTCTACAGCTGAGCGCTGCTGGATCAGCTGCATGTAGCTCTGGTAGTGGCGGGCATGAGCTGGGATGTTGGCCTGCCTCTGCTGGGAGCTGTGGGAAGGAGAGAAGTAAGGATTTCGAGATGTAGATTGCTTTAATTTCCCTCCGCTCTCCTCCTCAGCCTGAGGTGTCTGGTCTGACTCTGAGGGGTTGCTGTGGTCAGGGCTGCTACTCTTGCCCAGGATTGGGGCACGGCATGATGGGATGGGGCTTGGGTTCGGGGAATGACCGGTCGCAAGGCCGCTGCAGAGGTTCCTCTGGTTGGTGAGACTGACCATTCTCTGGAGGGAGTGCTCTGGGGAGCGGTCCATAGCCAGAGGGGTGCTCCGGGAACTCTCTGCAGTGTTATAGGCACTGGAGCTGTCTTTATCCGATTTTTCCAGCCTCTCATTGATGTCAGCCAGCTTACTCCGCGTCGACTCTCCATGGTGGGGGCTTTGAGTTTTGGTGAAGGGCACAGAACAGCCTGTTGAAGGAGATTGCTGACCCTTGCGAAGCTTATGGGCCTGCATGATGTTTTGACACTCCAGCTCAATGCTGCGCAGCTCCTCATTGAGCATCCGCAGCTCATGCTGAACGCCGCCCTGCTCCCCCATGCTGCACTCGATGGTGCTGCGGCGGCTGTAGAACAGGTCGTACTCACCGCTGTTTCGTATCTGACATTTAAGCTCCAAGAGTTGCTGGAATCGATCGCCCTCCGTTTCATCATCTTCCTCATCGTCTTTGTCCTCCAGCCTTATGGAACCATTGGTGCAGTGCGTGTCCCGACTGTCTCTCAGGCACCGGGACAGGCGTCTCTGGATTTGTGCCAAGACATTTTGTTCAGAACTCTCTATTTTGTCTTTTATACTCCGTACATTGTCCTTTAGATAAGGGAGTGTTGAACAGGTAGGTTTTTCATCTTCTGCTCTCTGAAATAAATAAAACATAATACCTTAAGACACATGCTCAATTCCATTTTTATCATTTTCAACCATTAACTTTAAAATGATTCAGTACAAGAGTTTACTGAATGGGAGCTCAGGGACAGCTCTGAAAATGATAAAAAATGATGAAGGCGAGTTTAAAAAAGGTTTTTTTTATCAGTTCTGCCTCCTTTTTTCAGACCAGTCATTTAGGATAAACTGAAGCACTGAGGGAAAGTACAAAACTGTGTTGTGGTCTTACAAATCAAAACTGGAATTCATTTTTAGAAATCATGGGTAATGCCTCTGCTCTTCCATTAGCATGTATTTAAAAAGACAGCACCCTTATTAGGGGTACATTAGGAACATGGCATGGCTAATTAAAGGTTTCAGGTTGTGGCTCTCCCTCTCTCCTTCTTGCGGCTTGCGTAGCTCGCAGCTCTCTCTGAGCCTGTTCAGCTGTGGTGAGAGATCGGCCTCATCTGGCCTTTCTAAAACTGTTTTCTCCACCTAGGCTATTCTGACGTCCGGTCATTTCATCGGCTTCTCGCAGCACACACAAAAAGTCAAACCCTGCAAGTTTACAGGATCGGTTCTTTAAACACTTTATTTTTCATAAAACAGACTGTCTTAGGCTGTAGGTGGTGCCTTGCAGATTGAAAGCAGAAATCCTCAGTCACAGCACTGATTTAGCTCATTTGGAAACTTGGTTTTGAACAGAAGTGATGCAACTCATCTGCAAACATGCTCCTGTTCCACCTTTATTTCTGATTATCTTGTAGGCATTAAATTCAAAATGGGCATATTTTTAAAAATAGCAATAAAATTAAGAATTTTCAATCTGAAACTCATAATTTTGAATTGAATCATTTTTTCCTTCCTTTTTTTCTTTTGTTTTGAAAAAGGCCTGTACATACTGCAGTCGGAAACTTACTACAGGCTTGAAAAGGTGGCTGGAAGGGTATTCATTAATAACCTGTTACAGTCTTTCTTTGTTTGTATTTATTTATTTATTATTTTTATTTTTTTGGAATTTGCGTACATAATGAAGGAGTTTTGTTTCTGAATTAAGAAAAGAAAAAGGTGGTGGTGTGATCCCTAATGGGAACTTTAAAAAAGAAAAAAAAAGACTGCAGTAAGAGCAACCCTGTTTTACTCCCTCCCACAGAATACATATTCTGTTTTGCATAACTGTTGTACAGCTCTGATACTTCAGGGATTGCCTTCTCTCTGCCATGTCTTTCAAGTCCCATTTATATGGATTTTTGTAGCATGCTATCCTCTTGACAAAACAGAATATGAGACTATGATTACCAATGTTTGGAATTTCAATGGATTAATGGTCCCCACACATAAATATTTATTCAAATATATTTGTTACTTTCAACTCAAAGGACACAGCTTGTTTTCATTCGCTTTGGCAGAAAAAGTCACTTAAAAAGTTTGATACCATCTATGCTTCCAACTCCATCCCTTGTCATTTTAGAAGTTCGTACTCCAGCCGACAAATCTGCACTCTGTTCAGCCAGCAGCAGAGGCTAATGGCAGCGATAAGCAGAGTGTAATACTATATTTGATATATTTGTGGATTTTTAAGTGTTAAAGGTAGAGTCTGGAGTTTCCCCCATTTCTGTTTGTAAACACTATTAAAACTGAGCCCCTCCCCTCGGGCTAATGGCCACATAGCGGGTGAAAGCCAAACCAATATTAACTCTGGTTAATCTAAAGCGTTTTTTTTTTTCTGCAGAATACTTCCTTTACTTATCTGCGTCCGCCTTCGGTGTTCCTCCAGTAAAATGGGAGAGACGGGGCAGCCACTATATTGTGGTTAACATTTTTCAGTTAGGAAACAAGAGAGCCAACTAGTAGAATGAAAGAGATGGGGCAGCCATTATATAAGACATTATCTGCAGCAAAACTGCTTGATTTTCGCCAATACTTTAAGCAGAATGAACGAGCAAACGAGTACTATTGTCCCGTGAGTTCAGATTTAGCTTTCCGTTAGTTATCAGGATGTACTGTAGACTTTTCGGGGCTGCGTGTGCGTCTGTAGTACAGCTGAGAAGAGCAGCTCGCTACCCAGATGACAACTAAAACAAATTTTCAAAACTCTGAACTCACAGGACAATAGTATGTTCGTTCGTTCATTCTACTTAAAGCATTGATGAAATCAAGGAATTTAGCTGCAGATAATGTCTTATATAACAGCTGCCCCATCTCTTTCATTCTACTAGTTGGCATCTTTAACTAAAAGATGTTAAGCACAATATGGTGGCTGCCCCGTCTCTCCCATTTTACCGGAAAAACATCGGAGGGAGACTCAATGTAATATCTTCCAAAGGACTAAAAGTGATGCAGAAACTTTACCGGTGAGTAAATGCACGTATATACTTCTAGAAATAAGGTCCAGGTTGAAAAAAAAGAAACTTATCCTTTAACGACTGGTTAATGGGTGTTTATGTTCAGGTAACAACAGATAAATAGAAAGGACTAAAATATACAGCTCCATTTAGATTTTACGATGTATCTGAAGGAATTAGTGGGGAGAATGCTGTATTTGATAGCTGTCACATCTCCAGCTGCTAGGCAACAGGGGAATGGAGCACTATGGGAAATTCTCATAGGCTAGGCTGTCTTATTTCACGAATGATAGGCTTTGTGCGGACTTTTTAGGCCACTTCATAGCCTAAGTAGTCTATGTACTCTGAAGTGTACAGACCCTGAAATGAGATGCAGTTTAAGTGTTGGGTTTTATGAACTTCCTGTGTGCATCGGTTGCTTTTTGTTCCCCACCAGGTTTCGGTGCTTTATCTCACTGAGCAGAGCAAATAAATTCTTTTACTTTCTAGAATCCAGATGAGAGAGAACATTCAAGGTGTTACGCTGCTTCTGACCTCGTTCTCCTGTTCCTCCTGTAAGGCAGCTAATTCCATCTCCTCTCTCTGCTGCTCTTCCAACATTTCCATCTTCAGCTGCTCGAGGAACTCACTGTGCTCATCATCCAGCCAGGCCTCTTCCAGCTGGGGGTAAACAAAGAAGGAAAGCATATGAAGAAGGGGAAAGTGTTATTTGTCAAACCCCCAAGCTTGTGGCGACAAAGAGTCTGAAAACACATAGCTGGATTTTCCAAATGGGTGCACAAATGGGATTTCCTGAAAACGCCCCGGAATGGATTTAATATGAGAAACTGCACAAATCAACATGCAGCATTTGGCTGATGTGCAGCTTCCTACTTTGTAACTAACGAAACCGCTCGTCTTAAAATCAGGCCAATCCACTTTGATGGCCATAAAAGCACCACTTCTGACCTTTTAGCTCATCATCCATCAGTCTGTTTGATGTGAGCCAAATGGTATCCATATCTGACGACTTCACATTTACTACTGAAAGACCCATTTAATTATGAAGAGTCTACCGGTGCTTCCTGCTCATCTGCACTGCGGCAGAGTCCTTCCACTTACTCGCCTTCGGCCTTGGGCCTGAACTCACTCCACATTAGCATGCCATTAGCTTTTATGGCTTACTGTTGGAAGTCAATTACAGTGGTGCTACATAAAAATAAAACATGATGAGGTGTCACGGTAGTGGTTTCCACCAGGAGTGGATGTGTACGCAGTGGGAGGGGGTTGGCTGGTCTGCTACGATTTACTCTGAACAAATATACGATGATAAACCTTCAGAGCCGTAATTTAAAAATTCTCCAAACTTCAGCCAGTAAATGAAAGATAGAGCTTCTCAACTTGATGTACAACTGTGGAAATTTCTTACCTGCATCTCAGGTCTGGCAACCAGTAGTACAATGTTCCTGCATTCATCACTGGAGAGAGCAGCCATCGCTTCTTCTCTGTCTTGTACATCTTGGCCATTAATCTGAAGATGACAAACACGATTACCAACTCCCTATTAAGTCAAACACAAGCAAGAAAACACACACATGCACAGTGAGAGCTCCCCACTGCAAAGTCCCCTCAAGAAAAACAAAATAAATGCCTTCTTTTCACAAGGAAACTGTAAACACTCCACACTCCCCTGTTAATATGAACCAGGACCCCGACGGTGATTATGAATGAAAAGGTGGCCGTGGGCCGCCAGAGCTGTTGTGCTCACCAAAGTATCCGGCAGCGTACATACATCTAGCCATACAATTAACTGGCCACTGACAGGCTGCGTCCATCTTTTTGCCAGCAGAGTAATGGCCCTGTCACTGGTGGATAATAGTGCCAGAATACGGGTCTGCCTCTCATAAAAGCACACACACCTCCTGTTTCAAATCAGCCACACAGCTTATGCTGGACTCAATTAGACAATTAGTCCAGTAGTGCTCATACATCCTATCCCTGAATCTGTGATAATGTTAGCTACAGACTATTTACAGTACTTCTTTTTTTTTCTCAGAAAGGCGGTTTGTTTGTTTGTTTTCAGGGTTACCCAAAAACTCATGCATGTGTTTTTCTGTCTGGCAACTCTACCAGAGGCTTAGAGTCAGTTTAGAAGTGGTTAGGTTTTGGTGTTGATCCAGATTTAGATCTGGATCAAACATTTTTCTTAATTTAAGCTTTCTCTAACTCTTCTTTTCCCATGTACACGCTGCTGATAATGGTAAGTTTGTTAAAAGAAATTATACACTTCACACAAATTATGTCATGATATAATTTGTGTGAGACAAATTATGTTGGTGTTTCACAGTTCACTGGCCTAGTTTCATCTTCTGTTCATACAGGAATTCAAATTCACCGATGACACCTCCCTTGACTCTTAATTTGCATTTTTAACCATTTCTTAATGAAAAAAAAAATAGGTGGATAAAACTCATGGAGGAAACAATTTCATCTCTAACTAGAAAAAAGTCAAATTTGTTTCTTCAGAAATTCTTTCTTGTTCATGAAAAAACATCTATTGAAGTGTTTTTTAAAATTCTCTTCCTTTGTTTCTGAAAATACTTTAAGGACTGACTTTCTATTGAATGCAACATCAGAAGCGAGCTTCAAGTTGCCTAATAAGAACAGAAGAGCTAAGTTGAGAATGGACCTGACAATAGTTTAACAGTTTATTTGTTAATGAAAGTAGGATAATTTCTGCTTTGTCAGACATGTACTGTAGGACAAGAGATGGAAAGAGCTGTTATTAATGGCTCCATATCTAGTGAAACTGTAAAACTGCAGTTATTACAGGGGTTAAATGAGGGTATGCCAAGATGTGGTGGTGAAATAAGTGGTACAAACCAGAGGCTATTACTTCTTTCTGCAAAAGCAATCACTTTGTCTTGTAGTTCTCAGACAGAGCACCATGACCGCTCCCAACAAACACTGCTTTTTTGCTCTGATGCTTAAAGATGAAGTTGGAGGTAATAGCAATGGCCTCTCCACGATCCCGCAGGGGCCAAACGAGATGCAGCGCAGCAACATCCTGAAGCAGAACTCTTAAAACCCCATGCTGGTGCTGAGTCGGTAACTAAAATAGCTGGAGGGACATTTTTTTCCCCTGCAACAGTCACAGCAGGGGTGAATTACCCCTATAATGTGCTGCCATTAAAAATAAATGCGCTTTCCACTGGGAGACAGTGGCTGAGAACGACAAAGTAAGAAAGTGTTTTTATATTGAACCTGATGAGAGCTGGTGTGGATGAGGTCTTACTTACCTGTAAAATGCGATCTCCCTCACGGATGC
Organism: Atherinomorus stipes; assembly: GCA_023101725.1. NCBI lineage: Eukaryota > Metazoa > Chordata > Actinopteri > Atheriniformes > Atherinidae > Atherinomorus > Atherinomorus stipes. The sequence continues at coordinate 369,884 of JALJCO010007183.1, read as the reverse complement.
GTCCATCTCTGGCAGCGATACTGTTAGGACTGACCTGTAGGGAAGTAGACAGAAAAAAATGAGGCCTTTGGAGTTCCTGAAGATATCCAAATTAATTAAGCCGCACTGAGCAAGACACGTCTGGATTGACACTGTGCTCTGCCTCAGGATGTCAACTAACTTCTTTAAAGGAATTTGGTCAGTTTTACCACCACCAAACAGGTAGCTGAACAAATTTCAGACTATTTTCTGGCAAGGTCAAACACCGAAAGCATTTGCATGCAACTTCCCCGGCCTGAAAAATAACTGAAGCAATATGATGCATGCGCACTTACAGCAACTAACGCTAGTTAACAAGAGGGCAGGACACTTAAATCGGCCAATCAACTGGCATCTAGGGCCATTTGTTTCACTCTCTCCTATCAGTGAGGATCTCTGAGGACACTGAGGTACTGAGACACTCTATCTTCATGATAGTTCACTCTCACTCAGAAGTCCACTCATTAAACTGACTAGGAGAAATGGTTGACAGAGTTGTGGGCAAGTGATCTGTGTAGTGGGAGAGCTTCTAGGAATACTGAAAACCAAATTATGGGAAAACATAAGAATATTAACTGTTGAAGATATTTTAGTGATTAATGAAAAGGTAGGACTGTGCAACAGGCTGGTGAGCTCTGCAGGATGCACCTTTTCTTTTGGCCGTATGTTCCTAACAGACCCAGCATCCCAAATCCTGTAGATTGGATAGATTTGTATATGAAGCATGGTTAAAAATGGACAAGCCGTTAAGGAGGGAAATTCAGCTTGTTATGAGACAATTCTGTCTTGTTCTGAACTATTTTTGTTTCTTTTCCTACGTGCAGGGGATCAGAGAGTATAACCTCTCCTCTATTGATGCTCGGCCACCTCATCTAAATGCAGCACACTCCACTTACTTTTTAAAAACAAACACTTCGGAGTGCAACCTAAAACCTCAGAGCATTGTGATTTGTATTCTACTCTGCTCTCATATCATTATTAAATTCTGCTCAGCTCTCAAAGCAAAACACCTTGCATGGTCTGAGTCAACTTCAAACGAATTTCGGAGCAAGTTGAACTGAATCCAGAAGAGTTTCCTCAGCTTTTAAAAAAGAGTTTTTTTTCCTCTCATCTCAAAATCACAGGCTGTTTGTTTTCAGCTGCATTGACGTTGCACCCCAAAGTATTCTTATGTGTTTTCATTTTTTTTTTCTCTCTGTCTGTCTTGGCGGAGGCAGCATTTGGCAGCTGAGAATGTAATCATACAGCCGGATCATCAGGTCAGTAATATGATTTGTGTTTAATACAAGCTCAATTTTGAAATGCTGCCACTGACGGCAAAACCTGCTTTACTCGTATGAATATGAGAGCAAATCATAAATTTGAAGATGAATATTAAATGTCAGGACTGATTTATTCTGAGAAGCGCAGAATTCTCTCTTAAAAGATTTCACCGAGGCTCTCTGATCTGGAGAGATGACGACTGTTGGTTTAAACAACAGAGTATAAAATGTAAATGTGGGACTTCAAAGAACTGAATTGTCTGTGGAATATGCATATAGCTTTACCCCATGAGTATTCATATTTTTATCTTCCAAACAGCCAGCAGCTCCCAACTTTGTGTCTGGTAGAAAATCAGCAGATTTTCAGGAGTATTGTGCAGGTTGCAGATTTTTTTCCGGCATCTCCAAGAACAATGTAGAGAAAAAACTCACATCTGTCTATGAAGTCAGCTCCCCTTTTCATTTATTCCTAACTCCCTGTTTTTGGGACACTAAAACAGGGTCCTTATGTGTTTCCTGAAGAGTAAGGGGAAAATATTGGCATCTGCTGCTGAGGAACAATATATTTACCTTGACATCTTTAAAGTAGTTTTTATCATGTGCAGTTGTTGATAGGGTTTTGTGTATGCTTCACATAAACTTCACATAAAAAGTAAGCCAAGTTGCATTTGGTTCATTATTTCTTTGTTGTAATGATGCTCCTTGATAATAAGTCTTATGATGTTAAAAGCCTGTTTATTTCCTCTTTCAATGGTGCAGCATCAGAGCTGAGTATGTGGGTTGCACTCACAGAAAAGTTGCTAAATGTTGTCTTTCAAATGCCAAACAGCTTATCCTGCTATTGACTCTTATTCAGAGCTTCTGGTACGCCAGGTGCTGACGATCAGATGCCTGATGAACTCTGCTGCAGTAGTTGGATCATAGAGTCAAAGTTTGGAGAAGACATGGAGAACACCGTGTTGATGCTGCACTGACAGGACAACATCTTTTGGAGGAGGCAGTGTGATGGTGTGGGGTTGCATCTCCCTCACTGAAAAAACAAGATTTTTCAACACCGGAGGCAATCTAAAGGCAGAGATATGGAGACGAGATTCTTAAGCCAGTAGGAATCCCGTTATCTCCACAGTCTGGGTCTGAACTCTACTCCAAAAGAAAGAGTTTATCAGAGATATCCAAAATTACAGAGTGGAGCGGATAGAAAGGCCTGCCTGCAGACATGACCGCAAACCCATTGAACATATGCAGGAATGTCTTCTGTGTGTGATGTTTCAGTGACCAACACAACTAAACTGGCTGGTTGAAGAATGGCATACCATCTCACAGATGTGGCACCGCATTTAACAGAGAAATAAACAGGCTTGCCAATGGTACAAGATTTATTACCAAGAAGCATCATAAATGCAATGAAACTATCCACAATTCTTTTTATAGTTTATATGCCTTATTTCTAAACGCTATCACTATTTTGGGGGCTGTAGACAGTGGATGCAGTTGTGCATTAATTAAAACAGTGGACAACAAATGAAATGCACTATTTAGCAAACACAGAACCACTCTTAGTGTTCAGAGAGTTGCACAGTGTGGTGGTTCCTTGTGACTTCCTCATGACAAAGTAAGAAGATAAAACTTTCACAGTTATATAAAGGAAATAAACCCTTTTGTATTCAGTCAGTCATGTCTCCATCTTCAAGACCCCCTTCAGTTTTAATCATTGTCTAGATGCCCATATGGGCACTACTGTGAGTAAAATAAGCAGTGGACCATGGCTGAGCATTACTTCCTTTGAACTGCAGTTTAACAACTACGGTTTTAAAAACAGGAATTCACACAGACACACTTTTGTAGTATAAAATAACGCAGGAACCAGTCCTGCATTGGATACTTGTAAATGTTTTCTGTGAGTGTGATCTGGAGTGGCTGTGGGGGCTACTTTCAAGTTCCTCAGTTCTGGGCTGTCTCCTCTTAGACTTTACTTCTTTCATAGATTTTTCTAAGTCTGATTTAATTCATGTTGCCTTCGTTTACTCTAAGTTTTGATTCGATTACCAGTTTTCCCATCTTTTTAATGACATAACTTTTACACATAATGTACATATTATACATCAAACTCTTCAGCTACTTCTTCTCTCACTCTAAATGTCAAAATATGAGTGATACAACCTCACAGTTGCCTGCATATCTGTATCTGTTGATACCAGTATTTAAAATCAAGAGTTGAACAGTACTTGTAAAAAAGCCAATATCGAAAATCTTTAGAAAGAAAATATGTAGTTTCTACTTTTACCTATGGTGTGTTTCTAATTTGTGGCCACTTGAGACAAATCTTGTCATCTTTTCCAACGTTAGAAGGACATTATTTGGTGCTTTATAAAGCTAAACAATTGTGTTGCACGAAGCTGTTTCAAAACACAGACTACTGATGCAGAGAATACATTATCATTCTGTTGCATTTACTTGTTGATGACCTTGTAAAAGTCACTTGTTCTCTTCTAATGCAGAATCAGTTGAGCTTTAGAAATGTAAATACTGTATAAATTACACCAACTAGCAATAGTGTGGAGCAGGTTGAGCAGAGTCAAAGGTGAGCAAATCTGTGTCAGGTGCATAACAAAGTAGCAAAAAGGTGGGTGGACAATATACATATTCATATATCCATACATATTTAATTACGCATCTAAGCCACTGTATGGCATGAAGGGGTAATTTCCATGGAAAATTTAAAAAATGTAATTTTAATGAACAAAGATGAGCATTTAGAAGTTTACTGGGACGGTACGTAGGGGTCAGTTACATCTTCCGTCAAAATTAAGGACAAATTTCCAGCCAACTGAATATGAAAAAGGCCTCTGGGATGAATGTTTGCTTTATTTATTCTAATTTAGGGTGAAACTCTTTCCACTATCTAAATAGCTCATAGCACCATCCTTATTTTCTACACTCGTTCAGACATATTATGAATGTTTAACATTTCAGGTCATAGATGCCCTTACATGCAACGCAACTTCAGTCAGTGCCAGTAGGGGAAATTATGTACTCACCTCGCTAACATAGATTGCTACATCCTCCTCTTCATCTGTCCTGTAGCACAGAGTTAGCCCCAACTTCTCTTGACTGCTGAGTCGGCAAAGTTCCACCTCCTATGAAGATTAAAAGAAAAACACAGGGATGTTAAAACAAGGCTGCATCTGCACCAGCAAATCAAAATGACCGAATGCTTCAAAAGAGCTTCTGACAACCTTGATGCATACTTCAGGAGAGACTCTAAACACACAGAGAAACTTAAAACAACAAGGATCTCCAGGTTTTTCTGTCTGGGTTGCAAACTCTCAACTCTTGAGGTTTCTTGAGCCTGAAAGTGTTTGATCATGAAAGATATTCTCAGCTTGGAGAGTTTGACTGAAGGGGCTTTGTGAATGTCAGATGACCCCAGTTTTTTTGTATTCTTTGAAGTCTTCCTCAAGTTATATAATATAACACAACAATCTGTAATTATACTGATAATATACAGATTTGCTGCAAAATGAAGTCAGCAGTCCAAATGCATCTTTTTGAAGCAGGTTGTTACTGCAGTGTGTCTATGAAATCTCCATTTAGGTAACATATAGGTAACTATCATATTATTTGATGTTTTAAGTTTGCTTTGTTTTGTGTTTTTTACACTTTCCCCAGGTTTTTAAGTTAGTGTGCAAAAGCTACCTTTTCCCCACTCTGCACTTTTAGTTTCCCCACAACGAGAAAAGACCAAACAGCACAAGCCTGTGCCCCATCTCCAAATGCTGAAACATATCAAGGGTGTTTGAGGGAATCAAGTGTGAAATGGCCTCCCTTCCCAAGGTCTTCATTAGAGCAGAAATGTACCAACTCTCAGCAGCGGGAGGGAGGTGGTTGAGTGGAGAGGAGGATGGAATGGAGCGCACAGAGAGAAATGAGGTGGTTGCTCCGGCTGGTCTCACAAGGGTCTCGCACGAAAACAGAGATCTAGTTTGTCTGTGACAAGTGCAGGTTGGCTGGTTACACGTGTTAGATGTGGCATGGCTTTAGGAAGGGGATCTGACCATATAGGGATGTGATGAAAGAAAGTGGAAAAGGTCAATACTCAGTGGCTGGGCTTCCACTTCTCAGCTGTTTATGACCCTCTACTTCCTCACACAGACACACACACGCACGCACACACACACGCATACAAGCCTTTAGGCTGTATTCCAATTTTTTCCTTCCCGTGTCCTCCTACACGGCTGTACCTTGGCTTTTCAAACACAAACTGACAGAGCATTTAAGTGTTGTTTCACCGGGGTCCTGCAGCAGCAGAGATACACACTTGCAGATATTTGCACAAACAAAATTAATCCCTGCATGTCTTAACAAACCTTATACTTACTCAAATAAGTGTATTCCACTGAGTATTCACATTTTCTCAAGCAAAAGAAAACCTTAGGAAGAACAGCATCTTCTAAGGCTCGTCGTTTCAGCGTTTCCTGACAACCTCCATCTGATTTGAAACTTAGATCTTTAATGGACTGTTTCTGGAGCAATGACAGCTTCAAATCCCAGCTGATGCATAATGATATGACAGGAATGAGGGAGACTTTGGAATGACAGTAACTACCTAAATAAAGTAAGTTTCCAGTGATTAGATTTATTAAAATTGTGTGTAATGGTAGGAAAATGATCAAAGCGGTTCACCTCTTAAGCAACAAAGCAGCGATGAAAGTAACAGGAGCTGCATTCGGCAAACATCTTGCATGCTATAACGATGTGTGAAGTCGTGAGATATCCGCGGGAGACATTAAAATCACTAACGCTGTCTCAGAGACATCTCTAAAAATAAGACACAAATAATTGCAGATAGTGAGGCGAGGCAGAGGTGTGAGCAGGTGCTGCATGATATCTACCTACAAAAAGCCTAAAGTTACTTCTGATTAATCAATGGATGCAGCAGAGCCGAGGCCAAGAAGCGATCAGAGAAGACAGACAGCTACATTTATTACATGCCAGCTGAAGCATCAAGTCTGAGTGTGTTTATGTCACCCTCTTTTCTTTATCAGATGCTCTTAGGCTTTCTGGCTTCAAGATTTCACTGCGCAGAAAGACGAAAAAGAAGAAGAAAAAAAAGCCCCCACACTCAGAAGTCTGAGTAAAGGTGGCTGTCTCCTGAACCATCAAAAAAACACCTTCACCGATCACTGTCTTTCCTCTTTGATATTTTTTCCCCTCTCTGTTTTCCCAGTGAGCTCTTTGCCTTTCAGGCAGGAGATTGCTGCACAGCACAGGGATGAGGGCTGACAGCAAATTAATGACTGTGATGGTGTGATTAAGGGGAAGATTGCTGCCCACCATCAAAGCACATTGGATGCTGTCATAATAATCGTGCCTTTGATTACCAGTAATTGAAAAAGCAGTCACAACTGCAGGGATGGCTACCACTGGCGGGAAGAGAGGGAAGACTATCTCCCAAGCTTGGAGTGCTTTACTTCCTCAGAACTCACCAAAACTAATCAAAGGGATGGTTACTAAGATGGTACTGTGGTAGCATACACATCAAGGATTTCCAGGAAATGTGTGATGTTAGGGTGTGAAATTGCAGCAATAAGATAGGGCCTGTGTAGTCCAAGTATCCAAAAGATAATCCAGAACAAAGATACAGTATTATAGACTCCTGGTGGCAGAGAAATTCACTCTACACAATTAAATTAGAGGTACTATACTGGGCATTTTCACAATTAGAACCCCCTTTTCCCATATTGTTCCATGAAATAGGAGTTATCTTAAAGTCCCACCTCAAGGCTTTGGAGATGAATTCTGGACTGAATGAACAGTTAATCTAATCACAACTTTACTGGGAGTTCACATCAGCCGTTTCACCTGGGTTTTCCTGCTCCTGAGGTCAGAAGTGTGAACCACAATGTTCCCAAACAATGAGAAACAAGAGGGAGCTTTGTTCCAGAAAATGGAGTATGAAAGCCACAGATCAGGAAGGTCTAATCGGTGTGATCACCTTGCCATCATGCACTGTCTGCAGTTGTAAAGTGTGACAGAAAACATGAAACTTTAAAGCAATACTACATAATTTTTAGATATGCACCGATCGGATACCTGGATCGGATATCGGCTTCAGTATTGACTTAGCTGGATCAGATATCGGATGAATGAGGTTGATTTAGTATTTCCATCCAGTCATTTCTTTTTTTATTAATATCATACACAGCAATACAGTCACAGCCATCTAGTCTCTCCAATTCCATGTTTGCAGTGCCGGTTACATCATCACGCAGAGCAGAGACATGCTATTTATTTCTTTTTGCTGCTAATATACACTTTATTTGTTCATAAATAATGTTAAGTACATTTATATCTGTGTTAATTTGTTACCTTTTTAAAAAAGATCTCTTTTTATGTCAAGTCTGATGCCTTCACTCACATGGTGGGGTATGCAGTACATTCATTCAATTGCGGTATCGAAATCAGGTACGGGCCGACACGCTTAGCCCAGGTATCGTATCTGATTGAATAAAAAAAAAACTGGATCGATGCATCTCTAATCATTTTTGTGCCTTGAAACTGTGCTTTTGACTCCTTCGGATGTCTCACTGATATTCGTAATGCACATTCCTGGTGGTGTTGTTGCCTTGCAGCATCCTGAGGCTGAGACGCTGCACTTTATAGTATCACACCACACACCAGCCACAGCACACATGCCTGTTCTGAATATGTCATTGCTGATTCAGCAAAGAAACATAACAGGACTTTACAGAGGGAGTTGGGACAAATCAGCGAAATTACAGAGGAAGAGAAAAGACAAAAGTCAACACCGGACTGGTCTTTACTGGCTGGAGAGAACTGGCAAGAGACAGTATGTACAATGGAGGCCAAATCAGCCTTAATTAGGGGGCACTACAGGGTGTAAAATCTGCTCATATGACACATTTGTGTGCTCAGTTAGTCTAGGAGGCCAGTGGTTCCCAACCTTATTTCCAGGACCACTATCCCAGTTGTAGCTACATGAAAAAGATAACACCCCTTGCTTCCCACAGCTAATCCAATGTGAACACACAACAAAAATAGCACCTCTGGCTGGGGAGGAGAAAAGGGAGAGAATGAATACATCTTCTCTGTCGAGATATTCCATGTCTTTGAAGCCGAAAAAGGTAAAGGTCTAGGATCTAATACCACTTACCCACGATAATTGTAATGACTGAGAACATGGCATTGTACAGGTGGATTTGGTTGGCATGTTTATAAGATGATAACCTGGACTTGGGGTCTGGGGGCTGCACAAGACTCGTAGTGGTGTAGCTGCTGTGACTCAGAGAAGCTGTGTACTGTCAAACTTCTGCATTGCATAGAAAAAAAAAAAAAAAATGAATGAGATACAAGTCTGGGCATGCAGCAGTAAACCAGTTTGGTCAAGCTCTTCTTTCTTCACAGTTAATATGTACTGTTAAACTCACAACTCTAGCAAGTGCAGCTGTGCTCAATCATAAAAGCCTTTCCAAAAGTTACAAAAAAATGAAGTGCTTTTTTTTGTGGCTAGAGCACCACAAATCTATATATCTGCATGTGTACCCCCCCCGACACACACACACACCCACCCACACACAAAATAAACATATAAAATACATTACTCTGTTAATTCAGTGTCTTCCTACCAAAGTGTCTGTGTGTACAAGAGAAGTGAAACATAGCTCGATGTTTTCTCAGTTATGTGGTGGTAAACCTTTACTCTTTTGCTGCTTGTAAAGGCAATTTAAGGAAATATCTCTCTATGATTCTTGTCTCTCTCCTTCAGCAAGGAGTCAGGGATCAGTTCTACAATGAAAGAGGCTTTTCAGCTTCTGCCCACATCCCTCTCACAGCATTTTCAGTTGACATCAGTAAGTGAGGCTGCATTAGGATGGTAGGCCCCTCCGAGCATGCAAAGCATACACAGTGTAATAGGATTTGTTAATAGCAATGAGGCATAAAGGGGTGCTTAAATAAATTATATATTTTGGATATGACATTGGGGCCTCTGAGATCCAAGTGGGTGCACAAATCTCTTTAGGATTTAAGGAGACAGCTTCAGCTCAGTGGGTGGAAGCATGCAGAACAAACTCAAATGAAACAAATAGAAGGAGGGAGGGCTGAGCAATCATCATACATCAGACCAGTCAGAGGCCTCACTGGCTCTTTGCTCACACCTCAGTGACTTGGAAATAAAAAATATTGGACCTAAGCAGAGAGGAGTCTGTTTATGTCTTTCCGTCACAGCTGAATTAGTGCATATGTGTGTAAATCTGTATATGGCAGAGATCAGGAGTATTACAAACATCACCTATCCCTCTGATCTGCTCCTCACACTCTAGTAAACATGCAGAACCATGGAAATGTGTTTCATCCTCTGTTTTTTTTTTCTCTATATGCTGGCACCTGTCACACACGGCTCATAAAAACACATTTAACTGAACTTTAAGTCAACAAGTTTGCTATGCTGGTTATTCAAAGTTGTGAAAAACAATAAACAAATCTCTGTTAGGAGCTTCTCTTCTCACATTGAGACTGACATAAAAATAAAAACACGAAGAGTTGGCATTATTTCTAACTTTGGTGATCATGATAAAATATAGCAGCTCAACCTCAGATACTCAGCATCAACCAGCACACATACATGTTGTATTTACAGAATCTGCCTTCAAATAGGCAGATATTGTTTTTTCAGGCAAAGAGAATAAAATGTGGTGACTCATGTATGGTCTTATAACCCTAACCATGTGTTCTTTAACTTCATAGTGTAACTATTGATGTGTGGAAGTAAAGCACAAAAATAAAATCTGAAAAACTGTGAAATACTGACATTGGTGCATTGAAAAAAAAACATAGCAAGGAATAATTAAGACTCAAGCATTGTACAGTACATACGTTTTGTTTCCACAGTTTTCTTCAGCAGCACAACTCCCATCATGCTACTGATGCCGTTTCCACAGTCTTATGTTTGCAATGTGATGATGAGGACAGCTGTCACTGTTAAGCAGGGCAGAAAAACAAGCCTTGGACTAAGCAGCTGACTCCCATCTTACACAAGCTTTTCCTTTTGCCTGTTTGCTTTTCCACTTCTGCTCTCACAGCGTTGATTATGGAATCTTGAGGGAACGTGTTTTTATGTTTTTCAGGAGGCTATGGGTATTTTTATGCATGAATACTTCATTCTCAACACTTTCAATGCTTTTTAGTATTAAATCTGGACTGGACTTGTGAGTAGAAAAAAATCCATTAATAACATCAGCCTCTGTTTTAAGCTGAAAACACGACTGATCCGTTCAATTTCTTTTGATGCTTTAGAAGAGGTCTTCTCTCTGAACAGTTTGTGAAACTGTCAAGCTTCTACTTCAAACATTTGTGACCCAGATATGTAAAAAGCTAACGTGTTTAAAATGAAAAGCAATTTTCTCTGTGTGTTGGATTGTAGAAACCCTGCAATTTATATATATATATATATATATATATATATATATATATATATATATATATATATATATTGTGTGTGTGTGTGTGTGTGTATATTAGAGATGTAACGATTACTGGTAAAATGGTTAACTGTGATAAAATGACCAACAATTAGTAATACCGTTTCAAAAATGAATTATTGTTAAAACCGTAACTGATTACTGCACTTTGGAAAACTCTCAGTGATGCTGCTTATTGGCTGGGAAAGTGGTAGCAGTCGCAGTTTGCAATGTTTAATTTATGAAAACATGGCGAAAGGCAACAGAGGCACCCACGTGGACAGTACTCTTGAGATTTTTTCCCCCCCTTTAAAAAGGACAAAGTAGGCATTTAGACCCATTTTGGATATTTTTATGGATACTGGGTAGTATTTCTATAAATACCGTGATAAAAATGATAACAGTGATCATTTGGTCACAATAACCGTGATATGAAATTTTCATATCCTTACATCCCTAACATACAATATCTATCTATCTATCGATCTACTGTATCTATCTATAGATATATATATATATATATACTGTGTATTCTTTTTTTTAGTTGTTTTAAGAATGTATTTACAATTTTAGACATTTTCTCAGCCAAATATAATGCTTTATCACAGTGAATAAAGGTCATGCAGAAAGATGAAACAGTCTTTGATATGAAAAAGAAATGCTGTGACCTTTGACTGTGCAGACAGCCACTGTAACATATTTTTTAATTGACAGAATCTGTAGAACATGGCACCTCATTTTTAATGAAAAGTAAAAGTCATCTTCAAGAATAAAAGCCCTGGTTAGCAGCTCCAAGTGTAATTCCTACCTCATACTCAAATTCCTCTGTCCTCTCTCCATCAGCTGGAACAGGGGAGAGGTAGTCTGTCCCTTCATAATAATCCTGGTCCATTGTATGAAGAGAATGACAGCTGTCAGGAGAGAGGGACAAGGGAAGATGGAGAAGGAAGGAGACAAAGAAAAAAACACAGAGAGGAGGAGATTTGAGTGTTAGTAAAATGCTTTTCTTGACTTTCTTTCAAAACGGTCAAAATCTCAATATGACAGGATTTTGTTGCTTTTGTCTCGGCCAGAATCAGAAGAATAAAGGAATTGTCAAGGGCTTTCACGGCTGCTGGAGTGTGTGATAAAACTACAGCCCCTTGTTAATAACAGCAAATCCACACACTGTAATTTGCTTCCTGCTCTTGACAGACAAAACCCCCCACAATGTACAGTGTAATTCTATTATGCCTCCTTCAGTCATTAAACAAAAACAGCATTGTGAGGGCCGTGGAGGATGAGCAGCTTTTTGCCACACAAGATAATCGTTGTGGATGAAAACTTCAAAAGGACACCCTGCTGAACATGCTGAGTGATGTGTTCGGGGTCTGTCTGAGTCTCAGATAAGCCACCACAGTAAAACTCTTTAAAAACAAACTTTCATTGATAAAAAAAAAAGACAGTCTAGTAAATTTCAGCAGGCTTGATGCTTCAAATTCATTCATATAACAAGGTGTTGCAGCAGGTGCAATGAAGGCAGTTTTACAATCTAGTTTCAAACATAAGATGCCAAACATTTATATATATCTATAAAAATCTATAAAGTCAGCTGTATATCAGATTGTGCACCTGCTCTCAGATGAGACGAAAATGTGAGTTTTATGGGTTACATTGATTACATGTGGACTCAGCCTGAGGCTGTAAGTATACGTTGCATTGTGTTGCCTAGTTTTTATTAGCCAATTTGCTTTAATCACCTTGTAAACCTTACTTGAGTCAAAATGGATAGTTAAATCAGCTGCAATTATGGCAAGACATCCCTGTAGGGAATTCTGTAGTGACAATGTGTACATATACGTGTAATGATTTTGATCAGGTCGTGTATTGTAGTTTATAGCCAGCATGCAACACTGATTATATTGTTCATTCTTAATGGTTTTTGTCATAATGGCATGAACAGATAGAAAGGCCATGCGAGATTCAATCCCTGGATATACAAGGAAATCTCAGATGACAAACAGGTACAGGTTTTAAAATGTTTATTGTGGCTGACATTAATTATCTAATGTACCAAACACCAAATAAGTCCTTACTTCCCAGTTTTGCACCATAAATCTTCTGCACTGTGATTGCTACATTCCCTGGAGGTGAAACCCAGATATTCCTCTACGCTTAATATTTCCTGTTCAGTTTTCTTTGGCTCTGAGAAAAATTCGACAAACTAAAATGAAAGGGTTGAGGTAATGAACCAAATAATCCTTTGTTCACAGAAGGAAAACCATCCAGTTGATGCTTTAAATTACAGATCTATTCATGGTGATGCTTTCTCCCATATATACAATTAAAAAATGGTTTTAAGTGGAGTAAAAATCAACATGTAATTTGGATGTAATCAGGCATCTTGTGGTTATAGCTGTGCAAGAGCTGCTTTGGGATGAAAAGGTTAAATAAGCCATTATTTATTTCTATTTCCTCTGTATAGACATGCAAGTCAAATAAACTGATTTAACCTGACAGTAAATACACGACTGTGCATTTTCTCAAGTGCAAACAAGCAGTCTGAGAGAGAGACCATAAAAACACAAAATGTAAAAGGCAGTTAGCCAAGTGTATCTGCAGTGTTTTGACCAGGATAAGGTTTTGTAGTAGCCACTCAACAAAATAGGAGACTCAGAGTTATTTAAGTACTCAAAGAGTAACACAATTCATTGACCCGACAGCTTGGAAAGCTAATGTGTTACTATTAGCAAACCTGGCAACCCCTTCTCACTCCTAACTCATCTCATAAGGCCACTTGGTAATGAGGCCGTGGTATCACATTTCAACAAGAACAAGTTTCCTCAAGTGTTATTTTAGGAGCTGCAATACAAATCCTTTAGTGCCTGAAAGAGATGCAATGAGTCTAACAAGCAAAGCTTTTCTGCCATCAGCACGGAAACTCAGAAAATGGAAGAGCAGCTTGTTGCAGAAGGGAGATGTGATTCACCAACGAAATGAGAACTTTGCGGTTTATTCAAGATGCAGATATAGATCACTAGGATTTTTGTTTATAAGTTTAGCTTAAAGGTTACCCAATGGATGAACATATGAAATCACTGTTCCCGGACCTGCTGTCTGGTAATATACTGTAGCTATAGTATAGACTAAAACTGGCTATCTGTAACTGAAACCTTGATTTTGGTTTCTTACTTTCAGTGTCCTCTTGGTGAAGAAAGAAGTGAAGGACAAAGCAAGTCTCATTTATCATAGAAATCTGTATTTGTCAGATTCCAACATGCAGTTAGTAAATCAATTAATCCAGATTTCTCAGGCATTCTGAATTCTTGCAATGCTAATCACGCTAAAGCTGATATTTCTGCTTCAGAGCTCACCAACATCTTTTGCTACTTCCTATTTCTTCTTAATTAGCATCAGTTGCAACCAAAGTCATAACAAGGACACAACAACGTGTCTCCCTTTCTGTGGCAGTGAATTAAAATATTCACAACTTTGTCCAATGAAATTGAACATAACTCCAGCAAATTATTTGAAATCACTGAGCTGTTTTTCCTCATTATGGATCATTAGTGTGAAAATGAAAGATTTGTGATATTTACAAACTTTGTCGATGTAATACACACATGAATAGGAGTAAAATGAACGAAAGGGTTCAAGCTTTTACTGACATGTAAAACACAAACATGCAGTCACAGTTCTGCATACCTGTCAGAGAGCAGGAAGGGACAGACGTCAGGCACAGGAGGGGTCGAAGGCCGGAGCTTTGCCAGCGCCATGATGTGTTCAAAGGTGATGTCAGTCTGAGTGCACACATCCACCACATGGATTTCCTGAGGGGGGCCATGGGGGCGGCCGCTGGGGGTACGCCTGATGACCTGAACCACAACGGGATCCTTGGCAGCCCGAAAGGTCTCCAAAGTCTCCTCATGGCTGGATTTGGACAACTCCTTCCCGTTGACCTGAGGATGACCGAGATGTTACTTCATTAATTATTCATTTTGTAATTAACATGAAAAATTTGTGCCTTGTTTTTTGTGCATTTTGGTGAGTTCACTTGACATACTACTAACAATATGTTAGGGATACTAAACTTCCAGGTGGAATTCACAGAAAATATAAAATGTACACAGACGTAAACGAATATGATATCATAAATGTAGGGTATTTTAGTTGAATCATGCAATCTTAAACAAAATTTGAAACGTGTTCGGTGTTGTCTCGGTCTGATGATGTCAGAATGTGAACAGCATAATGAAAACGACAGTTTAGATACAAGCTTTCATCAAACCAAAACATTATGTGGTTGATTCCTGGGTGAGAAATTTTCCTTTTTTTGTGATTTATAACCTTGTTAGAGAACAACATCTTTTGCAATATATACTTAAACATTGAAAAGTTGGTTATGTGCATTCAAGAGTTTAGAGAAAGTCAAATTAAGTTCACCTTGTAAGGGTAATAATGTCAAATATTGTTAACTTTTTGTGAGTAGTGCATGCATCAGAAGCGTATCTGGTATGAGATCAGCTAAAACTCAGTGAAAGGTTTTCTAATGTGCTAAGGTTATTTAATTTTGTGTTTTCATCTGGAAGGAAGTCTATGTTATGAACTCTGTCCCACTGCATTTAGTCCAGAAGTTGATTTAGAGTCAAACTGAGTCCCTCAACGCTACTAAAATTTTACAGATGCAGTAACTATAGACGCATTCAGATCAAAAACTTATATCTCCTATTTTACTTTTTTTTTTTATTTTAAGCCCTTGAAAGTCTTTTTAACAGATGATCAAAAAGAAATGTTCATAAATAAAGCCCAGGAAAACATGAAAAACAAAACACAGTTAGATGCAACATTATCAGAATATTAAATCAAAGCCCAAATGGGCTCTGTTTACTCATTCCATCTTCAAACTCATCTCCACAATATGATCTGAGAGTTTCTACCAGACTGAAAACCATTTGCACTACAGCTGGCACACATAAAGAAAATCATTGCTTCATTTAGCCAAGTAATTTCCCTGGAAGAGAAACCATGACTGTGGAATACCTCAAGGAATGCGCTATAAATGTATGAACGCTGAAAGAGAGATTATAATTTAGATAACCACAGAAAGTGAGAAAAATGTTAAATGCAGCATAATTACGTCTAGTTTTCTATTTAACTATGGCTTTTAATGAGAGCATTTTCCTCACACAGAAAGTTGAAACTGGTTAAATTGATAACTATAAAAGTTAAACAACCATTTCTATTCACAAATGTCAGATGAAGGGAGATGAAGTTCGGCTGAGAAACTCAAAGGCAGCAGTGTAATGGGACTCAAAAATCTCTTAAAAAATAAAGCATCTTTGTAGGAATAAAAACGCACGGCCAAGCTTTCACTATAACAAAATGACCTAAATTCACAGGCAGTCAACAGTCTGATGTTTCTGGCTGTGTGCATGTGGTGCCTTTAAATGAACATTAAAGACACAGAAACCACCCGGGAACTCCCAAAGAGGATGTTTACGTTTTCACAGTCTGAAATTCCACCACCAATTCCTCACTCATATGGTGTAAACACATACACATACACATAGAATTAAACGATATTTTCTCATATGTGGCTCAAAATCTTTAAAAAAGGAGTGAAGAATTGTGAAACCTGATGGCATACATGGGTTTTAAAACAATAATT
Organism: Atherinomorus stipes; assembly: GCA_023101725.1. Lineage (NCBI taxonomy): Eukaryota > Metazoa > Chordata > Actinopteri > Atheriniformes > Atherinidae > Atherinomorus > Atherinomorus stipes. The sequence goes on along the minus strand of JALJCO010007183.1, from coordinate 353,478 downwards.
ATGATAACTAATATATCTTAAGGAACTATCATTTCTTTCATCTTTTGGCTTACCACTTTCTCTCTCTTTGTGTTAAGTGCATTTTATTGTCTTTCTTTCATACTCTGTGTCTCAAGAGACTAAGAGATGCTCTGCAAAGCACAACTTATTTTCCCAGCTATACCAGTAGTCATAAGTCCCTTAGCTCTTGTGCTGTGGCCCGCTCCTCTGCCTCCCGTCATGACCTTTGTTTGTAGCTGTGTTACATTAATCACCTGAGCAGGAGATAAACTGGGTCAACACCACTCCAGTGGAACTGCAGGGCAATTTATAGTGTGAGAAAAAGAAAAAGAAACGTACGGCCGTGTAGCCTTCCTCATTCCTTGCTTTCTTCACACTCAGATCCTGCTTTCATTTTGTTTTCTAGCCACTCAGCAGGTATTAAAATACAGCATCATCTGTTTTAAACCTAAGTTCTTGCATTAAAGAAACATAGAGCACTATACTGTCGTAATTAGCTTATACAGCTTCTTTGACTGTCTCTCTTTCTTTCTCCGTCTCCTGCTGCTGCCCGTCTAATGCTTTGCAGCCTAATCCTACAACAGCCATCCTGGTGGAAACAAAGGAGTAGGAGCAGACAAATGAGGCAGCCTATGGCATATGACAGACCCCAAGAAAAATGATCACATTTCCCAGCTCTCCCTGTAGTAGTGACTGTCCAGTCCAACCTCCTCCTCCTCCAAGCATCGCCGCTCAGCAGTCACACTTGACAGTCACAATGAAATGAACAAACATGTAAAGAAAAAGAGGAGGGAGTGTTGTTTTTGTGTTTTGTTCATTGGTTTTGACGAGAGCCAGATGGAACAATTAATCCCCAATGAGCACAAGAATATCAAGTAGTCTTAAGCCTTGCACGAGGGACTTAGCCATCCTTGTTGTGTCCCGTTGACTGATGTCTATCCAGTTAAACATAATGCCTTGGTTATGATCTGTAGTTCTGACAGATGGGGAGGGTTTTTGGTTGCAGCTTTCCAGGTATTTTCATTTGGAAGAGCTGTCATGAGTACCACAAATTAACATCAAGCATCATTAAGTCAGCAGGCCTACAGATGGAAAAGGTGAGTTTACACTGTGAAATTTTGTGCAAAAAAATGTCTTAATGTCAAACAGAATGTCTTCAGACTGTATCTGCCCTGTAGGCTGTTAAAATTTCAGTGTAGTTACACAAGCATAAACTACTGAAGTGTGAATGCAAAGTATGCAAATACATATGAATTCATAAACACGTGCTGGTAAACAAAATCTGTTTGCAACAAATTATTTAGCAGCTGTAGCATTCAGCAGCTCCAAAGCAGCCCTGCAACTGCTTCATGGCCCTAACTGCTCCATATGCACAGAGTCAACATGAATTATCTTATTGGTCTGGAACAAAACAATGGCGATTACTCAGGAGAGATCATTTGTTCAACAACTGGGGCGGGAGATGATCAGGTAAATGTGAATTTGGAAAGAAATGGGTGCTGGGATGGAGTGGCTGGATCAAGACACATCTGCTGGCTGTTTGCACAGGGATATTCAGCAGCTGCAGCCAGAAGAGAAATATGTTTTCATTCAAAGCCCCAGAGACAGCCACCAGCTTTCCAACAACAAATGCAGTAAACCAGCTTAGTGGACTGTAACAAAAAGAAGAAACTACCTTTTTTTTTTTTCTCATTTCTTTCTGTAAGTCACATAGTCCCATATTGACAGGAAAAAATGTACATGTGACACAGATGAGTGCATTAAGCCTTGGATTTTAGTGAATATCTCGAGTCACTTTAACATCTCTAAGCTGGTGCTAACAAACAAGAGACCTACTTAAAAACTACATGGAAGGTCACAATATTTTCAAGTTTCTAGTTTGGGCCTGAATTTGCCCACAGCAAAGTGCAATGCTTTCATCTGTGTCCAATCTCATCGCGCATCCTCCAGGTAAGACGACAAGCGAGGAGGAACGAACATGCGGCAGCTTTGTGTGACTCTTCAGGCGCCTCCTTTATCACTACTTTAGTCTCATCGACTGCTGCTTCATCATCAATGTCAGCAAAGACCGAGGGCAGAATGTGGTGATAGTGGTAAGGCGGTAGGGCCAGTTTATCCTTTAACATGACAACTGATGCTGCTGCTACCGCTTTCTGTGGTGGAGAGCACAGATGCTGGCGGCAGCTTCCCGGAGATCGCTGATAGAAGTGATTGATGTTCTTCCTCTGCAAGGAGAAAAGGCAGCCTCAGGCACTAGGCTCTAATAGTCTATTAGCTTTATGCCTATGAATTAACAGCCTATCACAACTTCATGACTTGCATGTAGCCTTTTGAATCTTAATGAATGTTTTTTGTTTTCAAATGTATAGCTTTTGCTGTGATAAAGCTTTCAGCAGTAGCCAAGGTTTAACCATGTAACCTTGGGTGGTGTGTACAAAACCATAACCCTCCACTACAGTCAACTGTATCTACTGTGCACCTTCACCTGCTGGTTTGACTGGCAGCTTATGCGGTGATAAGTGTATGCAGCCAGATGGAGAAAGTGCAACATGTAGGTCATCCAGCCCCGGGAGTGTAGTGCTTACAGCTGTCAATTACAAACCCGTTTTAGATCCTGATCTCTTGGGAAAATAGAACACAAACCTTCATTGCTAGAGTCCGGTCAAATATGTGAAGCCCTCAGAGGAAAAAAAAGCTAAAGGAGTCTTCAAATCTTGATGGGTTCTGACAGCTGGTTTTAATATGGATGTGGTTGCACAATACCTGGATTCAGCAAAAAAAAAGTGGAACATCCTCCTTCAGCTAAATTTCATGTGTTTCCAGCAGAATTAGAAATCATTTGTTTTGTCTGTGTGCCAAGCAGGAAAAAATTGTCATCCACTAAACAGTCTAAGATAAAAAGTTGGACATAAAATGATTTGATCAGCTGTTTAAAGGGTTTGCATTCAACAAAATGTTCCTGAACTTGTCAAACATCACAAATCTGTACCAAGAAGTGGAGGCCATTGTTAAAATACAGCCTGCCTATCAAAACTAATGCAGTGCCAATTTAAAATGTGCTTTTGTTGCTCAGTGTGGTTTCTGTATGAGGAGCAGCTTCAAACAGGGGTTAAACTGGGATTCGTACTTCTCATCCAGCAAGGGCAGGGTCACAAATTACATGTACACGTATTCCACACAAAATCTGTACACACTTTGTTCCACATGAGGGTTGTCCAGAGAAACAAAGATGCTCCATCTGTAAAGGAACTGCTTTAAGATTTCATTTTCACTCCACTAGGATATCTGGAAACACTCCATTCCTGTTGATATAAAAACAAATCTATCATTTTTACTCCATAGCAACTTGAAAGTAGAATATTGTGATTTCATTAGAAAGGTTGCAGTCTATTGCCTCATTTTTCTTTACTTCTGTGACTAGATTACTTGTAGCTATTAAAGTGGTTTCATGGACGGTAAAATAAAAGCAGATTAAAGCAACCCTCCAGCTGATTGAATCTTGTGTGTACCATTGTGAAAGAAAAAGGAAAGCATGTTTTCGGCAAACTATGAAACTTTTTATTCACTGCTTCTCCTTTTTCCTTCCTGAAAGGACTACATTTACTATGAAGTAGATGAAATGAATGGCTGTTAGGATGTTAGAACGTACATAGTCTACAATATATAGCACTGGGCGATAAACCGAAATTTTACACAGAAATTTAAACCGAAACTTACACCAATAACAGACATAATTTTGCCCATGTCGGTATATTCAGTGTTTTAATTAAACGAAAAGAAAAGTCATTTTTAGCTGTTTTGGTTGTTTACAGGTAGGCTGTGCTCATGTCCCTTTAAAGAGCTACATGTACCGTTTGTTGTCAGGTGACTCCAACCCATCCAGTCTATAACGAGTTACCGTCCATTTATTATTACTGAGGTGAACTGCTCAGTATATCGTACTATTAATTTTAGGCCATATCACCCAGCCCTAACAATATATGAGGGTGAGATCAATCTTTTAAAGGAAATTATTAAAACAATAAAAGAACCAGTATGTAGCCTTTAACTGCAAAGATCCCAACGTTGCAACCTTGATCGGGTGTTATTTGTCAAAATAATCCTTGTAATGTGTTTGTTTGAAGTATTTGGAATTATTAGAGAGACGACAGCAGGAGTGACAGGAAACAGCAAGGCAAGCACTTCTGCTCTCTGCCTTTGTGCTGATGATTAATGGCCATCTAAACCTAAATGATGCCCAAACTACCACTAATGCAACATTGCTGAAGCAGAAAATGCATTGTTTACTCCTGCAGACTACTACTGCGATAATGGGAACTATACTGTTGATTTTCCCAACTGAGTCTTTGGAACAATAGAGTGGAGGACAAAGAGCCTGAAGCTCTGCTCACTGCCAACTGTCTGCTTGAGTCTGCCTCCACGCATCTCTACAGCAGCCTCTGCAAGGTAACTCCAAGAGTGACGCGCAAGTCTTGCAATGCTGTCTTCGACTTGTAAAACTTAATTTGCAATTTTATCAGTGAAAACTATATTCATGAAAGAATGAGAACATTCACTGGAGAAGTCAAACGAAATCCTCCCTGAGGACTTCTCAAATGCTGGCGTGATGATGATTCGGTGTGAACATTACTGCTACCTCGGAGAGAAAAAGGATTGAGTTACTCTTTACACTCAAAATGTCTCATTTCAATAATAAGTGTCAGAATAAAATACGGGCCAAGGTCTGCAACAGTACAGCACTTATGACTGCATAAATCACTCCAAGACAGTTACGGTTACTGTCTCAGCGACTCCAGCAACGCTCCACTGACATGAAACAGGAAGAAAGCGTGAGGCTGCCACTCGGGAAATCTGAAAATCCCCCCAACATCTCTACATGAACCAAGGTACAGGCCTCCTTTAACCCCTCCAACCACATAAAACACACTCCACAAGACCCCAGGGCTATTTTTTACATTAAAGGCCCAACGTGCTGCTGTCTCGGTTTTATGCCTGCAGAACATTTGATGAATTCTGCCAATTTTCCTCTTTGAGTACCAATCATGTGTGGAGTACTCCCTTTATTGCACAACTCGCTCAAGAAGTATCACCACCACCACCATCATCCACCATCATTCAAATCTGCTAAAATTCATTGTATACCTTTTGGATTTTAGGAGGACCAGAATGAATGGAAACAGTAATTCCATCCTGGCAGAAGAGGTAGAACAGGTGGGGGTCTACAGATACCCAGGTGTTCATCTGCACACTTTTTACATGAGTCATGATTAAAGTATGTTCAGTCTGGTTTGCTGAAGAAGCCTCTGACTGAACAAAGAGCTGTACAGGAGGAAAACTTTTGCCCACTGCAGTCATTTCCTACTTTTTTGAACAAACAAATTCTATCGGTAACTTTAAGCTACTTTAAATGCACAAAGGCTGAGAGATCCAAAAGTCAACTATCATCACACTAAGTTTTTACAAAGTTATACAGCAGAGCAAGAGGAGTAAGTGTCACTTCCATTCGGAAGGTATTACTCAGATTAACAAACGTGGGGATTTTTTAATTTCGTCTATATGCAGCAAATGTTTTCGTCTGCAGTTCAGCAGATCAAGAACCTCAGCAGTTCCCATGTATCATTCAGGCTGATCAAGCCCCGGTCCTACCTCTGCCTCTTTCTCAGTAGGCTATCTCATCTTCTATATAAATTAGCTCCTCATTGGTGAACTCGGTTAAAGGGGTTGAGTTTGGCTTGTAAACAAACCAGCATTTGCTGATTAATGTGATAAAGAAGCTAACTATTGCCCTATGTTAAAAATACTGTATGTAAATGTGTATAAGTTCCATTACATGACAATTTGAGGAGATCTTTACACTACTATGCAAATACTGAGTGCACATTTCAAGGTTCTTCGTCCTGCTTCAAAATACTGCTTCAGCAGCTTTTCTAGCTTACAATATATTACCTGTTTATGATTACTTTTGAATGGAGTTTGATCAATATAGCACTGTAGCTTGATGGCTAACAGGTTAGGCTGGGATGTTTTTGTACAATCCAATATTGGCTGAATTTCAAAATTTTTGGTTCAAATTCTAAATTTGATCTGGGAATGGTGAGGGAAACAGGGTGCCAAGCTAATTAGCATATTCAAGGGTGGTAGACGCAGATATTTGTTGATGAGATTTAGAGATGCATAGTTAATCTCTGTCTTAATATTTAAAATATGTCTTAGAGTAAGTTTAAATGTAAAATGGAGGGGAAAAAAATCAAATTAGTGAACAAGGAGCTCTCCGTCGGATGAATAACTAATGGATACACAGCCTCCTTAGTGATAATTGGTAATTGGTTTTGGGGGAGGGAAGTGCAAGATAGGAGGGTAGCTAGATGATACTATGTGCTGTGCAGATCAGCAAAACGGCCTAGCTGGCATGAAATGATGCTGTAAGGAGTAATGGTGCCATCCATATGCTGACTGAAGAAAACCAACTGGGCTCTTTGATGAAACACCTCTTATTGTGCTGACAATGAGGCAGAGTAGGGGCAGCCTATGAGATTGCTTGGTATAACAGAAAAAACATGCACAATATAACTATAAAGAACACCATGAAGTCCTCTTGCCGCTCTATTTGTCTTTTTTATTAAGCCAATTTATGTCGTTTGAATGTATTTAATATTTCCATACTTGAAGAAGAAGAAGTAGAAGAAGAAGAAGAAGAAGAAGAAGAAGAAGAAGAAGAAGAAGAAGAAGAAGAAGAAACATGTCCAATATGCATATGAGAAGGATTTATTACAACATAAACGCAGCAGTTACATTTTCCACAGTGATCTGGTTTAATAAAAGACATCTTTGGGGAGTTTTGACATCTTCTTGTGTTTCTTTTTCTTCATGACAACTAGCAAGTGTAGTAAACAGATCAATGAACTTGTGCGAAGTGCTTAAAAAGAGGCCCATTTCTGGAAAGGACTAAGACTGTAATGGATCAGGTTTATACTTTATTTTGCTCTTTAACATGATAGAGTTTAAACTAGTGGCAGATAGCACAACAAAAGTCATCAAATGATAGGTCGGTTTTTTGTTGGTTTTAATCACTGTGCCCTGGAAAAACTTTTCAAATCTGCAAATTGTTTCCCTTCATGTCTGATATGCTCCCCCTGGCAGCAAAGGCAATTAATACTGTATACGTCCTATTTACATAATGCCAGACGCCCTCATGATCATAACAAAGGCTTCATATTTCTTCCCCCTTTCAAACTGACTCTTTGTCTGTGGAGCTGTTGCACGGTGGCTGGTTTGGGAGTGAGGGATGAGGTCAGATGGCGACACGTGGGGCTTTTGACAGTGAAAATAATTAACTGTGTAGCTTTGAAAGGTCAGTCAAGACCCCTGTAGTTGACCACTCATCTGCCTGTTAGCCCTAACTAGAGGCTAGTTCAGGCAGGGTGTCTAGGAAAGAAAGGAAGAAAGGAGGAGGATATATGCAAGGCAAGGAAAGAAAGGATGAATGAAAGAAGGGACGATCAATTGTCATACAAAAGCAACATAATTCGTGTTCTGGATTTGGACTTTGACTATTGTTGTCTTGAGGCTCCATTTTTAAACACTATCTCATTTTTCCCTACAATTTGTTACTCCATCACAAATGTCAATCACCACAAAGGACTTGATTAAATCAAAATGATCTGGTCACTTCTGACAAAAGACAAAATGAATAAAAGACTGTCTTAGTGATGACAATCTGAGGCTGGGAGTTCGTAGCTCCCATCCAAGCTTTTGTTGAACCAAACTTATCTCTGAATCTGAATCCAAACATTTTACATATTTCATTGAAAGCTAACCAATGAGATTTCTGGATAGTATACAGTAAGGCTGGTTATTTGATACAATATCAGGTTAATAACAGTAAACAATAATACATCATAAATCCTCCATCATTATCCTCCAAAATTATGATCATTTAAAAAAAGCACACAACTCACTCAGCCATAATTTCCCCCCACTTAACTCAGAGACACTGCTAGTAGTGCATTTGTTGGCTGAATGGCTCAAACCTTTTTTTCAAGCTCAGCTAAACAACTTTTATAGTTGTGACTTCCATCCCTTTGTTTCTTGCCCAAGTTGTTCTAGACAACCTGTCCTCCAAAGTCATACGTACTTTACGGTCGTTTTTGCATGCACGGAAATACGACCTATATTTACGTTTTTCTTAAAAGCGTCCAATAGTGACTCTCAGTGGTGGTTACGTGACTGCCGCGTTCCTCCCTGATGTGACCAAAAGAAAAATGGCGGATGCCCCTTCAATCTTCAGGAGAAATTTATATTTTTTAAGATAGATTGCAGTTTCAGCTTTGTTCTAATAACTTTTCTAGCGTCAAATATACACATTGTTTTCATAATATCCATTCGTGTCATGTAAACGACCTAAAGTTCTTTTTCGTGCTGACGGACATTCTTTCAGGTTTTGTGATTGTTGCTACGGTGGTTGCCAATGACGCTATTACCAAAGAGCCGGAAGAAATGGATTAACAAGACGTGTGGTGGCTGGCAGTAACTTTTTTCATGTCATACATTCATGTGCACATTCGTCAATGAACATAAATAAGCAGAATTCAAATAAGTGACATAATAAATGTACACCGTCGTATCATAATCAGGTGTTTCTTCAATTCAATTCAATTCAATTCAACTTTATTTGTATAGCGTCCATTCATGACAGTGTCACCTCAGGGCGCTTAAACAGACAGAAAAGTTCAGGTCAGATTCATAATAGCCTAGTTAAGGTTAAGCCTAGTTCTTCAGGCTTTGATGACCTTTATATCACCGGATGGGAGGAGAGGGAAAGGGGGGCAGAGAGTGGGGGCTGCAGTGGGTCCCAGGCTGAGAATCGTGCCGAGACCGGCTGCGTGGAAGAACCGCGGCCTCTGACAACTGGAGCAGCTTCCCAACTAGTTGAGCTAAACACTGCCTCAAGTGTTTCGACCAGTTGTTAAATATCTTTCTTCAGTAGGCTTCCTTCTCTTTAGTCAGACTCGCCGTCATTTTTCCTCCGGCCGTCGCTAGGGGTGACAGGGAGCATGAAATACGCTCACAGAGAGCGTATTTTCGTGCATGCAAAAACGACCGTATAGTACGTATGACTTTGGAGGACAGGTTGGTTCTAGAAAATCTTAAAGGTGTGTTAGAGGTCACTGTCTTGCTGCTTGACAAAGTTGGGACTTATCAAATGAGTTCCTGAACACAACATTAAAACTACACTAGCTGATCTATCTTATGGGCCTTTTCCACTGCCCATTTTCATAACCCTTCCACACGGCACAGCACGCTTTATTTGTGTTTCCTCGGGGAAAACCCGTTATGAGCCATTATGATTTTCTGCACCCGTTTCAGAGCTAGCTCTTACCGTGCTGAACCTACACAAAACGTGACGTACTTGACGGCTCTCCACAGAGAAAACAACAACCGTAACACCTCGATTTCATCCAATGCCTCCATTGTTGTTTTTACTTTACTGACTGCGTGGCACAGCAATGACGTCACGGCAGTCTCGACCGCCCCTACTCCACCCACTTCCAGGTAGTAGACTACTGCTTCTCCTGTGTGGAAACAAAAACCGTCCTGGCTGTCTTTAGCGTGTGGGGCTGTACTGTGCTGTACTGTGCCCTCTGCAGCTGCAATCGAAAAGGCCCATTATACAGTACTAATGGCCCTAAACTTCTAATGGAAAAGCTTTTTTCTTGGTTTCCTCATTTCTTTCATCATATGTATGAAACTATAGTCTGGGTCTCAGATATTGAAATAAATTCTGATTGTGTTGGAAAGAAAAGTCTGCATGTGCCATGCATGTGTTGACCAGGCTGTACTGTAAGTAGAACAACAAGGTACTGTTGATCCTGACCCAATGCTTGAAGTAGATTTTTTGAGGAGCCACATACAGTACATGGTATATTTAACATTAAACCTTGTTGTTTTGCAGGGCTATGAATTGTTGTATTAGTTCTTTGTGCAAAGCGGCTTAATTAAAGTAGTACTGTACTGTAAATCTAGACAATTTTATATGTCATTTTTTTGGGTACAGAATGAGAACTCATTGGAACCCAAAGAGTGAAAATAAGGCTACTGAGTGTTAATCAGTTTGAAAAGTTCAACACCACATGTTGCCATTTCTTTGATTTGACAATGAAAAGTTGAAATCCCAAGGAGCTGGCTAGATTCAAGCTGCAAAAGTCCTTCAAATGTAACGGCATGAAAGTGCAAACAACACGTCTTTATGAAACAGAAGGCAATTCACAGACCATTAAGACTGCAAAAACTCACAAAAAAGAGCAGACTGAAAAAGAGTGACATCCAAAAACAATCCCATTTCTGTTCAAGGACACACAGCAGTAAATAACTCCAAAAACGAAAAGCAGAACTGTCCCAATTAGGACGGCATTTACAATGAGACAGTGATGAAGCTACTGATGATAATCTTATCCTTGTAAAGAGCAGAGGCACAATGTGTGATTAAAAGGAAGGACATTATCTTAGAAGAGTGATCACAAGTGTAATCAATCTACTTCACAGCTCCCTGTTGTGTTGTTCATAGCAGAGCAAAAGTGGTTGCAAGAGGATAAGAGATTTGGTGTCTGCGGCTTCCTCTCAACCCACTTAAGTCTTACTCCTCGTCATGTCCCTCAGTCAATAAATAAAGAAGTGCAAGGAAATTAGATGCAATTCAATGTTTACCGCTGTGTCCTGATTACACAGTTGGATGACTAGAGACAGAGATTACATTTAGAGGAGTTACTACATTCTTGGTAAATATTCTTCATTAGGACACAAAACCAGGGACATACAGTGGGGAAGGACAGACTCTTTTTATTTAAAGGTAGAGTTCAGAGTGCTCCACCATTTCTGTTTGTAAACACTATTCAACCTGAGAGCCCCTCCCCTTAGGCTAGTGGTCGCATCACTCTTCAGCCCCAAGCCTCTCTTTCAAAGCTAGAAAGTGGGTGAAACCCAAACCAATATTCACCCATGGTTTTCGAGCGTGCTCTATCTAAAGCTCTTTTCGCCGCAAAATACTTCCTTTTTTGAGCTGCATCAAGAATTTGATTGAATCTGTTGTCGGCTCCGGTCGACATTTAAAAAAAGAAAAAAAAAGTTTGCTCCAATCGACAAGTTTCCCAACAGAACGCTACGCCCTTAGCTTTCGCAGTCGAAGTACCGTGGATAGTAGCAAAGACAGTACGCATGCGTGCTGCACAAAGCACCGCTGCTGCCTTTGCTACTATCTGTGGTGCTTCGCCTGCGATTCGCCTGTACTTCGACTTATTGTTCCTCTATTGAATGCCACCTAGTCAGTTCTTTGATGTGAAATTGGCTTGTCATTTATACTCGATCAGAATGTGTGGGTCACGAAAAAATCTCGAGTTAATTAGTTCACTTTCACCAAGAGGTGCTAGTTGGAAACGCCAGATTACAGCAACTATGCTAAGCTAAGCTAAAGTCAGTGCTGCCAGATTCAGAGAATGACTGGGTTGGCAAGAAGACGCTTCTGCCCACTTGTCCAACTCAAGGGACCGTGGGGAGAGGCTGAATTTCACCCAGGGGTGACATATGCTTTTAACACGCCCAGAATTATGATTGAAATTACACAAAAAATCATTTGGTTATTACAACAATACCTTGCTTGATAAGCTCTTAAGTTGTTTTTTTTATTCAAGTGACAAGCAAAGACAGAAAAGGCCAAATAAAGACTGATCAAGATCTTCTATGATGAGTTAAAACATCACCTGAAACAAAGATCAAGGCATCCTCACATCACTGCAACCTCTGAAAGAAAATAAAACAAACATTCTCTGCCAGTCTGTGCTGAACATAATGAAACACCTGTCAAAACATGTTTATATGACCTGGAGCTTTAGTCAGTAAATGAGCTGTAACATTACCTTGCTGTTGACAGAGAATACATTAACAAAAAAAAGTCCACCTGGTAATTTTAATATATGCAAAACAATCTAACAAACCAATCTTGATTAAGAACACCTGGCGCTGTTGTTGTTTGAAGAGAGCTCCCAGGGATGAGAGATATGATTTACAAGCAATATACAGCAAAGTTTATGATTAATGATTCTGACACAGCTTAAAGTTTCTCCAACAAGAAAAAAAAAAGCTGATGAACACATTGAGTTCATGGAGACACTCTAGAGCTGCACCTGCTAGCTGGCACTTAAAATACATTTTGACATTCTAAGGAGAAAGTTGGAGATTGGACTGAATCCATCCATTGACTGGGTGAACAGAGAGGGATGTGGTAATGGCATGCATGTTTGGCAAGTGGGTGGCTGGGTTTTCACACAGTCATGAGAACCATAAGCAGGCCATGCATGTGTCGACCAGGCTGTTTTTAGTGTCTCCTGCTTTGTAAGGCTCTGGCTTCACAGGCTAATGGGGGTAATAAAGGATTGTTCATGCCACCATCCGCTCATTTATTCTCATTCCTGAGAATGTGAGGGGACTGCTGCAGCAATCAGCCTCCACTCAGTGGTTAATTTCAGGGCAGATTTATAGTCTGACTGTGTAATGGATGCCCATGCTCATGTGGTTGCTCCTGCATATATAGTACATGCATGTGCTTCAGACTGATCTTTCCTGAACACAAATTCAGCATTGTTTTATAAGGCTGAACCCCTCCAACTACAACCCCAAGATGAAATTTTAATCAATTATTGAGTGGGTACAGTTGTGGTATAAATTCAGAGAAGCTCATACCTGGAGCTCACACCTGGACAATACAGGCAGCTGCAGAGCTGTCATCTGCCCTGGCAAAGAGACAGGAACAGGTCACTTGTGGCTGTAGTAGAGAGGAGAAACACTCCTGCCATACAGAAATGACAGCTGCTCTGCCTCCCCAGCACAGAGTGTGTGATATGAGGGGTAATGAAGCCAGGAGAAAGAAGTGAACATTGGAAGAGGAAGGGACAGGACAGCATGGAGTCTAAACAAGCACCGAATAAACAAATGCTACTTTTCCACAACAGTAGCTTAATGTAACATAATTTGTTATGCTTGGATTTTCAATATTCTCTGCATGATTTCACGAGATGAAGCTAAGGATAAAGTTTGTCTCCTCCTGGAAGTTGGCATCATATTCAAGTCTGGAAGCTTCTGCCAATGTTGCTCATCGTGGTCGCTCGAGCAGAGGTGGCATCACTTCACAACAAGGTCTTATACATTAAGCACAAAAACGCAACCATCAATTACAACAGCATCTCTTGTGGCAACAAACATAACTTCAACCAAAGAAATCTCTTTGAAGATAAAGAAGCAGCATTTTAGAGCTCTGATTGGCATTGACAGAATAAGATGATGAAGGAATCAGTGATAAAAAGTAATAAAAAGATGCTGCAGTATTTGCCAGAAACATGGCACTGCATAGCAAAAACAAAAAAAAACAGCCAGGTGATAAAAGATATAGAAAATATTGAAACAGAACTATGAGAAACAAACTGAAATAAAACACAGGATGTCATTTCCAAACATTCAGTTTACACTAGGTCTAGGTTACTATTTGTCCCCTGTGATCCTATACCATCTATTCTCCTTTGTTTTCTGTAACTTTGCAAGACCGCTACAGCTATAAGTCATTGAATAGTAACGAGGCTTCTGACAGCGGCATATCCAAGTATTTCTGCAGTAGACAAAAACTCCTAAACTAGACACCACAAGCTGAGAGAGCCAGGCACCACAGCAGGGTATGACACCACTTAAACTGAAGCAGAAGTCCTATTGTTCTTGTCTTCCGGACAGTGAGCAGAATTGGCGTATGACTAGCTTCGTTTATACCAAGGCAGCAACTTGGCAAGGACTGTCACTCCATGTGGAGCCAATGTAACACAAGAATGAGACCAAATGGCTCTCTCAATTGGAACGCAGGACGGGGGACGGTGGGGATTGGTGGAGGGCATCTGCTCAGCATTTACCTAGTGTTTTATAATTAGATAAGTGCAACTGCTTGAGAGCAAAGCGCCTGTTCCATTGTGATTTCTCAGATAACAATTCTGTGACTTGGAAACAGGCGGATGAGGTCTGTAGATGGAGACAATTAGAGATGATAATAAAATATGAAGCATATTGGAGTAAACACAAAATGTGTATTGAAAACATGCAGACGGGTGACAGGATGGAAGTTACGGCATAACAAATGCTAATTGGTCCCAACCAGCAGTGGTACAACCTGTTAAAATCTCTTTACATCTGGCACTTCGGTTTCTTCTCTCTCACCCTGTTTCACACATTTAAACCAAACACAGACAATTAACAGCTCAGAGGGTGCAGATATAGAAACACATTTATCTTAAGCAGAGCCACCTCTCTAGTTTCTAGAGTCAGTTTAAACATAGTTTTAGACCAGGGATCTCAGAAGCCAGTCTAGTGGACAGTCTTGAGGACCACTGTCTAGCAAGGCTTTATACGTTACTCTGCTGCCATACAGTACACCGGACTCAAATGAATGACTCATTGAGCAGAACTTGATTTTTTTTAAAGGTGAAGTTTGTAAGAAAATCAAACATCAATGACAGAAACATTGACTATGTCACTAACTGAGTTTCTATTAGAAACTGTGCTTCTACTCGACTAAAAAAAGTGTTGTGTGATGCTGCCGTTCATATCTACTGTGCTTACGCGAGTCCATATTGTACATATGGAAGCTGCCATATTTGAGCCACCATTTTGTTTGACTTGATTGGTACTACAGCACCATTTGGAATAAGTGCAGCCTTGAAAGACACACACTACAGATTTTTGGTAAATGGGCAGTACTTAAATAGTTCTTTCAAGTCATGTTGACAGCTCAAAGCGGTTTACACTACATGTTACAATCATCCATTCACACCCCTGTACACTGAAACTTCAACTTCACATACCCATATTCTATACAGTAAATTAACCATTGTCAATTTGGGCAACTGCCAAGATCCTCCATAGTAAAGATAATAGTCAGGATCATGTTATGGCTTTACTGTTTGAAAAACAGTTGGAGTTAGAGTTCAATGCCACTCAAATCTAAATCTTTATTCTTACTGCATATCTTCCACCTGTCTTGCTCACATGTTGATAAAAAAAAAAAAAGCTTAAGCCAAGACCTTACCTTCATGAACCCAATCCAATGTTTTGTTGAGTAGGGTGAGTATGGGTGAACTGTGACACTTTCTGAAAATATAACCTCAACGTAAATTCTGATTATGAACCAAACATCCAAATCATCCACACAGAACCTTTTTGTTTTAATCTCATGCTGCCCTATGATGAGCTCAATGGTGATTTTTGTTTACAAAAGTAAACACATGTAAAGATTAAGCTTAACTGTCCCAGTTTGCCCATTGTCTCAATTTACCCATATTCATGAACCATACAGCTTGAAAATCTGATTATTTTTACTGTGAATAAACCTCCATACCCTCATAGACCAGCATGTATTGGGAATGTGACTGCAACAAATCAACTACCAGGTAATCAGACGGAGAGAATAAAAACAACAACAACAACAAAACAGCCCAGATAAAATTACGTATGCAAGTGTTTGTCTCAGGTAAGTGTCATAAGTAAAAACAATAAGTCTGACATCCTTTACTTTTAATGACAGAAACTGATTATTTTTCAACTAGCAAAAAAAATCTATCCCCAGAAATGAATGCCAGCCCCTCTGGTGGTTAATATTTGCAATTCTGTATCTAGAGCATTATACTTGGCTTTATCCAAATGCCACAGAGCATTTTAAACATTTATCCAGCTTGCTTTAGGGAAAAAATATATGCAATTTTTCAATGCTTTCAGTAAATCACGGCTACAAGAGAGATCAATATTTAGTAATGTTGACACAGACTTCCTTTCCTCAGTTGCAGACTTTATCCTCACATGGCTATTTTCTGATACAAGAGGGCCTATATATCACAGATTCACCTGGGGCCACTGCTGAGGTGTTGGCTGCAGTGTTGACTTGTCAGAGAAAGACAGAGAGGAAACGGAACTTCCTCAGTTGTGGGACTGCCAAGCATTTTCCTGCACAAAAAACAAGCAAATGTGAAAGATTTTCCCCCAAGAATCTCAGACAAACCCCGACTCGGTGTTTCCTGAAATATAACTCTATCCCTTGTGCAGGTAAATCAAGTACAGGATTGAATACCCATGTTTTGACATATAAAGACACAAACACACACAAGTAGACGTGACAAACAGACAGAAAAACCATGGCAAGTGGGCTTTGCCCTTTTTCTTCTTTTTCGTTCGAGCTGTCTGTCAGTTCCTTGATGAAGAGCATCCCTCAGGTGGAAGAAGTCGTCTATTCCCACCACATCCCTTTCCTTCTATCTCTCCCTAAATATACCCGGCTATTGATTGATTCACAAACAGCCTTAAACGCACTATCTAAGAAAATACATTCCTTTATTGATTACCTAAGTGCTACTCCCTGAGGCTCCTTCAATTTCAAGGCAAAAACATTCAAATCAAATTCACTTTGTTAAACTGCTTTCATTACAAAACAGTCAATTTTAAGTACAAATCAGACCAAATATGCTGACCTTGTTTACCATTAAATAAAGCCTCTTTTTCAAATTTTTACTACTTCAAACCTACAACTTACTAAACTTTAGCACTTCACTGTAATCTTTTGACAGACTGTCCTAGCACTGACAGCAGCCACTCCCACTTCACATTTGACAAGTGGTGTTGAGAAACTGACATGGTCCGCTGACATTCAGAGTTAGTGACGTGCCGATGACACTAATGGACTACCACTCCGCGCCCCCTGACATTATCCTGTCTCTGGCTCGTCTGTCTTGATCTGTGTTTCTGCCACACACATCCACATGCACACACACACACACACAGTTTACCCCTGAGGACAATCAAATCAACATGTATTGAATGTTCACATTCGCTAAATGTGAAAAACATTTTAAAAACAGCATTTCTGGAGTCAGTTTGACTCATGCAGGGCTTGAGCCAAAGCCACAATTTTGAGAAATCGTAGATATCTAGTAAGTTTATAGGGCCGTGCTTTCTGTCCTCTATTGGTTACTCATACAGTAGGTTGAGGTCGCTAAAAGTCTGTCTCTATGATTTTATCACAATGCTTTTATTCGAGGGAGTGTAAGGTGTTACAAGCACACATGTTCAGAGGTCCATCCACGTAACCCTGTCTCAACCAAGAGCCTCTACTTTGAGGCAAATACATTATGCTGAGCAGTCTCACCAGAACGTGGCAGTGTAGACTGTGTTGCTAATACTAATAATGATTCAAGAAGTGGTTATCCCAACTCTAGAAAAACTCAAGGAGAAAAAAAAAAAAAAAAAAAAACAGCTGTAAATCTTCAGGATTTAGTTTTGTTTCTTAGAATATCTGGAATAGTTTTTCATATCTGGGAAGATGCTGGCCAGTCCCATAAATGTACTTGCCAGTTCACACCAGAAACAGTCACGTCCTTTTTGTCTTTATTGGATCTGACATCAGCTCTTCTTCCTTCACTTTATGTGCATCAAATCTTCTTCTAAACATGGTGAGCCACCTCAAGTCAGCATACATTTTTTTTTTTGTGTATTGGTGGAAGATTTATAAGCTGCTTTTACATAGGATCTGGTATGTGCTGTGCTCACCATTGGGGTAGGTCACAGTTGGGGGGAGGAAGACCACACACAGACACATTCCCCAAAAATATCTAGGAAGTAGCTATTTTTTCCCGCTCCAAACTTAGATGCAGGAAGCATCTGCCAAGTTTTCAGAGGAAAGCCCCAGCATCACACCCCTCCCTCTCACCCAACAAGCCTTCATTCTTACCTATAGTTGAGTCACTTCACGCCTAGACTACTACAACTGCCTTCTACTTGGTCTCCATCAGAAAACCTTAAATAAACTGCAACTGGTCCAGAATTCATCTGCTGGTGTCATAACCAGGACTCAGGACCATAATCAGATCCTAACTGAACACCCATCTTTTCAAACTCGCCCTATGATCCTTTTTAGTAGTCTCTTGATGTTTTCTTTACTTATTGTATTTGACTATTTTAATGCATTTGAGTTTTTATTCTTATTCTTTTATTGTAGGGTGATCTTAAGCGTCATGAAAGGAGCCCAGAAATAAAATGTATTATTACTGTTGTTGTTACTGATAAGGAGGAGGAATAAAACAGTATTTAAGAGGGTGTGGATCTGAAATAATCTCAGGGCAGTTTGGAAAATTTTAACTAGTCCCCAAACTGCACCTGCTACTTCAAGGTCCAATTCAAGCTGACAAAGAGCAGTGACTTTACCTGCTGGAGAAAGCTGCTTTATGACCGAAAAGATGAGAACCAATCTCGTGTAGCTGAATGATTCTCTCTGATTGACTGCATCAAAGCGTTGTCTCAAATTAGTTTTACGTTTAGCAAACAGGACATGGACAACGCACGCAGGCACAGATCCAGCTCAAGTAGTAAAGAAAAGAATAGGTTCTGAGATGGAGCACAGCACCCATGACAGTCTGTCTGAATGCAGCTCTATTGTTCCTTTTCGCATTTACTATTCACATCTAAATTAGAATCAAAATTGGCATTGGAGTCCTGGCTAGTTGTCTTTACCAAACTCTGGCTACATACCCAGGTTTTCTAACCATGAGACCACCTGCCTGAAAATATCTCTTTCTGTGATCTCATCCTGTCAGCAACCATTAAGGCTCATCAGATGTGGGAAAATGCATGTTTCAACATTAGCTTCATCTTTCACTTCTGCTTTTCTTCAGACAGTCAAGGAAAAAAAACCTACCGTTTTTATCAAACTAAGACTAAACTGTTAAACATAAATTAGTGATCACTACTTGATCATATGGCGGGTTTGCAAAATGGCCCTTACAGAATAATGCTGGATTCTGAATGATTTAAACCAAACAGGAGGATTTAACTTTACTGCAAGAAGGAAAATGTGAGACTTCACAGCTGAGTTTGGTCAGAGGGAACCAGAAAAAGACAGGCAAAGGCCCCCACTGTATGGACTCACAGTATAGGGGAGTCTAATGTAAAATTAGAATACAGAAACAACAACGGAGTATGTAAACAATGCCGGTAGGCAAAAATTGTTTTTGGCAGGTATCTCTTCTGTTATTTGCCAATTTCCAGCAACGTATAGCACCATTCTGGCTGAGACTGCATGTAAAGCTGGGAGTATGGGTTATGCCCAGGCATGCTGAGGATATACCGTGTGGTTAAAACACCTCCACTAAATCAATCCCCAAATGCAACATTATGTTTCTGCACAACAAGGAAAATAGCAGGGCAGGTGCCTCCCCCCTGCAGTCCTCCCCTCTGTCAGTCTGCCTTCTAGTGTTGAGACTGTGAAGAAGTAGAGCTGAGCGCGAGAAGATCTGGATTGTGTAGGAGGTGCTGGGTTGACTGCAGTGCTGCG
This sequence comes from Atherinomorus stipes, assembly GCA_023101725.1. NCBI lineage: Eukaryota > Metazoa > Chordata > Actinopteri > Atheriniformes > Atherinidae > Atherinomorus > Atherinomorus stipes. The sequence continues at coordinate 334,079 of JALJCO010007183.1, read as the reverse complement.
GGGGAGAAAACACGGTCACCATTCCAAGCTCGCAAAGATTGCATCTTCTTCCTACTGTGAACTTCTGCGAGCTGCTGTTTCACAACAACGTGTTGTGTTGTAAAAATGGTTTTCTCTCTCACACATGCTCGTATTGACACATATGAAATGAAGTCTGCACGAGATATAAATTATAAATGCAGTTTTTCCATCTTCTGCAATAACCAAGGCCTAGCATATGCAGATAACATTTACCAAAGTGTGCTATAACACTTCCTGGAAATCAATGTACGTGCTTACTTACATTTATAATGCAGTTGGACTTTTGAATAGATTTTGCAATCCAATTAAATTACATTTACTCCAAGAAGTCAACTGAAACTCACCCCACATTGATGAGGCATTGATTTCTTTTGCGGAAGAGTTTTTACAACACTGAAGCAATGCTCTCATTATAAATGCAGCTCATTAGAAGAGAGGGCTTTGTAACTGTGTCAGTGTGTCAGTGTGACAGTGGCACCAACAATGAAACCGACACTTGGCTCAACATTGTAGACTTTAACACTTGCCCCATGTACCACATTTTAGCCTGAAAACTAAACATCTACTATAATGCTTTATTAATCATAGAAAAAAAAAAATACAGCACGTGGCCAAGAGATTGTTTGTTGTAGTGTGCTCTTGCTACTAATAAGGATGTAACTGGCTCCTCATGTTTACAGCCTTTAGGAATGGCTGTTAGTTGCATCCTCTGAGCTTCTTATCGCTTTCCTCCCCAGAGTCTGGCTATGCGAGCTGTGGAGCAGGAAGGTGTGAGTGTGTGTCGCCCTTCCCATCAAATGGCTGTCAGGCTGGGCTTATCACGGGGGCTGCAGGGGGTGCCTCCTGACCTGTGGAGTGACACCCAGCATGGCTACCTCACCCAGAGGGGGGTAGCTTTGTGTCACTGTGACACCTCTGATGCCAAACACCTCCCACCCCCCCCCAACACACATGCACAGAGCGATCGTCTGACCTGTGCCAGCAGCCGTGTTTCTCTCACACAAGCATGCGGGTATTTGAAGGCATGCATCCACATACAGACCTGCCACTGATGATCCACACCTGAGTCCTGAGAGTCACGCAAAGGTTAACAAAAAAAAAAGTAAAAGCAATGATAGAAAGACCTGTCAGGGAAAGCTTCTGGCACAGGAACTCAAGGCTTTGTCACATCTTTTTATCGAATATAGACGGCGCCGGCAGCCCTTGGCCTGACACCATCTTATTTCTTCAAATGTCACCAGAGATGTTGGAGCTGATACCTTAGACTTGAGGTGGGGGGAGAGACCGGATGCTTCTTGCATTGTATAATACAGATAAGAGAAAGCATGTGTTTTCTGCCAGCTCCTTTCATTTCTGTAGCAGCAAAAACCGCCTCTTGTTTGGTCGCCATCCTGCAGCAGCACCGGACACATAGTAAAGCTGATGGCTGACAGTGAAAAGCATCCTTTTGGTTCTTGATTGATTTGATTTTCATTTCAGTTTAGTTTAGTTTAGCGTTATTTCAGTTACACAAAACTATTAATTTCTTCATACATAAAGCAGTTAACAGTTGTAAGACCAAGACAGGCAGAAGCAGAAAGCGTGCACAGCTACAGTATATAAATATACATTTTATACATCAGATATTTTCCGTTAGCTGACTTACTAATATATTGATTTTAACCATGTATTCAGCCTCAAGTTGGATCTAGTATTTAAAAAGTCCTTGGCCTTTAGCAACAGTCGCAGCAAGTTCAAAATAAGAGAAATAAACAAGTCAAATATCCTAAACCCCAGTGATTACTCAGAACTATGACATCTTTTGAGAATACAGCTCTTTTTATTTCTTCTTTTGAATAAAATTCAATACTAAAGCTGCAACATGTCAGACCAAAACATAGAGAGAAGGTTTAGCTGAAGAATGGTTCATATCCAGTAGAGGAAAATGTAAAGCCCTGTTGAGAACTCAACTCTGTTGAGAATACATGTAAAAGGAACATTTCTCAATAATATATGAGTCAAAATCCATGACATGGTGATGTATCTCAGGCTGCCATTTCTGTCTGCATTCATGATACAGGACAAAACAAAACAGAAAAAGAAAAAAAAAAGATCAGTTGAAAACATGCGGACTTTTGCAGTACCATTATAAATGCTACTGTACAGTATGTAGGAAGGTATGTCCAAAAGTTTGGACGCATTTGCTTATTTGTGGCTAAATGAACACTAGTAAGAATCTAAAAGCTGATGTAAAGATGTAGTAACACACGGAGAGATATTAAACATTGACATAAAGATGAGTTGAAAGTTAAACTGCATGCCAGACCAATGTGAGGAGCACATAATAACTGCACAGTGTTTGAGCCTTCATTGTAAAGCTGCAGTATTTTGAACTGTGGATCAATGAAGCAATTTCATGTTCTGTCAGGAGGTGGAGTCAGAATGGAGGGTTGTCTACACGAATGTCATGAATTATACTTTCACAACTCAGTGCTGGCATTTCAAATGTAAATAGTCACATACACTAACGTGTATGCAGTCACCACCAGACAGACCATAGAAATTCTATCATCTAAATTAAAAATTCTGCACAGAAATGCCAAACTTGGTTCTCCCTCTTTTATGGCTGTGCTAATGAATGGGCTATGTTTCTAGCAGAAATCCATCCCAGCACACAATATGCTCTAATTGGGAAGAGACAGGAAAATGCATTCACGTGAATGGCAATAAATTAATGAGGGCCCTTCTGTCTGCTTAAACACAGATAATCAGCTAAGAGGCACCCTGGATGCATCTATACAGCCCCCTGTGTGCATCCCATTGCTCTTTGTTTTCGCCAATGTTTGCGGTGAAAAGCACAAGCTCTCAGGTCTGTTCACACTTCACATAATACGCAAACACACACAAAAGTTGAGAGCATAATTTAACAGTCCAAAGTCTGGCAAAAAGCCACCACACAAATAAAGTTACACACATTGTAATACAATGCAGACAATTTTGCTGCAGCACAAACACAAACTAATTTAGACAAACAATTCTGCACATACAGTATACACAGATTTATCGGCGCAAATGGATATTTTCACAAAAAAAAAATCAGCACTGTACACATTTTTAACTGCACTGTGTGCAACGTGTAAAAAAGAAAAGCTGCTTTGAGAGGCCTTATGTCACGTTATCAAGTCATGGATAATAATAATGGGGTAAGAAAATTATGCTTCTTGTGTCCTTTGCATTCTTAAGGCTGGCATGCAGTAAACAAAAAGAGCAGGACAGACCATATTTTATTTCCCTAAAGTCACTGTAACTAGCAGTTTCATAGCTCTACACACACACACACACACACACTGGTACATCGCAACTGCCTCATCTTACATTGGGTTTGATTCATTAAATAGATGTTTGGTTCACTTGGGATTGGCGTTGAGAATCTAAGACATGTAAGTTCATTTTCCGCGATGCTCCTGCGGCCTAATAAAAGTTGACGGTCTTTGATCTTGACAGGAATGTGAGAGTAAAACATGCGCTAAGATGAAGCTAAGTATTACTCATGGATGACGCCAGTCTGAGGTCATCCTCATCTAAGTGAGACTGGCCCAGTAAGTAGAACAGTGAGATTACATCTATCCCAAGGTGATATTGTCAAAAGGAAGGGGAATGATAATGCCCTCCAGGACTACCTTATTTGCATCAGTAACTGGTTTCTTGGTGTTTCTGTGCATGTCCACTAACGATAACCTGCCTTTAAAGTCCTCGTCTAAATGCCCTTTAAGCACAAACGGCCAAAACAATCTGACACCCAACACTGGGATTTAGAGAAATGTGTTCTTTGAAAAAAGAAACAGCTTTACTTCCCAAAGAAAAATAGTATGTCATGGTTTGTTTGTGTGACTTCTTTGGTAGTAGCTGTAAGAAAATTGAAAGAAATAAGTAGAGACAGAATCACACACAGGATAAATGTGAACTAATTTTGAAGAACCATGCTTGTGTTGTGTTGGAGAGCGGTAGTAATACAACAAGGGGGTCTGGGTGCTTGATATGTGGCTGAAAAGGTCAGCTGGGTTCTTATTGAGATAAGAAACACATGAAAAGGAAAAGGTCAATTCATCAGCTCCCTCTTAAATCCCATCTGCTCTTCCACAGTGAGATTTAGTGGACTGCCTGATAAAACCCATTGACTTCATGTCTAGTGGCAAATGTGGCATCGTTTGTACGCGAGGAGTGCAGTGCACATCCCTGGGCTGATGCATACGATCTGGATTTTAATTACCTTTTTAATTTCCCCTTATCTATAACATTGTGTTGAGAAACAAACAATATAAGCCACTGAAATCTGATACAGCGAAGCAGTCATGCAATTGAATGTGTGATTCACAGAAAATTAGACTATGAAATCTCCAATTATCAAGTCAGTGTGAGGCGTGGGTTATGCAACACAGTACTGTATGGGAACAGCGGTGAATGCTGAGAAGGGAACTATACGTTGAAGAAGTAGATAATAATTCTCCTTTGTAAAAAGCTTGAGTTAAAAAAGATAATCTCAGCACATTTAGATTTTTATTTCAGCCTCTGGAAGCCTAAAGACACACAGCAGTGATGCTTGCAGACAAGCCTGTGTGTCGTAATCGACCATGGTTGGCTGACAGATCAGGCGTACGTTAAAAAGCTGCAAGATGAAGCACAGAAAGAGCACTGGAGCTGATTATGGGGACAGGGCTGAGTCAGAAATATGGTCATTTATATTATAAGGATTTGTGTGTTTGCGTCTGTCCATCAGGACCTTTGCATTGTTTCTAAAATTGTAAAAGAGTTGCTGAAAGGCCAGATTATGTTTCAGAATCATCTTTCTAGTGCAGACACATCAGTTAAGCAGCACGTTTTCCTCCTCCTCTTTCTTCACGTCTTTCAATTTTAATGGTTGAGGCACATCTTTCATACAAAAAAAAAAAAGATAAATGAAAGCAGCAAAACAATATAATGCTTCAAGAAGATGGATGAGGACATTTGAAGATAATTGTCTGGGGATAGTGCTGAAGATGTGGTCGGGGGGCATAAGTGCAAGGTTCAACCTAATGTACCATCCCAGCCATCACAGGCACATGTTACAGGGGTTCAGGAAGGACTCATAAAGCAGTTAAGTGGGAGAGCTGCTGCTTTCAGAGGCTTTTTTCCTGTCTAAAGTGTACATTATCACTGAATAGTAAAAACAAAAATATATCACAATTTTCTGAAGCATTAAAAATAGGTTAAAGCTGTAAAAAGCACCAAGTTTTCAACCTCTTTAATATATCCATGAGATGATTTTAATGTGTTGTGTAACATAAGAGCAAAATCAGCCATCAGTGCTGTATCTTGATATTTTTGCTTTACATCTGAAGAGCAGTGAAGTCAATGTCAGACAGCCTGTACATGAAGGCTGTGCTCCTCACAAGAGATTGGAGGAACAAATCCTGACATGCTGACTGGAGATTCATAAGTAATTTGCACTGCAAAGAATCAATGAAATAGGAAGCTAATGCAAACTACCAGAAATGTTTTCTCCTGCATCTGCACAAGACTGGCACAGAATCTGTGCAGTGCATGCAACTCTTGTTGGAACAGCATGAGTTCAGATTATGTAAACTTTGTGTCCTTCCTATAGATGTTCAACTAAAACAGAATTCTCTGAATAGTGCTTGTAACACGGCTGGTTAAAAAAAAAAACAATCTTTCTAATAGATTATCATTGAGTGAATGGGAACAAAGGAAGAGGAATCTTTAAGAGATTAATAACTGTTGACAATCAGACTTTGAGTTCATCAGATGGTGATCCTGATATTTATGATTTGGCAGTTGATTAAATGCAGTTTCCAGCAAAAGTGTTCAACCCACAAATTATTCAAGACCCGATCCACTAATGTGACGACTCTCACACTAAGCAGCTTTTCATATAAAATGCAAATCAATGGTTCTGTTCAAACAGAAAAGACAAATGTAAGCTCCGCTGCAGGCTCTCTGCATGAGGAGAACCAGGCACCTCGGTGCAGCCAGCCAACCTTCTTTTTGGGAAGTCTGGCTGTTCTGATAGGTCTTCAACCTTTCATTGACAAGACATCCATTACACACATGGCCAGTGGTGGTGCAGAGGAGGCAGCAAGTCAGCTGCATCCTTCTTAGATAGTCTCTGGTCCACAGGTTTCACATCTGCTGCTAACACACAAAGCACAGCATCCTTCCTATTGCTGGGTCAATCTCCTGGGGATTAATTCACCTTGGGAATAAATGCATTCTTCCAGCTATGTTTTGTCCCCCCCCCAGGTCTGCCTGTTGTGTCCTGCCGACCTGGTCGATCTGCTCAACATGACATCACTAAGCTCCGACATTCCATTACAATAAGATCGACTTCCTGGGAACCGTCACGCTCTAAAATTCATGAACACTGTTTTCTGGTTTTATATTAGAATATTCACTAAGACTGGGTTTTGGTTTCCCAGAGAAACATTTGCGTGTGTGTGAATGTGAGTGCAGTGGGTGCCTCGTTCTCATTCATATGCATCAGCAAGTTATCAGGGACTGCTGTGCCTCATTGAGCTGAGAAGCTGCCTTCCATTTATTTCTCAAATGCAGTGGAAAGTGATTCTTCTCCTGCCTTATAAAAACTTACAAAACTGGCCATGCTGCTTTCTAAACTTCACCTAGCAAAAAGAAAAACCAGGGTTATTGGAAAAGAGCAGCATAATGAAATATGGAGGGTTGTTGCTCTGTGCTGTGAGGGAGTAAATTCATTACCCAGCAACATTTGGAGCAGCTGTTAGGAGCAGCTTCTGCTTATTGGTGGCTTAAATGTTAATTTTGACAATCCCCAGGGATTTTTCTTTTGACTGTAAACCTATTGCATGAATGAAAAATGTCAAAGACATTGCAGACCATCTATAAACTGAACAAAAAAAATTCTTATTCTCACTGCATTGCAGCTCTCATCAACATCTGCCATCCTGTTAATTAGGCCTCGATAAGCTACACATCGCTGGTTTTTAGTGGTGCACAGACAATGTGTGACACTTATGAGGGGAGCTCGTGGACAGAATGGGAATTAAAAGCCCCGCTGGATCACAGAAAGAAACTTAAACAGTCTGCTTGGAAACACGTCCGCAGCAGCTACCTGCTGCATGTCACAAGCTGTAAAAGTCTGGCTCGCCATCGCATGAGGGCTCCTGAACTTTGAGCCAATAGCTTCAAATAGTTTTCAACACCGCTGACCAAAGATGAGAAGAAAATGTTTTCTCCAAGACTGTCTCTGGGAGGAATCCAGCAGAGAGCAGCTGGAGCAAAGGTGGAAAGTAACGCAATCAATGGGGATGAGCAATCAGAGGAATCAAACAGAAAGAAAGAAGACAGGAAGACAAAGAAGAAGATGGATAAGGCTTGATCAGCTCGGGGTGAGCGAAAACACCGTAAGGTGGCTCCTCTCTCTTTTTCTTCTTCAGAGTAGAAACCAGATTCAATAAATAAAAAAAAAAAAGTCAGCTCAGTGAGATGGCTTTGCAGGCATGTGAGAAAGGTGAGCACATTTTCATGCAGAACACCTGCAGCCGTGAGAATAGAGGAAAGTGAGAAAGCAGAGACAGAGAGGGGGGAGCCGGCTAGTAATAAATCTCCCACAGCTTGTGGGGTCAGGCAGATGGAGAGAGTGTCAAAATAGTTTCTGCATGTGGAGGGAAGGAGAGGAAAGTGGCTGGCCAGCTCCCTGCCACTGACTGCTGCCATCCAAATCAAGCTGCCACCAGGCCGGTCAGTCACAAGTGTTGCAACAGCAACACACCTCCTGCACACACGTTCACTGATCTTGCATAATTACAGTAGAGTTGAGTAGCAAGTTCACGTGTAACTATATGTTAAGGTGTGTGTGTCTCAGAGCCACGGGCTAACAGAACGAAAGAACAAACAGCTGAAATAACAGTGGGAAGGATGAAAAATGTGGCGAGGGAGAAAACTACATGCTATAGACAAAACTGAAACAGAGGATTAGACTGTCAGCGGTGTGAGCAGTGACAGCAGCTTCCTACTGTCAAAACACACTTTTCTTGACCATAAAGACATGGTGACAAACTGGTAGAGCTGCAGGGGATGCACTGCTACTCGGCAAGACTCTCCTCTGCGTTTGTCTTCCTCCTTTTCTCTACCTGTTGGGATGTTTCTGTTTGCTGAGCTGTGTCAGAGATCTGCTTGTTTTGTCTCAGAGGACATCTGTAAGCGTGCACAAGGCTGTGAGAAGATGAGCTTGTGAAAAGGATGTTTTTGTTTTTTGTTATTTTTCTTCATTTGTTTGTTGAGGTGACTTCTTTTCCTTTCCCCTGTCATTCCTTCCCTGCGGTGATCTTGTTTTACTTGCTCCTTTAATCCTTCCTTTATTTCCCTCATGCTCCGCCTCTTTTTAAGACTCATTTTCTATTCCCATCCCGGTCTTTATCCTCCACACTCGATAACCTTCCTTTTCCTCCCACGGTGGTGATCACAAGCAGGTGCTGATGTTGCAGCTCGTGCCGGAACCAGCTCAGTGTGTCAGTGGATGGACAGACATGCCAGAGAGCTCTTGTCAGCGTCAACTGTGCCTTGGAGACCAGCCCCACTTGGCAAACATGGATCTCCTTCTGCTAAGCCACAAGCAAAAAAGTCAAAGCTACTTCTTAACTGCTGTAAAGGCACAGAAGCTGAGATAATCACCAAGACAGCACTATTTTTATGGACCTTCTGGGGGGGGGGTTACTGCAATCACTACCTACTCATCCGTCAGGGTCTCCTGACAGTAGTGTCTGTGAGCTAATATCAAACAGAGCATTGGTGAATAAAACCTCCTTCAGAGGTTTGAAGCACCATTTTTTCCCCAATCTTTAGTGAAGTTCAGTAACACCCCGGCAACATCCATCAGCAGAGTTTGGCAACATCTTGTGTTGCACGTGAGCTGAAAGCCTTGGGCTGTGGTTAAGTTTAACCAGTTTACCTCCCCCCGCTTCTTCTTTTCCTCACCCCATCACTCCACAAGGCTAAAGAGAGACGTTTCACGTCTAATTAATGCACAGGTTAATGCAATGGTTGTATAAAACGTCTAATGAGGCTGTGATCACAACGGCGTGAAAGCAGGCTCTACTGGAGGGGAGGGGACGAGTCTTACCCTACTTCCACGAGACATAGAGCTTCACAGTTATTAGCATGTCACAGAAAAAGGGCTCATGGAGAAACTGGGGGTGTTCTGGTAAATTCATTCCTATCTATTTGCCTTGATCTGTGTCGAATAGATAGTGTCCTTTGCTGATTCGTTCATTGTGATTTGTACCATAAAAACTCCTGCATCTGTGTCAGCCTAAATTATGTAAATGATATAAACGGTGCAGCGAAAGCTTTAAATGATCATCAACATGTCCTGCATGTGAACTGAGATTAAGACCTCTGATATCAGTTATTCTCTGGGTAATTACAAACGAGACCTGTTGGTACGAGACTCAGAGGTGACGACAACAGAAGTGCCACAACTTCATAAAAATGTTCAACAAACATTGTGAAGATGAGCTCAGAAAGAAATTTCACCCCAATCCAGGTGTTTCTCTTCTAGTGAAAAAAAAAGACACACACACAAAAAAAAAACTTGCTCCCTCAGCACAGCTCATCCACCAGCAGGATGAATGAGCAGCACACTAGCTGCTCTCTAAGCAACTGCTCATTACTCAAAACACATCTGGTGGTGAGTAAGAAGTCCCTTCTTCATTTTTCAGCCTCACTTTCATTCTACACATGAATCCCGTTGCTACCTTTTCCATCATCTACTTAAAAATACTCATAGCTCCAGAGCGGAGGCTGCTCTCCTCTCCGCATGCATAATAAACCTCATGAAACAACACGCGCGGTCGATGCCAGAGTCAGCCGTGCCAGCGCTCACCTGTGCAATCTCATACAGCAGCCTGTAGTGTTCCTCTCGCTTCTGTAAAGTGCACAGATTGCAGCCCATTATAGTCGTCGTGGAAACGCCAGGCGTCCAGATCTCCCCGAGTAGTGGTGGTACGGACACAGGGGGGTCACCCTCCACACTGGAGCGCTGGTTCTCATCAGTCACTCCTTTGCGAGCATCTCTTCCAGGCGTCCCATTCACACATTCAGACAGTCATAAACAACCCCAGCTTAGAGGAACAGAAAGCTCCTGCCGAGTCTAACGAGAGAGGGATCAGATGTGAAGAGTGAGCAGCCGCTCCAGCATCAGCCGGGATGTGTCCTCTCTCCCTCTATTTCAGCCTTACACACACACACACACACACGCTCACACACCAGAGTTGTGACTCGTTCACTGAGACACTCCCCCCTTATTCCTTCACGGTGTCCGTGCACATGACTATACCGATACCAGCTCATGAATAATGAGGGGGACCACTGTGATATTCATGAAAAAGGAGGGATTAGAGGAGGGGCTTTAGTTAGAGGGAGGAGTGTGCTGGAGCAGAGGTGCTGCTTGATTAAAACCGAGGCACACTTACACAATGAGCTCCTTTGTGTAAGCAGGTCTGGGGAGACGCTTGGAAGGCACTAACGGCACAGAGACGGCACTCTGTGGGCAGAGCAGGTTGCGTAATGTTCCTTTATCTTCCTAATGGTATTCAATGAAAATCTATTTTCTTCATGAAAAAGGAAGATATTCTCTGATTAACACAAAATAATCAAAAGAAATCTCCTGTTTCATCTCCATGTTCTTAATATGTGATTTGCTAGAACCACAATTAACACAACCTAAATCTCTACTGGCAGTGAAAAAATTTTTGCTTTATGATCCATTTACATCTTCACTGCTCAGTTATGTTTTTAGCTTTAAGTACAGTTTACTGATCCCAAAGTCACAACTTCATTTAAACTGAAAGATGAGTCGACACACGACTTGTGTGATGAGAAGTGAACAATTATTTGTTGCATATTTATAACGCAGGCACCACAGGTGATGTTGATAATGGGGTTCCTCTGAACAAATTGGCAATCAGGAAAACCGGAGACTTGAGAGACAATACATCAACCGCCTTGGTCCCTCAAACTGTGATAATTGCGAGACAATAGACCTTGCTTATTGTCTCCGCTCTGGAAGCCCCTTTCATGAGCAGGAAGCTACACTAACGAGCAATAACTGTTAACAAATTGGCCTCCCAGCCAACAGCGGGGCTCGTTGCACAGGGTACAGCTAGGAGTAGATGAGTGCTCATCAGCTGGCTACTGGGCATCCCACCCCCGGGGACTCCATAATCCGATTTTCCGGGCTTTAATTTTGCTCTGCTGCCTGGAGGCAAGCCAAACAGAAAGCTACATCACCATTATGATTAATACCATCTACTGTCCTTCTTTCTCACTAGCATCCCAACCATCCTCCATCCCAGCCGCTACTCAACCTGAAGAAGCCAGAAGAAGTGGGTTTTCTGCGGTTGCCAGGCAATATCAAATCCTTGAAGAGCTGTTCACTAAAGTGTCAATTTGACATCAAAGAGTCTTGTTGGGCAACTGGAGAGCTGGGGCATAATACTGCATTTGATGAACAGTGGTGCTGTTTGCCTTCAGTGCAATGGCTTGCACAGAAAATGAGAGTCAGAGGCAGCCTTCTGAAATTGCATATCAAGGACTGAAGCTGTGAAGTATTGGTGAGCCAGAGACAGAACTCATGTAGTTGCCAATGGTCAACAGAGTTTGAAAATGTACAAGTAAAACCTCCATGGGTCAAATACAATGTCCTTCATAAATCCAATGTTACACAGAAAATCCATCGTTTTGAGACTGAGTGACCATCACTCTGATTCACTTCAAGACCCCAAAAGGTTAAGATGCCCATTGGTCACCTAAATGGTCTCTCTCATCACTCATCATCTGTGAGGTGAGACTGATCCAGTAGATCAACCAGAACCTCTTGACGGGACATGTAGATTGAACAATGCCCTTTTAGGTGTCAGTAAAATCTTTTTCTGAGGTGCTTGTTACAGAATGACAGGATGGATTTACCTGTGACTGCATTCCCAGTGTAACCCAAGGACAAGATTTGCACATACATAGATCTAATGAAAGCATTTACTTTCTAACAACATTAAGCTCTACCTGCTGTGTTATTTGTTTTCCTGTGTGCCTAGACCTTTCTGTAGTTATGATTGATGTCGGCAATGTAACAAACTTAATAAAAAGCATTGTTTAGCATTTATATAGAAAATGAAAGGCGCTATTGTGTATTAAGACTGTATTTCATACTGATAAACAGTGATTCTGTCTCCTTGTTGTGTCCTCTTGACTTCCCCAGCCGTTATTCTCTCCTCCTGTCCGGCTGTCGTATATCATCCGGTCTGTCCTTTGCCTGTTCAAGTAGAAACAGCTCCTCAGTTGTATTCATTCTCTCAGTAAATGGGCATCACATCACAGCAAATAGAAGAGTGATTTAGACTCGGTGTGCTGGGGGTATTTTTAGGTTTCTTTAACAGCAATATTCACAAGCTGATATTTTAGCCCAGCTTAAACCTGGACACATAGCCTTGAGTTGAGTGCCCACGTTAACTTGTAAACCCACAGGCACTCAGCTGCTTGTCTTAAACATGCATACACTGAAATGAGTAAGACAAACACAAATGATCAGGACACCAAAAATGTGGAATGTAAAATCACAGGCGGTCCTTGTGAACTACATTTACATTGATTTCTTGTCTTGGGATTAATACTGCAAACCATACATCTGACCAGAAAAGTTGAACCAGTTCAATATTTAACTGCACGTGGTTCAACAGGCTGACAACCATTAAATCTGAATGACTTTACAGAATGCAAACCATATTTTCTTGCACTCTGTTTGCATCAGTATGAGGGAAAATACTGGCAGCAGTTCAAGTGACAGTAGAAGGGCCGATATTTAACATCAGATGTAAATAGAAGACCAAATTCTGTCAGAAAATAAGGGCATCATCCCAAATTAGAGGGGTAGATATCAGTATTCCTGTTTGTGTATGCTTATGGTGATTTTGACAACAAACAGGAAAGCATCTTAATAGAGCTGGAGATTTAATAAGAGGGAGTTATTGCTGTGATTACTTGTGTGTGACAACGCCTGTCAGGAATATTAAGTGTCCCCACAGTGTTTAATACATAAACAGGTTTATTAGGCCAGCTCTGGCACACTGGGTGTGTGGAAATCTCTTTGCTGTGAGCACTGAAGATTGAAATCCTGTTCACGTGAACAGAGAGCCGTGGGGATCTGAGAGAGGTTTGTGATTTGATGTGTGGCTCAGATCTGATCGAATACTGCCACTATAAAGCAGACGCTTCTCTCGGGTATCCATGTGACCTGATTTGAGAGTAATTAAATGAGGGCCTTTTATGAATGAATCATCGTAGCAGCCAGCTCCCCTCATGACAGCTTTGACAGGAAGTGGTCCAGCATGTGCACATGAGCGCACAGGTGGATGCTTCAAAGCCTGTGCAACCAGACCGTGGGAAGCCAACCAAAACATCTTTCTCAATGACAATAAATTATTAAAGAGGTGTGAATCTTTAATTCATGTGGGAACTTGACCACGGCTAAAAATAGCACATTATAGGCTGCCTTGCTTGATAACGTATGCAACATTGCTTTTTGAGCATTTAACATAATGGCCTTCTCGTTTATGGCCTTTAAAGCATTTTAAACCTATTTGCCCACACAGAGTCTAACACTTTGCTTTCAAACTCTTACATTTTTAAATGAGTGTTATTTGACTCTGTGATCTGTTTACAAAGCCATTAAAGTGAGATGACATCATTAAGGGACAAAGCACAGCTTTTCCTTGCCATTAGTCATTATTTTAAAGTAGCACGTAATCCCACGAGGCTTATCCAGCAGTAAACAATCTGCAACAATATTTTGCTTGAAAGTTTAATTGTATTATCTCTTTTATGATTTAATGTTTGTTCTTTCTGCTGATGAGTGCTTTTACTAAGACATTACTTCACCATCTTGAAGACTGTCTATGACATCAATACAAAGTAGCATACTGACAGGACACACAATACAACAGATACAATGCAGTGGTGACACTTGATTAACCCTGAAATTCTCTGGTGTCCAGACCAAACAAAGCAGATATCAGAACATGAGGCCCAGGGTTTCTTCACCTGGTTTTTAATCAGAGGCGATGTGTGCCAGGCACTGGTTAGATTGGAAGGACAAAAGGCTGGAGAGTAAAAGGGAAATTTCTATGTGATGGGGGAAAAATGTTAACTGGATTAGTGAAGATTTGATACCTGCCTACAGTTCTTTCACGTAAGAAGCATGGTTTGTGTCTGTGTAAAAATACATGATCAGTATTTGGGTCAAGTCTGACTGGATATCATAGCTTGTACCCGTCAAGTCGGGAGACAGGTGAGGTGACAGTGGCCGTCAACAAGTACACAGGCACAGTACTTTTACCCAGGGCGTTGGGGTTCAAGGAGATTAGCTTCTTCCAGATTTCCAGTATCACAGCTAAAAGGAAATCTGTCTTGCCAGGCTTGAAGCCATATGTTTTCAGCCACAATAGAAGTAGTTGAGATCAATCATCATCCTTTACAGATTTTAGGTGAGACAACAGTCATCAGTTGTGGTTACAGCAGATGCTTATGGAATTACTATTATCAATATAGAGAAATTCTCCAGTGAATGAGAAGAGAACAGGCTGTAAAGAAAAGATGTTTTTGCTCTTTCATGCTGCCAAGGGTTTGGATTCAGACAGTTTGCTCTATCTTTGATTGATAGAGTGTAGATCCATTCATCTGGAAAGCATTTTAAGACATTGCAGATGGTATTTCTTTGCTGCAAACAATATTTTACATCAGGTTAAAGGTTTGTGGGACTGTTCCTTTTGGACTGAAATATCTTATTTCCTTTACATTTTATGTTTCAAGTTACTCTTTGGTTATCTTTAAACATCAGAGCTGTATACAAGCAGTTTGGATTTAAATCACACTTTTAATGATCTACCAAAGGAGGGAAACACACACATCTAACCAAATATGCTTTGGGATGATTATTGATCAACAGATGTCCAAGTTACCATAGATTCTGAACAGACGTCTGAGGGAGTCATCCTTCCCGGAGAAAAAACAATCTTTGTCCAGCCACTAGATTATTGCATTGAGAGCAACTTAGGATGAATCACAAATCTGACAAAGAGCCATCAATGGACCAATCAAATCAGACCATACTGCATCTTATCAAAACATGGTGGTATGAGACTACAGTATAACACCCTTTAAGGCCCCCTCCAACACTTAAGCTGAGATTATCTGCTGGTATTTTTACCATCAACCATCTCCTTAGACCAGTCCTGAAGCTGGGTGGGACGGATAAGAGAGGACGAACAGGAACCAACTGTACCAACTGGACAGCCGCAAAGAGTTACGGATTAACTTCCAGGAGATCAGAGGTGTGAAAGGGATCCATCCACCCAAACCACATTTCCTCTGGATCTAGAGCAGTCTAAACAGAACCAACAGGTTGTGAGTGTGACATCACAGTCCAAGGATTCCTCTGAAGAGGACAACTCACCTCTCAAGATGTTATTTGAATTAGGGCTGCACAATGTTGGAAAAAAAAATGAAAATGCCATTATTTCCAGCCCTGCAATAGAATAAAAAGCCAGACATTTTCAGCAGATTACTCGAATAGTACTTTAAGTTATGCTGGACTTCTGCTATCTTGTTGACCAAAAAAAAAAAAAAAACCCTGCGCTGATCTTACCTTTTTGTAAATGTTGCAGGTATGGTTTTTGTCTGTATTTGAGTTATCTCTGTCTTTTATTGTTTGCTTTTTCTGTGCGAGTACCTGAGTATGTATCATTTTATTATGTACAAATGTGATCTGCATTTTACCACAATT
The DNA here is from genome assembly GCA_023101725.1 of Atherinomorus stipes. Lineage (NCBI taxonomy): Eukaryota > Metazoa > Chordata > Actinopteri > Atheriniformes > Atherinidae > Atherinomorus > Atherinomorus stipes. The sequence goes on along the minus strand of JALJCO010007183.1, from coordinate 318,214 downwards.
GTTTGTACTTCTGCAAACTGATTCAGAACAATAGTGATTGGTGGATTACTGCGAGTGTCAGGTACTCTTGAAATTAAGTTGAGTCTTGAGTTTTTTGCCTAAATTGCAGGACCTGGAACATGACTATTGCGCACTAGCATATCACGATGATGATGCTCAAACGATATATTGTGAAGCCCTAATTTGAATATGATTGGTGATTGGAAGAGATTGGTGATAGTGAATTAATCTTCCTTGGGTAGTCATGAATCTAAGCCTACCGCCATACAAACCCAACTAATTTACAGTAGTTTAGCCAGATTCCGAAATCCTTCCTCCATTCTTTTTCAATATCAATTACTTAACACCATAGTTTAATTATTTTATGCTTCAATTTCATACATTTTTATATGTAGGCTACCTATGTTATCTAATGTAGCTTGTAAACAAGTAAATAAATGTAATTTTGATACATGGTTTTGTGTATTTTTGTGTGGCTCTGAGGTCAAATCAAATTAAAATTCTATAATGTAGCAATGAGACTGCTTTTATTTATTGATTTATCAATTTAATATTGATATAAGATACATCAGTGTTTCCTCTTAACAAGCTGATACCCTCAGAATCAAGGTTTTTGTTAATTATTCAATGGGCAAAGCTTCACCTGCATACACAAATTGATCTTATTTTCCTTTGTTTACAGTAAGATGTTCATGGGATGTAGCTTTGGCAAGGATGTTAGTGGACATTAATAAAAGACAGCATGCAGACAATGTAAACTACAAGGAAAAGCTTGAAGCACTGTCTCCTCCGTTTGTTTACAGTCCTTTTCTAGCTGTCTCTTTGATTTTCTGAAAATCACTCACCAACTTACAGTGGAAAGGAGGGGGGGACCGAGTTTGACTGCATATTTACATCAAATGGAGCCTGAAAAATCAGTTTAATCTGCCTTTAAACAACCATTGGTGCCTGTTCTTTGGTTAGGCCATGGCACACCTTAACTCAACTCTTATATCTACTGTTGTCTGAAAAAACTTTAGAAATATGCTTTTGATCAAAATCAACTAAAGAAACATACAGAACAGACAAAAAAAAAAGTACATTATATTACATATGTTATCAGTTGAAATGTTTTTCCTCCCCAACTCCAATCCCAAACTAGATTTAGGTTTTCAACACGATTATGATGTGCTTCTTCCTCTTTTGGGACATTTAAGAAATCCAATTTCTTTCCCATATTAGAAACACTTCATGTGTGAACAAGGTGTGGCCCATAGTGTAAGCAATGAATGTTACATCAGCTTAACAGATGTACAAGCGATGACCTTTTCGGAGAGGAAACATTGGACTTGATGCATTAAGCTGCAGGAGCAGAGGGGAGTCAGAGGAGCAGTGACTGCAAGACAAGACGTTTTCACTTCCCTCTCAGCTGGATCCTGTCTCTTTTCGTATTCATTCAACCCACAAGCTGCAGAGTGTGTAGCCCACACAAACTGCTGCTATTAAAATTCCCACAACCCCATCACTCCATGACCCCAACCCCAACCGCGTAGCTGCACACCCTCAGGACATCCTGCACTGCTGCACCTGCTTCCCTGCAGTTTTGAGGAAATTAAGGGGAAAATGTTTGCTCCCTTATGTTTAGCCCCGGTGGTTGTTAAAGTTCTCCCTGCCCTGTGATGAATAGTAATACTTCCAGATGCATCCCAAAGCACTCAAGCAGAAATAGAACTGGCTGTTAAGGATGCTGTGTATCTGTTGATCTAAAGGAGATGGAGGAGAGGTGCACAGCGCTGTCTCCTCTTGTTTTCTGAGATATATAATGATATTAATGGGTGGAAACAATCCCTGTGTGCTGGGGGTCACACTCTTTTTGCTGTATCATCAGACATACAATAACCAGACTTCAGAGATCCTTAGCTGCAATGCCTAAACCTTCATCAAGCAGAAATATTAAAGGAGACTGTGGTTTTTCATAAATTAATGTGTAATCTTAAAGGAAATATTCCATTATAATAATAACTCATATTCATAAAGGGTTCTTATTGTATACATGACACGTTTTAGATGTAGTAGATGTAGTTTGAGAGACAGGCCAGAATTGGGTTTCATTGATTAGGGAGAATAAAGGCTTTGCAGACAATATATCAAATACAGGAACATTTAGGCCTTAAATTGCCCCGAGTTTAATAAAGCAACAACAAATTCATAAACTGGTGCAGCCAGAAAAGTATGTTCTCATTTATACATGTATGTTTAGTTTGTTTTCAATTACAATACCTGAGTGGGTTTACTTGTCACAAAAGCTCAAGGTGGCAATTCACTTTGACAACTGGTTGGGAACACGTGCAACAGACATGTCATTGATTTTAGTCGGTGAGCACTGTTGGCTGAGTACTCGTCAATACACATTCAATGTGCCTTTGATTGTAGATGAGAGTTTTGTGCTCCTGAAGAGAAAGCGGCAATCTATAGAGACAATCAGCTCAGAGGGCAAACAGGTTAGACCTTATACCAATCTGTTCTGTTCCGTCTATTCAAGTCCGATGCTGATTCTAGCATTAAGAGGGAATCTGCAACCTTTGATTGTGTCCTACCAAGTGTCTTTGGAGGCAATGTCACCAACAGGTTATCTAATTTTAGAAGCACAATGGTGGCGTCCTGATATTTGTTCACAATGTCATTTGAGATAAAGTCTACTAAAGTACACCCAAAAGCTATTTAACAAATTTGCACTTTCTGCTCCTTTAAAAGAGAGGACAAAATATTACAGTGTGCAATGTGAACACCAGAAGTTTGCTTTTTCTGGGAACTTTAAAGAAGCATTAAAAATTATTTGTTTTTTTTGGTTTTGCTGACCCAGTAGGCATCTCTGTTAAACTGATTATATGTGTTCTACCTGTCAATCGACAGCTAACAAGTTAGCAACTAGCTAGTAAAGGCAGCAAAAACAATTATAAACTAAAAGCTATTTTTGTGACTCAGAACCAAGTAATAAACAGTAATGAGCCACATAGACCCAAATTAACAAAAAATGTTTACTTGATAAAAATTCTACATCAATAATATGCCATCTCATAGGATGGGAATTTATACAGCAATCTTCTGCTGTCATTCTAATTTCAATCTGCAGTTTTGAAGAAATGAGTTTGAACTGCTGCTTCTATGATTTTGATATTAAAGGCATTATAGAAGATGTTTCTTTTCATTCTGAATTTTTGCAATATTCGGTAAAATTGGGTTCACTACCCCATATGCTATGATTAATTAGAAGCTTTAAATATCTAAATATTATTTTACATCAGTTGTGAAAGTAATGGGGCTGGAAAAAAACGTACGCCAATCCTCTCTGCATTCCTTACATTTTTAATTTGTCTATTTGCTCGTCAATCACTTTTATCACCGTAGTAAGAGTGATTGGCGGTCAATTCAACGGGTAATAGGCTGATCAATGAAAGTGACTGATTGACGAGAGCAATACTACGGCCTCGAATCTGCGCGCACTTGTTTGATGTTTCCAGCACGTAGCTAACAATCATTCTACTAGCAGTTAGCGACGGTCAGACAACAACATCTGTTTTACTTGTGCTTGTGACATGATGGGAGAATCTGTACCTTCTGTCAGCTAAACATTGGAGTGGCCTGTGCCACTCCCCCTCCCAGGGGAAGGGAGCTGTGAATCTAGCAGGTTGGTCTTGTGCATGCGCCTTATTTAAAAACTCACTAACAATCTCTGCTTTCCGAAATGCCAAAACATCTTCTATAACGCCTTAAAGGTATGCCAAAATCTGCCAATGTATTTTCTACCCAATTACTTCAAAGTATTGAATCAAATTTAAATAAAATCTCAATCAAGTTGAAAAAGAAACTCCATTTAGTTAAACTTTGGCAGCATTATGAACATGGGTTTGCTTCACTTCACTGCAGCAGCAGTCCTCCACCTGTCCCTTCATGTAATCTATCATTTGTGTGCTTGTTCATAGTGTTCTTCCAGTGATGCAGCTGGCCTCATGGGTGCACAAACACACCTTAATTTCCTATATACAGTTCTCTTCTTCATTCTTTTTCACCCTTATTTTTTGTGATATTTCTTTCCTGCTGCGGCAGGTGGGATAAAGTCATCAGCACATCTGAGGATCAGTTAAACCCTTTGTCTGAACTACAGTGCTCGAGAAACAGAATGGACACAGATCCAGAGGTAATAACATACCTGCAGATGGATGACATGCTTATTTTTCAGCACACAGATTAGTCTGGAATTATAATGACACCTGGGGGGCAGGAATCTTATTTTCTGTACTCCTGATAAGAAAACAAGAGCAGATTGCAACCAAATGGGAAAGGAGGGAGAGGAAGATGTGTTTGATTTAACATGCTGTGTTGCGTGCTGGTGAGCTGGCATGCTAGTTTAGGGGATCGCATCCGAAAGTGTCTGATGGCTAATGTTTCATTGTTGGCTGTGACAAATGATTATATCTGTAGCTTCTATCTGCAACTTTTGAAACTATCTGCAATTTTGTGTTCCAGTCTTTATAAGGTCTTTAAAATCTTATCACACATCCAGTTGTAAAGCAAAGGAACATAGAATAGAAGTGAAATTTCAGTGAAAACTTTGTTGTATTTGGTGGAAAAGGAAACAAATGAGGAAAATATCACTTTACAAATCACACTGGGAATTAGACCATTTCTGCGACTTGGCAGTTTATTTTCTAATTGGATTATGTTGTCTAGTCAACTCATGGCAAAATGCGTACCAAAAACAACATTGTATTTGTGCAGCTAGACACGTGTTCTGTAAGATCTTTAGCTCATCTTAACTCTTGTCTCATCTAAACAGCAATGCATTTCAATGGAAAATTAATCTTGTGTCTGTGTCTTCTGCGTCTTGAATAAAGCTGAGTATTCATGGTTTTAATCTTTTTAACACCATTTTTTGGTGATAACGAGATAAACTGTACTGTTTTTGTTACGAGAAAACGGTTCTTATAATCTCGAAAAATCTAGAACAAAATCACCTTGTTATCCCGAGAAAACAATTTTTTTTTTAAAGAATGGGGTGGACTACGACCACTCTCGGCTTCTGTAGTTTTGCTTGTTTATCTTAAGATAGAGTTGCTATGTGATAATCCAAGAAAGGATATTTTGAGGTTTTACAGTATCTGTTTAAACACAAAATGTTCTCTTAATTTTAATCATCATATGAACTGCAAAGAAACCACTGAAATCTAAAAGTTTTGAAGATACTGTATTTCAATGGAAAGTGAGTTCAAAATATAACTAAATGGGGACATGGCAACAGACTGAGTTTTTGAAGAGTTACCATGTTTTACCCTGATAGTAGGTTGGTCCAGTAACTGAAGCACTTTTAATTAGGATAAACTTCATTGATAGTAAAAGAAGATTGTGTAAACTGAGAATTTTTTTTCTGTTATGTAATGCAGTTACTTTGGGAAGACAGTAGAGTTTAATCTTTACTAACTGTTAAAGAAATGATTGGATATGTTTTCAAAATCCTAATGGGTCAGTCTTTAAGAAAAAATCTGTGAAGCCAAAAACATTTGATAAATTAAAGTTATATTGTGTAACTTTTGACTCTGACATTAAGCCTAAAATGAGCAGTATTAGGTGATTTTTCGGGCCAATATACAGTGACTGACGCATGTCAGCACTCTGAGCATGCTGCCCTCTGCAGAAACCAGACATCGTAACTTTGGAGAGGCGGCCGTCGATGAAAGTGCCGTAAAGCAAGTTGCTTTACGGCTCCTCATCCGTAAACACAGACAGCTCTACTTGTGCTACTTTCTCTCATTACTCGAAGCTTTGTCATGGCGGAACAAAGTAAAAAGGTGAAAGTGATTTCTGAGCAGGCCAGAAAAAAAAGAGGCAAAGGGATCACGGCAGATAAAAAACACGAGTGGACATTGGAAAAGAATTCAGCTGTTAGAGATATAAGTGTGGAGGCAAAACCCACTCTCTGTTTGCCACGGTATCATTAGACTGGTAAGTAAGTTTGGCTGTTGTGTAAACATACAAAAGTGTGATGCTTTTCTTTTTTTTCAGTCAGCTTTTATTCAAAACGTCAATCAGAGCTGTATAAGCTACCGATAGTTTCCTGTTAGCGAAACGCGGCTAGAATTACTAGAGACCAAAACTAACGTGACTCCCTAAACATTTTGCGCAATTGTGGCTGGTTTGCAGCAATAAATGCGTTCTCTGTAATTCATTTAAATATCAAAGAAGTAACAGAACGATCAGCAGTTTGCTTGGTTTGGTTGTATGTTTTTTTCATACACTGTTCAGAAGGAAGCAGAGCCACTGTAATGTCCCGTAAGCTGAGCTAATCCAGACGTTCTCATAACAAACGTGAGTTTTGCCAAAGTTACGACTTCATTCAGTACACAAAACTTCAACTTGGTTTCGTGGCTGGTTTTGATTGCGCATTTATCTTTGCATTATGTGTTTGTGTGTGTGATGTTTCAGCTAAACATATATAATTAAAGACAGTTAGAGGCGCATACCTTCGCCAGGAGTAAATCCTCCAATGGTGAAAAATCCTTTAGAAAATTCTTGAATCTTGATGGACTCGTTTATTTCATTATCCAAACACGGGAGAGGAGATTTAAATTTGCATCATTGCCGTGAGGCCTGTGAGACATTGGCGCCGTTACAGGTTTAGCGCTTCCCGTGGCCAAAAGTTACACAGTATAACTTTAATATCAAGCAGAAAAAGTGGGAGGTTATTTTTTATTATTTTAGTTAGAAACTAAGGGATAAACAGAAAAGCAGATAAAGATATCACCAGCAGCTCTAAAATAAAACCTTTGCCCCCTTTTTTAAATCAAAACACTGATCATGTTTGCGGAAAGCGCCCACAAATTCCTTTCAGTTGTGTTTGCTAAAGTTAATGTCGTTCATCTTTGTTTGAGGAGGTTTTTATCAAAAATGAGTTGATGTATTTTTTATTAGAAAAACAATTTCACAAACCACTGAAATTTCTGATTGTTTGCCCTTCTGTTATCTCTGACAGAACAAAGAGCACAGTTCTCAAACCCAAAGATTTCATTGTGATCAAAGATTCCAAATGAAGTAAATATTTCACATGAAATGTTTCTCAATCAGAATATGAAATGGAGATGTGGCAGTTATTTCCTCACAAGTATTCACTGTAAAAAAGAAAAAAAAATCAAGCATTAGATCACAACAGGTGAAAGTTTTGTCACAGGCAGAGATTTTCCTCACCTGCATGGAATCATGTGTGTGATCAAGGAAAAACATCCTTGTTGGTTTGCACTCGTGATCAAGAAGAGCAGACACAAAGACGGAGCTGAACTCTCACTGTCACTGTTTTCCCAGCACTCTATATCCTAAAGGACAGCCATTGATTTTCTGGTTACAATCAACACCAAATTATTGAATGTCAGTTGATAAAGTGTGTTGGGTCCACAGGTACTTCTCTAGGATGGGATTTCTCAGTCTCATCACATCACCATGGCAACCACAGCTGTTTGACAGGGCTTATGACACAGAACTCCACTGCAGAATTTACATCCTAAAAACTGGAACCTTTTTACTAGAGGCAGTGCAAACTACTCCCATACCAGTCTACACAACCCCTACCAACCCATTCAGAAAGATTTTCCATTTTTGACTTAAGCTTTAAATAAATACACTTGAATTTGCCATTTATTGGAAAGTTTAACTTCAAAACAAACTCTGAAATCCTTGGAAAATAATATACTTACTGTCCATGTTTAGTGCAACTGCTACAGCAGCAAAGCACTGTGCAGACACGAAAATATTAATGGACAAAGCCTGGTCAACAAGTAATAAAATCAGAGCTCTGAGTCTACACTGCAGACAAAAACTACTGCATAATCATACAAGGCTGTATTTCTTTGTAGCAGCCATTTAATGAGATTATACATCATGGATGTAGCGTTTCATTGATTTGTCTGTTATGCTTGATGGACCTCGAATAGCTCCAGGACATCCTCACCACTCATGTGAGACAAGAAATCTGCCGTATCACAGGGTGTTACACACTCATACAAATGTGCATGTTGTCCAGAACAAACTCCTGAAATCAGCTGCTTAGAGCAGATATTGCAATACTGAAACAAAAAAGGGTGACCCCCTAGGTGCAGACACACAGCCCTGCACACAAGGCAATAGCTGACCGTGTATCCCAGAATAAATGTCCGTAGGGGAGGGGAGGTTGTGTGAGGCAAGTCATAAAAAACTCAGAGGTGCCCTCCGTGTGCCTGGCTCGTCATTGAATGTAGTCTATTCTCAAGGTTTTGGGTCAACACAGGTCAACATGTCCCCTGTTTACTTTGGTAAAGAGAAGGTCGGGTGTGCTCTTGTGCCAAGACACCTTTAATACACTGGAGATAAATTAGCAAGCCCCTCTAGCAGCCCTCTGGGAATAGTTTCCACCTCACAGCACACAGCAGATTAAACCAAAGGTGAACAATATTCACAAATCAGCCAGTGGTTATGAGGAAAGAGGCAACACTATCTGTCAGACCCCCACCCCGCACAAGGCTTAACAGCACTCTCTCTGGTCCACTGAAGCTATCTTGATTGTACCCGCTGTACATGCTGGCCCCATGTTTTCCATTTCTCCACATGAAAAAATAAGACAAGAGGGTTCATGCTACCAAATCACACCGCCTGAGCTAAATAATTAAATAATGACTCCCATCCTTTGTGTAGAGATTTTCAGCTTCTTCACTCCAGACAGAGTATTTTTGTCCCAAGATGCAGAACAAAGCACAACAAACACAGCTTTGTTCCTGTTGCCATAACTGAACAGTTTGTGGACATATTTTGCACACACACCTCTGCCTACTTACAGTATTTACTTATCTGTTTTTATGTTTTGAAATGCTGTGTTATTCTAGCCAAATCAGAGATATATTTTTTTCTCTCTTATTTTTGATCAATGCTATTGGCTTATCTTTTTCTTTATTACACATGTGGATCTGAAGAAATTCAATTTGGTGATTAAAAAAATATATATCGTAGATGGGCTATTATGCATTTTTATGTTTTGTGTCATAATGAATATGATTGTCGTGCTGCAAAACAAATCTATGTACTAGTGCAAAAAAAAGGAACTTTAGAGCATAACTTCAATTAAGAAATTAAATTTATGTGTTGTCCTTCAGTCCAAACACCATGCATGTAATTTGGAGTTTAATGTTACCCAGATCTTAGCTTGAGAGGGTGGATGTCTTGTTTTTCTTGGCCCTGTGATGCACTGCTGATCATTCAACAAATTGCATGATTTCTCTACTTTCTTCTATCTTCTCACTGAAATCATGTTTAGAGTTTGGATGTCTCAAAAAAATAAAGGAAAAGCTCTGCTGATATTGTTTCCAAAGAAAAAGAGATGAGAGAATACTTTTTCCATTAAGTTACATAAGTTCCATTTCAACCTTAAAGGACAACTTTCTTTTTTTCAACCTGGCCCTTATTTCTAGGAGTTTATACGTGGATTCACTCACTGCTAAAATTTCTGTATCACTTTGACTCCTTTGGATGATATTTGGATAACGTAACCCTCCGGTGTATATCCATTATATGGATATACACCGCCCACTGACCCGCCCCTTCCTGACCCAGACCCAAACCTTCCTGACCCTGACCCGACCCCCTGGTGGAAATGAGGCTATAGTTGAAAATCCCACTGATATTGGCAAAAATATATGTACTTTCATATTTTGCAAACTTTGGAGCACATTTATAGTTAACAGTATGGTGTTGTTCATTCCCATGAGGGTTTTTTTTGGCTTCTGCTGGATAATTTTGACAGTTAGTAGCCTATAATGTTGTTGGCTTTGCTCAGTTGGGGGGAAAAAAGTCATGTTGGACTAAGATCTGAATTTTGGTTAAATAAAACTCAGTGTAAAAAAACATTTGTCATGGGAAGCTAATTGTTTTCGCTGATGATTTTTCATAGGTTGGTTGCGCCATACCTCATGTTCATAAGACATTAGCGTACGAAATGCAGACGGAGGGCCAGAAGGAAAGTCGCCTGTCACATCTGTGTGGAAAATGCCTCTGTGTCTGCAGTTTTGGCAGTTTTCAACTTTGTCAACGACAGTTTTAGGTACTCCGAAAGTTGAAAAATGTCGAAAACTGACAAAACAACGCTGCAAAATGTGGATTTTAAAAAACCTCCGCCTTTGGTTGGAAGGAGCAGAGTCTAACAATGCCAGAGTTTACAGCGACCACTTTCTAAAACAGGTTTTTTTTTAAGATAGTTTATTATTATTTTATTATTCATTGTTAAGGCTATTTCCCCACTCTCTCTGGCAGCAAATCAGTTTTTAAGGGGGGGGCCCCGGGCCCCCCATCTATTCTCTTTTTTTTTTCTTCTCACTTTTTTCTGTGGATCTCTGTGACTGGTAGACCTAGTTTAGAGAAATGCAGTTTGGCTTATGCACAGCCTACAAATTGATTAGGAATTTGGGATAACAGAAGTAAAATAAATTAATATACAAGATCCAAGCACATAAAAACACTCAGCGTTAGCAACATTATGAGCTAGGTTATTTATTTAAAATAGCATCTCACTATTACCCGGGCAGAAACAAGGTGACATATTTGGATCCTGGTTGACCCGACATGAAACAGAATAACTGTTGGTTTCTAGGCTGCTGAAGGCTTCATTCATCAACAGACTGAGGTAAAGTCATGAGCGTTGCTTTCTTTTTTTTTTGCGGACATCAGGTGGATCTCTGCCCCGCTTGCAGCCTCATTCTGGGCTTTGCCGCACGTGTCTCCTGATGAAGCAAATTATGGTTTAAAAAAAAAATAAAACAGCCGATCGTCCTTGTGTGTGATAGTGGCCGAGCCTCACACATCCTCCACTGCTCACAAGCAAGTTAACACCGCAAGAGTTTGGAAAATCCCTCTTAAGGAGAGAAAGTGGTATTGGAAAGGAAACTCAGCCTTACGGGGAGACCGACGTGTCCAAACCACATTAACTTCTTTATTTTGGACACCAGTCCCCCCTACAGTTGTAATTTTTAAGATCGGACGTTCAGAAGTAAAGTTATGAGCGTTGCTTTGTCAGCAGTGAGATGGTTTGTGATGTCATCGCCTCACGGCCAGTAAATCCACAAGATTATAAGACCAGTCTGATTTATCTAGACTTCATGGGTCATACCTTATGTATAAATATATTTTTTGGCAATATGGCGTCTGGACCAGCCCATTCAAGGCCACAGCTTACTCGCTGTCATTCATTTTGCTTTTTTTTTAATCAGAGGAAAACACTCCTTGCCCTCCGTCTGCATTTTACGTGGCGTCCGGGTCACGTGACTGAAACCCACCTATTCTTTATTGCTCCCTGTGATTAATCTTATTTGTGAAAAAAATTGTTATCACCCCCTGGCTGCTTAATTTCCTCTAACCAGTACTCAAAGTGGCATCACCATCTCCAAAGGGCATGTACGTAGAGTTAGCTTTTTCCAGAGAACTACAGAAATCAGTTTGAACCATTAAACCACAAATTATTGCATTTTTATTCATACATTCAAGATCCATTGCTCTGAGCATGCAGTGGTGTTCAGCTTAAAGCTGCAACACAACTTTATAGAGGTTCTAAATTAGACTGAATAATCACTCAGAGCACCATTATTTCCACATGAATGTGGTTGAGAGACAGTGGTTTTTCAGCCTGACTAACATTATGTTTCCACTCAGTAAAAGTTGCAATGCACATTTTCTGTCAGTCTTAAACTGCATTCAGTGCAGTGGCCCAATTACATGATGTAACTCAATTTAGAGTACTCAGCAACAGCCTGGACAAGGAGGAAACCAAGTTAACGTGTTATCACAAGTGCCCCAAGATTTTTAGGAGGTCTGTGTTTTCTTTTTATCTTTGCAAGTATTGTTGAAGTGAATTAAAAACAACTCTTCTGTCTCTATGTCGTTGTCTGCAGGCCACCCTGGGTTTGTCATTTATCTGTGCTCTTCTTTTACCTCTTGCTCTCCCCGACTCTGTTAGCTTGGGTGTGAAAGGGAATTATTCAGTGATTCCCTGAAATTTTGGTTTGTTTAGGAAAAACAAAGAATATTTTCTTAATGTGGATGGCCTTTTATGTCTTATTTTAATCTTACCCTCTTGATTTATTAAAATTTCAGAAAAACGTGCAATAACTTTAACATCACCCAGGCTGTATGTAGATCCCACAAACAAGGTACAGTGGGTTAAAAAGAAAAGAAACAAACCCAAAAACAAACCGCACAAGTCAATTATGAGAGTTCTGAGCCAAGAAGTAGCATTTAATTTGAAAATGTGGATTTTTGTTTCTACCTACCTTGGCTCAGCTACCTTGTGCTGATATTTATAATGAACCTCATTATAGGGAACATTTCCTTTTGAACCTGCAAGGACTCAAATCTCAACAAGTGCAATGGCACACAATGCAGCTTTCTCCATGATACTGTAAAGGAGCATCCTTGCCCTCATCCTCACCCTGTTCCACTCTTCACATCATAAAACTGCTGTTAGCTAACACTGTGTGTTTAATTCCTCATTGTGGAGCTCACCTCCGGGTGGCCCTTCCAAACCCTTCCAGCAGGAGATTTACAGTCGGCCATTTTGTGGACTAATTGCCCAGTGCTAGAGCAGGGAGGTCAGCTACAGCCAACACGGGGAGCTGGCTCACACACCTGCTATACAAGCCATGCCAGGCACGAGGCGAACTCTTCAAACAGCAGGACACACCGCATCAGGAGTCTCCTTGAGATGTCTAGAAAAAAGTTTGTCAAAGTGTGCCACACTGTTGAGATAAACAAGAATCTGAACAAATATCTTTCTTCCCCCTTCCAACTGGAAGATTAATAGAAGTCAGATAAGAAATGAATGTCTGATGGTGGAGATAGATCGGCCGCATGCTCTCCTCGATATGGATCTAATCTTTTCAGTTTGAATCTTATTTGTGATTCATCTTCTCCTTCCCCTCCACCCACATCATCAGCCTCTTGTCTTCCTACATTTCCTCCTACCAATCTCCTTTTGATTGGATGGATTAAACCGACGCTCCGACCATGAAACCAGTGTGATGATACAGGGGATCGTTCAGCGCAGCCACTTAATCCTCCTCTCGCATTAACATTTCCACAAGATCACACAGGTGTTATTAGATCCTGCTGTCCACCTCATTGACTCCCCGTTATTGGTGCTGAAGAGTTAACCGATCAGTCCCCTCCTCACCATTTACCACACGTACATGAGTGGCTCTACAGCATAAATGACAGCTAAGCACAGTTTTTTTTTCTTTTTCTCTACAGTCTGGTCATTTTAATAGCCCTTAATTACTATCTATTAAAGACTACTACAGAGTTCATGCTATCCTGAGGACTCTCCATTTAATAACATCGGCTGACACCTCCATCATTTTGTGATTCCCTTGACTTCATCACTACTGGTGACCCCTTCATCTATCTAATTAACCATAATTTACTAATCACATAGGGCACTTTCCCAGAGCTGTGCGTCCTCCATCACTGAGCAGGGACAAAAGGCTCATTAACAGGGCTTCCTGCCATTACCACTCAGAGGTAGTATGTCAGGGATTCTTCATGTCAGATTGAAATCAAGAGCCATAAGAAATGCAGAGGTGCTGCCAACATGCAATCTGGGCTGGTAAAATGGCATCAAGCCAGCTACAACATCTTAGAAACAGGACTGTGGGAAAAATAGCCCATTTGGTCTTCTGAGGCTCAAAAAGAAGTATTATATAAATCGCAGGCTGCAAAGTTTATCAAGAGCAACAACCTGCAAAGTGAGAAAGAAACGGGCGGGAAACAATTTCAGTTTCCATTTTACAATAAGAGGTGGAGAAAATCGATAAGCTGAACGCTGGCTTATTGCCAACCTGCTGAGGGAAAAATGAGAAGATAAAAAAAAGCTGCAAGTTGTTTTTTTTTTTTTTCTTTTTTTACACCACAATTGCAGCCTGGGATATTACATCACAAATTCTACAGTAAGGTTGAGGAGCGCACCAAATTCACACAATCACACACAAACATTCACACATTTATAGTTGATAGAGAGAAGCTGACAGATGTGAGATCCAAGAAAAAGAACCACTAGTTTTAAAGAATCCTAAACCATATCACAGGTGATGTAATTGATAATAGAGATATGTCTGAAATCATTAACTACACAAATATTTATGAATTTTAGCTTGCGAAGTTCAGATATGTGTTCAGATATGTGTTTCTCTTCTTTCTTCTATCTTCTCAATTGTACGTCTTAAGGCTGGAATATACTTGCAATGCATCCGCATCACCCTCGTGTTCCCAATGTGCCTCCGGCTCGTAGGTCGCACATGTTGACACGAGGTAACGTGCCATGTGTGCGTGGCACAATATTAACTTGAATGCTTGAGGTGCAATGTGTAGAAAAGCGTTAACATGAGGTCAGAGGTAAGCACGATGGTGTTTTTTTTTTTAAAAGCGCCGCTCAGACTTTGTCCACAACAACTGGCATTTTTAATTTTCTTTCCTCTCTGTTGGAGTGACAAACGCTCGTGCAGCAACAGTTGGTAACAGTTTGGTAAACTGTTTGCAGAAATGCACAGAAAATACACTGTGACCGACAGATTGGCAGCTCAGTGTTTCAGAGTCAAAGTGCTGCATACAGTAGCTCTCCTAGCGGTGACATCCAGTATTGAACGTTTCGGCTGCCCCATGCTCCTGACATGCTGCAGCAATTATGTACACTAACATTCTGAATGCTGACACGTACACTTGTGTCCACAGCAAGTATATTCTAGCCTTTAGACGGACATAAAAAAATCATAAAGATTTCATCTTGGGCTCTCATTATGTGTGATATTATTCCTTTTTAGTGTCACATTATTGACTAATATTCTTCACCATATGACTGTATCCATCAGCAACTGACATCTATCTATGTATAGATATTGGCCCAGATGGCAAAAAGGAAAAAAAGAAAACTGTATTTTATTGATTTTAATGCTAATGCTAGTTGTTAAAACTTCACCTGCATTAAAAACAAAAAAAACAATACCATACATAACATAATGCAATACAGACATATCAGAGTTTTATGTCCACTGATGTCTAACTGCACATTTGATTATTTATGTTCAGTTGGCCTCCTGACATTGCACTCTGTATGCACCTGTGTACTTGTGCCATTGTTATGTATACTGTACAGATATTGGGTTTAAACTAAGGCACAAGGAGAATGTTAGTGTATTACAGCTAGATAATGCAAGACTTACCAAGATAAACTTTATAAAACAAGCTGCTGAGATGAAGCATATTCAAAAAAATTACACATTACATTCCACAGTAGATTTGGACTTAGATAAAAACTGTAGGACTGTAGGATGAGGAAAGAAAAGAAAAATACTTTATTCATCCCCGAAGCACTGTATTGTCCAAATAGCCTTCTTGTATGTGTTTGCATCAATTTATATGGCTGAAATGCTAATATCATCATTGCCCTTAAAGTCCAGTAAAGGTTAAAAATGATTTAACGGTAGACTATAAAATTTGCCCCCCTTTCCTAAACCAGAATCACAATCATTTAGTCACAGACATGTGTGCTTCCATAGTTCACTGAGCCTGATACATGCAGCTTGCATTATGAGTGAGAATGTAACCCAGAGCAGCTGCTCATGTCAGTAATGGGCATCAATAACCGGCGCCAGGCCTGCGGTTTGTAATTGTGTTGGAGGGGTCAGTGTGGGGTCAACAGGGCATTCCCCTGGCCTGTCTAATGAAGGGAACACAACTCTCCCTCACACCAATACTCTACACAGCCATCTCCAATCCCAGGGCCCATTGCCCATGTCAATCACTCCATCAGTGATAGATATGCTGTATTGCCTAGCACTGCAGGCCATCACACTATACAGCACTACAGTACTTCAACTAATGCATTGTATTTGGTGTGCTTTCTTTATCATAGAGATCCACCAAACCAATACTGGATATCAGCTCCAACATTGACTATAGACTAATCCGACGAAGGTTTTGTGTGTTGCACCATCTTGCGGCGCCGCCATTGCAAGGGGAACGAGTCCCAATTACCTCCTACCCGCCAACATGAAAAGTAGCATGAATATCTGGATTTACAACGTTGGACAGTCATCTAAGGTAATGATAACCTATAAGTTATGTTATCTGGAGATCTCTAAAGGGTTCTGACATTTTTTTTTTTTTTTTTACATCAGAGTATTACTTTAAACTATTATTCATCTCCGGAAACTGGCTTTAATGACAAGCCACACTGGAATAACATGCACATCTCTTGATTACTTATCAAAGTTTAAAAAACTAAACTCTTTCAAAGGTTGTTACTTTTCTATTTTATCATATATTTGGCTTTTGGTATTGTTTAAGGACTGTACAGACTACGGAGCCTGCACATGTCCTGCAGATGAAACTAAAGGCTAGAGGACATGTCTTCCTGATCCATTTGTGTTTGCGACTGAACTGTTTTTATTTTCTGGTCCCAACGTTGCCCTGATCAGAGCAAATAACGCTATATTTCACCTTATCTCCCAGATTAGTCATTTACTCGCAGCAACACTACAGCTGTCTCTGTTAGCATTAGCTAGCATAATAACGTGCGGTGCATCATTTTCGGGAGAATAGATAGGCTACGTGAAATAAAGTCTCAGATTAATGAGTGTTCACCATAACTTACCGTGTTTTTGTTGTTGGGGATTAAATCCCGTGTTTTCTCCACTGTGGCAGCAAGTTATTCCTCCTCTGCTCTGTGTGTCTGATATTCTTCCCCGATACAAACACGCTGACATCAGTGGACTGAGCAGCAGCACCGTCCACTTTTGTCAGAGACAGCAGAAATTGTCATGAAATAAATGTCTGTGATCTTCTTATTCACTTATTACCACAATTAAAGTTTTCCACTGATGTTCCAACAACCAGGAATGTGACAGTCCTTCCAGATTTCCTCCATGTTGTTAAGGAAAAAAACAGTTTCTCATCTGTTCTAATTACACATGTACAGAAACGCCCAAACAGATCAGAAAAAAATGCAGAAGACTGAGGCTCTGTTTACACATTTACACATCTAAGTTTTAACATGCAATAATGTTAATTGCTATTAGATTAAATGTTAAAAAATCAGCGCTCATCATTTCACTTTGACTTTGTATTTTATTTGATGTGTAGCCTACTTTCCTTTAGAGAAGCAAAAATTTTGAGACAATCTTTAATAAACAAGTGAGTTGTTGACACTGGTCCTTTAGTCTGTAAAACAGAGGAGGACCGAATTTACCATGGCCCTGATTTATAAAAGGTTTGCGTGCATTAAAACAAGTGCAAATTTGATTGCACAAAGCAAAACCTGTTGCAGCTGATTTAATAACATGGCGCAATGAGGATTGCGCCTGTTAAAAGGGCAAAACAGTAACCACAATGCATGTAGCGCATCTGCCTTTGATGAATATGTAATAATGTGGGCATTTCTGCCAGAACGCGCCAAATATTTGGAGAATATGCAAATAAATCAGCTTTGCACATGCAATGTGATTTATCAACTGTGAAACGGTTTGCGGTGGATATTTTTGCGACTTTACTGTATTTAGCATGTCTGAAAAGCATACTGGCAGCTTTACACACTAATGGGTGTAAGAGGAGCTACAACCCAATGCTGCAGGACTGCAGACATGCAGCACTGGCTCAAAATCATTTGTCGTGAGTGGTGAGGATAGCACATTTAGTTTTCATAATTTAATTAAATAACAATCAACACAGCAAACACCACTTTCAAACCGGATCTATTTGAGACAAACAAAGCATAACATCTGCGGCCACTGTAGCTTCATGGTAGTTGAAGCTGAAATTAATCATGTCTTTTTATTTTTCCCTTTTTGGCAACACCACATTTTTAACTTGGATCCGCACAGCGCGCCCCTCCTCTCCAGGCCGAGGCTGCTGCGCTCTGTGAGCTGCTGGAATTGCGTCACAGAATAGCACCTCGTGCAGAACAGATGTCAGACTATCTTCAAGACCACAGACAGTTTCACTTATTCCAACAGCAACTCCTAATCCACGTCCACATGAACTTTCACTGCAGGAATACTTGTTGTATTACTTCTATTTTACATTTAACAGTTATTTTATATATTTGATTTGCCTCTTCCATTGATATCTCTATCTGCATCGGGTCAAATTTAATTTTGCATTTACGACTTTCTTGCTCTCCTGAACTTTCCATGAAAAAAGAAATAACTCACGCTCAATTCTCATTTAAATACTGTTGTTTGCGCCTGCTACTAATGGCATGAGCACTCTTAGCACCTGCTAAAAATAAATACACAGCGCATACAATCTATTTGTGCTGCACGCAAATAAGAACTCTTTATTTGGGATCTTGGTAAATCAGGGGCCATGTGACAGACACAAACCAAGGCTATGAGAGGACTGACTATGAACTTTTAAGTGGAGGTAACTGCTCATGCTGGTGTGAATAAATTGGCCTTGAGATGCCCTGCAGAGTTTGTGCACAGAGAAAATAAAACTCTAATCTTGTTTTATTGAGCGCATGTCTGAGACTGCCTTATCTGACCTGATGAGCTTCAGACGTAAAGACCCAACAGAGCTGTCATGCTGACATATTCACAGTAATGAGTTTGTTTATTGATAAATGAATTGTAAGACAAATGAGAAAACTAAAAGATGTCGTATTACAGCTATGTCCGGATCCAATTTTAGTTAGCCTCCAACTGCAGTATCAATAGATAAGGGTGGGAGTCTAGCTGGAATTGAATTAGCACAAAAATGAATGGCTTTGGTTACAAGGAGAAAAAGCCCTGTCCAATCAGTGTCTCTATTCAAAGCAAGACGCTCCAAAACATCAGTCAATTATGCTTTGTTTGAGTCATGGGAGACTGAAAAATGCTGCAGAGCAAACAATAGATGAGGCTGAACAGCAGGGAAGATGGAGAGAGTAAGAGCAAAGGAACGAGAGACGGGGAGGATAAATGGGGGGGTTGAAAATGAAGGGAGGGGAGATATACTTGCAAAGACTCAAGGTGGAGGTGACATGAGGAGACATTCAAAGAGAATAACAGGGAATATTTGAGAGAAATATGGCTACACATGTCAGCAAGCAGCCTGAAACGTCAGCATTGTGTAAAAATAACCTGTCCAATTATGAAGAGAGACTGCTCACCCCTCTGTCTGTGATGCCCCATCTTACCTCCCCTCTCTAGTCTCATATATACACCTCCTGTATATATTTAGATGTAGTCATATATTGCCTCTGATAATGTGATTGGAGAAAATAGAATGGATTTGTTCCCTGTCTTTTATAAAGACGGATCATTCTGTCAATAATCTATGGCTGGCTAGTGCTAGCTAGCCATGCAGCATATGACTTTTCATACCCCAGCAAAAATGCTGTTTAATGCTTTCCTGAGAATGTATGGCTGCTGCTGTTTCCATTATCCATTTAACAGCCTCTAACAGGAGGATTTATTCCTGTAAATTAGCTCCTGTATAACACGATTGTATCATGGATCATAAACTTTGAGTCAATACAGCATGGGGACACTGTGGTTTGAGGGAAAAAATACCTAGCTAACCCCTACTTTGCCTGTGTGCTCAGTCGTCAGCAGTCCCAGCTGGGGTGGTGGCAGCTGTTCCTGGCAGAACTTTATCTCATTCTTTTCCATCTACAAGCTTTTTCCTGTGTCCCACAGTAGCCATTTGCTCATCAGCCTATTACTTTCAATAGGCATCGGAGTAATTGGCTATTTCACACATGTTAGGGTTGAGCTGGCAGAGGGTAAAGGCCAGGCAACCAGGCTGTCAGTGTCCTGCACCATAGTCATCCATCAATTATTATCAGGCATGAGGAAAACCACTGCGGCCCTGAGCCGGCACTTTGTCAAATCTCATCCAGGGCACCCTGGTTAATCCATTAACATGTGAGAGCTTGAGCAGAGTAGCTCTCCTTTACTGTGCACAGCGTATCTGCTTGAGTGAGTGTGTCGATAAGAAACATAACATTAAATGTGCTTGGTGAACCTGCATCTTTGGAGAGCAAAGTAGTTTTTTTTAAATAGCTTCTGTTGATCAAGTGTTAATGACATAACCATCATTTTGTCTTTCACAAAGACTGCCCCAAATGATTGAATTTATTTTCTAAATTAACAACACTCATGCTGTTTCACTCAGATGTCAACTAACTAAAATAAATAAATGAATAAATGAAAGAAAAAAGCTTTGGCTGGGCTTGAAGCGGTGTCTGAGTAACAACCTTAGCCATTTCAGGAGTGACAAACCATGACACATCTATGCCATAAACACTAAACACACAACTCTAAATCTAGTTTTAATTCCAATAACCATCACACTTCAAGTATGTATGTTATTGTGCAAATTGCATCACCGGGGGGATCATGACACAAAGTCATTCAGCTCCTCGCTTCACTATCAGGCCTGTGATAATGATAGTGAAAACCATAAAGATGAAAGACAGAATTAAAGCAAGGAAAACGGTACAACAGATGGCTTGTCTCAGCCTACAGAGTCAGGAGAAAGGATGCTTGGCAGGTTTTCTGACGGTGCTAAAACACAACCTGTTCTTGGACACCGCTGAAACACCTCATTTGGACAATGCAGAGTGCTCTTTATCGTCCTCATTCACATTCACTGTGATGTTGATGTACCAGCTGAAGAAGGCATGCAAACTGCTGGGTTCTGTGTAACTGAAGCATCCCCTGCTTTATTCTGTAAGTCAACTATATGACTGACTGACAACTCATCTCAGGAAAAAGGCATATTTTTGATACACTATAGTTGTTATGCTAAAATAACATGTTACATTTATCTTTATATCCATATATGGCATTGATTCACGTATTTTGATCTTGCCATCTCTCCATCTCTCTATGCAATAAAAAGTGGGGGTGAAGATAAAGGAGGGCAGGTTATTGGTTGGCTTGCTAGTTGGTTGACTGGATCCCTGCTGACAGGCTGTGATAGGTGTCATCTATCACCTATGAAAAAACCTACGGGCACCAATCATGGTGGTTCCAGATGTTAACACCGAGGCACTGCACATAAGCATAACATCACACTGCGGCACATGCAAAAACATGCCACTGTTTTTCCACTACAAAATCATAAAGTCCAGTAAAGGCAACAAATGAGCAACATGACATGTTTTCAGTTGTTTCTGTACGACAACATCAAAGACAGAATTTTAGGAGAAAACTGATCGGTGCTGGAATGGGTGGAGACATTTTTAAACACTAAAAAGTACGGGGTGAGGCAGACGAAAACAGGGAGCAGTGACTTCAACATCAAGTTATTGTAACAACACAGACAAAGGAAGGAGGGAAGGAACCCCCCAACCCTTGTCTATGACTGACCTGTGCAGACAAAAGGGAAGGCCACCTCACTGCATGAGCAATTACAGCAACAACTTCACATGTCTGTGTATCCCCTGAGGGGCCAGACATTATGAGCCCACCTGTCAAGTGCCCACATGCCTTACCACACTTTTACCAAATACACAGAGGTGCCCTAACTCTCAATTAGTCCAAGGAAAGAGAAGCTTTTGTAGCCAACAGTGTCACTGAACCTTTAAAAAACAGCTCTAATTAAAGGGTGGGGCTACTGTGAGCTTAACAGGATGTCAGAAAATTTAATAAGATGAGCACGACAGATACACACCCACAAATAAAGATGACCTTCTCCTCCCTGCTTAAAATGTTAATAAAACAGATCATTAACAAGAAATGGCTAACTATGACTGATAACCTTTCTGAAAATAAGCTTAGTTTTTAAATGGACTTTTATTGTGTTGTATGACTGATTCATTTTTTTATGTGCTGCGTGATTCAAGCAGAGTCCTATGTGATTTGGTTTTAGCATAGCCACATGGACTTTTATATTATTTCTGCTTGAATGTTTGAGAGCTGTGCGATGGGGTAGTAGAGGAGGGGAGGGATGGAGCAGAGGTAATGAACCTCTTCATGCAGCCCGTTCCAAGTGTGACTGCAAGGAATGAGGGGCTATGCTGTGGTCGCTTCTGCATCATAGGATCCGTGGAGAATAAGGCCTGAGCAGCCTAATGTTGATTTATCAAGATGGACTTTGATGCTTGTATTAGACTTTGAATTTTCCCTTTGTTCTGGGTAGCAGTCTGTGAATTACAGAGCCAAGCAGGTGTGTGGAAAACATGTGATGTTTGAATTACACGTTATAGCAAAAGAGAGACCAATTAATCCACCGGTAGATACCTTGCAGCATCAGTCAACATCTGCAGTTTTCCTAAAAACAAGGGGGTTTAAATATCATTTCTACCATTATCATTTTAGAAGTATGTGATACATCCCCCGGCACAGGAAGGATAGACCGCAAAAAATTATGTTGACCTGCCACTGTGGTGACAAACTAAATTTCAATTATGTTCATGTGAAATTACATTTCCATGGAGCATTAGTAGATTGAGAATCCCAGCAAGGTTCACAGTTGTGCTCAGGTCCTTTTCTTCTAAACTTCAGCTCGTCACGGTCACGAGGCCTTCAGTCTGCTGCTGCTGAGCTTCAACAGCAGCTTTACTGGCTGTGTTATGAAATCAATAAGTCTCTTTGGACAGATGTGTTTTCTCTAGTAACAGCTCACACAGCATTAATACAGATGATTACAGGCTGCAGCCACCCTGGGTCGTTTTTCCTCCACCATGAAACCTTCCAAGGGGAACGGGTTCCTAACAGCCATTTTGTGAATGTTTGCAACATTTCTGGATCAACAATATGCAGAATTTTCTCTTATTTCTTTAAGATGATTTAGACATAATGTCAATCTACCATACCGTAATGTACCGTCTTCTACCACTTATCCAGGATTGGGTCATGGGGGCAGCTGCCTAAACAGGGAAGCCCAGACTTCCCCCTCCCCAACCACAGCTGCCAGCTCATCCAGGGGGATCGTAAGGCATTCCCAGGCCAGATGGGAGATGTAGCGTGTCCTATGTCTTCTCTGGGGCCTCGTCCCGATGGGGCGTGCCTGAAACACCTCACCGGGGAGGCGTCCAGGAGGCACCCTGACCAGATGCCCGAGCCACCTCATCTGGCTTCTTCAATGCAGAGGAACAGCGGCTCTACTTTTAGCCCCTCCCGGGTGACCGAGCTCCTCACCCTATCTCTAAGGGAGAACCTGACCACCCTGCGGAGGAAACTCATTTCGGCCGCTTGTACCTGAAATCTCGTTCTCTCTGTCACTCCCAACATGACCACAGGTGAGGGAAGGAACGTAGATGGACCGGAAAATCGAGAGCTTCGCCTTCAGGCTCAGCTCCTTCTTCACCACAACAGACCGATGCAGAGCTCGCATCACTGCTGGACCTCATCCCTGACCCTGGAAGTACACGCCACCCTTTTCCAGCTAAGGACCATGGCCTCGGATTTGGAGGTGCTCATTCTCATCCCCGCCACTTCACACTTGGCTGTGAATCGCCCCAGTGAGAGTTGGAAATCACAGCCCGACAGAGCCAATAGAACCACATTATCTGCAAAAAGCAGAGATCCAATCCTGAGGCCACCAAACCATATCCCCTTATCACTTCTGCTGCACCTAGAAATCCTGTCCATAAAAGTCATGAACAGGATTAATGACAGAGGGCAGCCTTGGCGGAATCCAACCCTCACCAGCAATGGATCCGACCTACAGCCGAAAATGTGAACCAAGCTCTGGCACCGGTTGTACAGCAACTGGTCAGCGCAAACAAGGGGGTCCAGTACTCCATACTCTCAGAGCACCCCCCCCCCCACACACACACACACACAGGAACCCCTGGGGTACACGGTCAAATGCATTTTCCAATTTCACAAAGCACATGTAGACTGGTAGACTGTCAATCTAATATTATATAATTCTTAACACATGGAAAACATTTTTGGATGCTAGAAATAGCAAGGCTTACAAGTTTTTATTTGATTTGTGCATAATAGCATGATAGCAATGTTACAGCTTCCATCATGACCAGAGTATGGAGACTTAACATTTTTTGTACAAATGCTTCTAATGTAGATACTATATTGTGCAACACTGTAAGATAATGCAGGCCTGGACTGGCCCATGGAAAGAACAGGACAATTCATGGTGGCCTGGGCTGAAAGTGGCCTCAGAGGGGGAAGAAAAGGAAAAAAAGTAATAATACTAAATTAAAATCACAGTGCATTACATGGGTGCAGCTGATAGAACTGCCTGGCACTGACAACTGTGCGAAGAAAAATCAATTTGTACTTGTCAGTTGTCATTAATAATGGCGATTGTGAAAAAAACAAACAATAAAACAATCAACAAGGGTAAAGTGCGTGAAGGCTGGGGAACATGTTGACGCAAATGGTCTCAAAGAAAAAGATAGGTGGAGCAGAGAGTATAAAAAAGAAGGAACTTACAGAGAAGGCTGGCAATTTTGGGATATTTTTGAATCAGCAGAAGCATCGTGAGAGTTGCGTGGTAACTGGTCTGTTACAAGCACGCACTTCCATTAGGGCTTTGACTTTTGCCCAGAAATCAAATTCGAAGTTCGTTTGTTTTTTCATATCCAAGTTCTAATATATATGAACATTTATTAACAATAATTCAACCATTAAAGGAGTGAAGACACCAGTAAACACTAGTTCATGTAGTTGGCATTACTGTAAATACTCTAAAGAAAAAAATGGCACTTTTTACAGCAGGGAATTATTTTGGCACACTAGACCTCCCTTCCTCAGTAAAAGAGTTGGGTGCGGTAATGATATGCACCTTGTTGAAGACCAAGTTGACTTCATTTTCACTGGCTACACCTTATTTGGCTATAACCTTATTTAGGGGGAGTGGGTAGCGTAGTGGCAATGTTGCTGGCTTGTAGCAGCCCACTGCTCTCTGGTACTTACAGTACAGAGATGGGTGAAATGCAGAACCCTAATTTCCCCTCGGGGATCTCAACAGTATATCAAAAAAAAGAAAAAAGAAAGTAGGTCAAACTGTGGTCGGAGTTTGCTAAAGGCTATCTGTTAGCAACATGTGCACTTCAGATAGTGAGCTATGTTTATCAGACAAGACAGCATTTAGAAAATAAATAAACCTACAGGTAATGGCAAGACTGCGGTCGCCTCTCCCTCAGTGTTGCTGCAGAAGTGTTCTTTTAAATCCAGTTGTTTGAAAACCCAGACCTGACTGCTCAACAGTTACTCAGCTCCACTCACGCAGTTAAATCAGCGAGGGGGGTGGAAGGAGAGAGAGAGAGGGGGGGGGGGGGGGGGGGCTGTTTGCTTGATAGTGTGCTCTGATTGGAACAATTGAATTACGTTGAATGATAAAACTACGTAGAATGATAAGCTGCTGTCTGATTTAGCTGTTTTTGAACAAAGACACAAAGCTGACAGACCATAAACAGGGACTTTGATGCTCATTCTGGATTTTCACATGGCCTCATCAGTGCACAGTAGACTATATTATGCCCCCAAAACCCCAGAAAAGTGAAATTTGATGTCATGGTACCTTTAAATTTCTATTGGCATCAACTTAAAGTTGTATATGTTCTGGCCACAAGAGGGCAGTGTAGCTTTATCAATGTCAATGGACTACGTGCACGAAAAGCTTTTCCAAGTATTTGCATGTGTTAAAATTGTTATCAATGAATAAACAACATATTCAGTGTAGTAGTGAAGGTTTAATGAGCAGAATATAACAGAAGATGCTGTTACAACACAGTTAATGCTCTGTTGGTCGCGATTCTCAACTTCACCAGACGTGAGCGATACCAGACGATCACTTCCAGTTCAGAACTGTGACATTACATCTGGATAAAATGGCATTTTATACGCGCAATTTTTTTTAAGACCTGTGGCACATCATCGTCCACCAGATTTACCAGAAACACACAGCAACATCTGCCAGCAAGCGGGTGAAGGGATTCAAGCTGTATAACCAACTTTATGGTTATTAAGGTAAGTGTTTAGCTAACAGCAGTAGCTCCGAGGCAGCATCATCAGAACACATATATTTTAATAAGGGCTGTCAAAAAATTAATCCTGATTAATTACATTGCTTTTTTCACTTCTAGAACACATTTAGGGTTAAAGGTGTCTCACCAGGAATTCTGCATTTATCTTTAGTAGACTAAACTACTGAAACCCTGTCCTTACATGTCTCCCTATACTGGGTTTCCTATAAAGCAAAAATTGGCAGTAACTACACACAGTCCAAAACTGAGAAAAATGACTTCAAAGTTATCCTGTTGTCCAGCCAAAGTCATTGTAGGTAGAATAATGGACATGTGGCAATTTTGTTACTTTATAGTGGTCTTATTCTTTGTACATATTGAATAAATTTATATTTTGATATGATGGTTTACAAAATACCTATTTTGCACTTACTGTATTCTTTCTTTGTAATACTTACCAAAAATGGTGAGTGACTCATCACCCAGGAAAAAGGCAGTAACTGCAGATTCTTCTTAAAACATGGATATTATTCACAACTTGGGCCTCTGGGTGTGTCTGAGATGCACTGTATTTGGACTTATTGGAACCATTTGCTTTCCTGAACATGGATATACCAATCTCAAAGTAATTTGAATATTTAAGGAAATATTCCCACCAGGTTCAGTTCAGCTCCAGGTGTGTCCTGACCTCTTGCATGCAGGTCAGACACACCTGGTTTCACTAGTTCATCCAGTCATGTAAGACATGAAACAAAGGTGCAGTTAAGTTCAGGAAGTTCTGGAGCTGTACATACAGTAAAGGCCATTGTCCACCTCTGTCATAATGTATCTGCAATCACTTACAATCAAAAATTAACATTCGAAGCACTGTAAAACAACTTCTACTTTGAAGAAATATTTAGGTCGACCTGGACAATACAACAGAGCAAAACAAAATGCAAATAAATTCAATTAATTTAAATTCAAAATCATTTTGATTGTTTTTTTTTTTTCAAAGGCTTTTTAAGCAAAAACTCCGGGTTTTACGTGATGTAATACCAAGTGAAAGTACGTATGAAAACAAAGCAACACAATGGATGTTACTGTATTCTTGCTTTAAGTTCGTTACTAAGGCAGAGTTGCAGTTACAGCACAGTGTTACCATTTTTCTCCAAAATGACACACATTTGAGATAAGATATTTTGTCACATAACAAAGGATACCTTGAATGTCATGAAAATGATAACTCATTTTTGACCAAAAATGCAGTTACTGCTTTTTGCTTTGTAGGGCAGTATAGTCCTTCAGACAGCTGCAGTTTAGTCCAGAATGTTGCTGATACGTCCACACACGCTGACTTTACAACTGTCCTAATGTGAAGCTGAAATTCAGGTCTGAGTCCTGGACTACTCCCGGATGTGTAGCTTGGTTTTAGCCTTTAAGTTGTAAAACAAAAGTTAATGTATTTTCTGCATATAGCAGCAGTATTTAAAAAGGACATCTCTTGTTTGACAATAGGATTATTTAGGATTAATTTTTTGACAGCCCTAATATTAATATGTTAGTCTGATTAGGACACCGTGTAGTAAGAACGAATATCAAACTGACATTTTTAACACAGAAATGTACAGTATTAGTTCTTTGAGATAAATCATTGCTACTTATATTGTTTCCTTAGGCTAGCACTTACTGGATTTGCTAATAAGCAACTACTAATCTTGTCATTTTCTGACGACACGAGCACGAAATGCTTCTCCAGTTTCTATCTTCTCTGGTCCAGCTGTATGTTCCCAAACACAGTCTTCTCTCACCAAGAGAATAGTTGTTATAATGAAATAAAACCAGGATGGCGCCAGATTTCAGCTCCTTCCTCCTCCTTCACTTGGCTCTGTGACGTCCTGGACTGTAGAGTGTGGACCTCAGACATGATGAAGTTTCCCCTCTAAAGTTCACAATCCATCTTCGCAGTTGACCAACCGAGAAAAATGTGTGAAAACTGACTGTAGGATTATATCATTTCGCTAATGAGGTCAGCTCTTCACGCCATTGAAACTTGTAAGATGGCTTTATGTCATCATATGACTATTATATTAGACTACTCAGTGCTGGAATGCTCTTACTTTCTGAACTGGAAGTTGTCTAGAAAGTGCAGCGCATAAACCCTGTTGAAAAGGTTTACATGCTAACATGTTGATTAAAAAAAAACAAAAATACCCATAACCCTTAAGAATATAAAGGGTGGCCTAATATTAGTTTGAACTTTGTTTATTTTTTTTAATGTTCGAATTATATTCAAATAATGAAGTTCAAAGTCAAAACCCTAACTCCCTCCATGAGTGTGAGGTGTGTGAGCAGGGGTGGCCTGGGAAGTGTATGACTCTGGGCCAGGCTTTTTATCCCGGTTGGGCCCTGGGTAATGGCAAAGTAACAGCTGCTTTTTCTCAGGCATTTTTCACACAACCATCCAGGACGTACTCCAACGAAATCCTGAGGAAATAACAAAACAATGAATAGAAGCTGCCAACATTGATTATCTTCAGCCTTTAGCAAATAGGACACTGACTGAACTGGAACCACAGGAGAACTGGTGTTACCTTTCAAAGCACACCAGAATCTTGATGCTTCACAAGCTAAAGAATACATTAACACTTTGTGGTAGAATTGTGACATTTAAATGGTAGACACTATATTTGCACTACTGTTTGAAAAGTTATGCTTATGAGCAAAGAGAAGCACACAGTCATAGTTTGGCAAAGCCTGTGATTCCACTAACGGAGATGCAGGACCATAAAAGCCTGAAGTGCCTGAATACTGCTTTCCTGAATAATATGTTTACTCGTAGTTCA
The DNA here is from genome assembly GCA_023101725.1 of Atherinomorus stipes. NCBI lineage: Eukaryota > Metazoa > Chordata > Actinopteri > Atheriniformes > Atherinidae > Atherinomorus > Atherinomorus stipes. The sequence goes on along the minus strand of JALJCO010007183.1, from coordinate 289,435 downwards.
AGCCATCTGCTCCACCATCATGCATGCCAATAGGCATGACGCTTTAGGAAATTTTAGGCCCGTTTTCATAATCTGATAACATATTATCGACTAACGAATTAAGGCAATTTATACTAAATTTTTCTACAATAAAATGATAAGGAGCAGCCAAACTGCTTAACTATTCAAGAAAAGCATATGTCCTTGAGTGAGTGGTAATTTGGAGTCAATAAGTAAAAGCAAAAACTCAATAAAACCTTCAGAAGACTTATGGTTATGGTGGTCACTGAAGTGTTGATGGTCGCTAATTGATACTGAAAAAAAGAGAAACTTTAGGCCAGTCCATCTGGACCATTTCCACTTTACGTGGCCTAATTTAGTGATGCATGACCCTAGCCTCTGGGTTCTTTCAATACTGTGCAGTGCAAGTATCTTCGTGTTCAGAGAAATTTCTATGCACCTTTCTTTTTCTGTCAATCTCCCTCTGCTTTCCCTGTCCAGAGAGAGGGGTGTAAGTACAATTTGAGGTGACATTTTCCTCTAAAGAGTCTTACTCTTCCATCTGCTAGACACTTTCACTGTTGAATAGTTTCTCTGAAAGAACCTAAATGTGCCAGGCTTCAGTGAAGTCTCATTTTCACAATGGCCAATAATGATAAAAATAAACCCTTTAAGTCCTGCTATAGCTTGATGTTATGTACCATCATGCTTGAGGACAGCTCTAAAGTGCTCTACAGTGCTGCTGAAATATTATGTTAGAGCACAGATGAGAAAGTGAATCACAAAAATCAGAATCAGAAAATCAGAAAAACTTTATTGTCATTGTACCGGCGTCCCAGTGCAATGAAATTCTTTTTCCAGTACAACCCGTCCAAGACTACACAGACAGTAGACACAACACAAACAGAACCGGGCAGACTGAGGGTGCAGCCACACGAGCAGCGCACCTGTTTGCAGAGTGAAAAAGATATACATTGGGACAGGTGGGGAGAGGAGAAAAAAAAGAAACCACTGTCCCGCCCTCTGCAGAGGACGTGATAATGGGTTAAAAAAAAACACCCTCAGTACAATTAAGCACGTATACAGACAGTCACAACATCATGACACGTGGTAGGGAGGAGGAGGGGTCCAGAGCCCAGTGAGGGAGGAGACGCAGCCACAAAGGGGGCGCATCCTCCATCCTCCACCGATTTCTGGTGGGAGGAAGTTAAGGACCAGCAGTGCAGTGGGATGTGTGCATCAGTGTCGTGAAAATGTGTGTGCGTAAGCGAGAGACAGCGGCTTCACGCACAGTCCGTAGATATAGAGACGGCCTTCAGAGAGTCCCAACTGTTCTCGTGGAAGGGAGGGGGGGTTGCAGAGCCTCACTTCTGCAGTTTCTCCAAGGACATTTGGGAGTTAGGAGCAGCTGCAAGGCCGCTCCCGGGGACCAGATTGAGATAAGAAGATAGTTTGGGTCCAGGCAGAGGCATGTTTCCGTCTGCCTGTAAAGTCTTCAGCAGGTCTCAGAGGCGACCAAAGCAGCCAAATTTGTGTTAATTACCCCCAATCCAAGTCTCCAACTGCTCCAGGTGGAACCCAACATCCTTTATGCTGTCAGACATCGTCCCCAGTTTGCCCCACAGGGCATCCACGCGAGTCAACGTGCACAAAGTTTGAGTCTGAGTGTTGGTAGCTCGGAGAAACAGCTCGAACGGCAGCCTGCCCACAGCTGCCGTCAGCTTCAGAATTTCCCGATGAACCAGGTACCCGACAGCTCCAATCAGCAGGAACCCAGTTATCATAAATCCAAACATGTACAGGTCTTCAGTGTGACCTGCTGGGACCGTCCCGTCCGGACAAGATGCCACCCCCTGCACCTTGTCTCTGGGTAAAAAAATATTATCCGTTGTGATGAGAGACCAGCCGTCCAGATCCATAGTTGAAGTTTAGGATTTAGGAGAAAAAGGCAGAGAGAGGCTCAGAGGAGTGACAGGACAAAGATTGCATGGAAAACAGGGAGGAAGGGAGCAGAGCAGAGGAAAGCACGTCTGCACTCGCCGACAGCCGGAAGAGAGAAAAAAAAAAAAAAAAAAAAAAAAAATGTCAAGAGTTATAGAGCTCTTGGTACATTACATGCACATTTCTGAGATATATACTTGATATATATCATATAGGACAAGGTATAACAGGGCATGTTCCTATCCATTATACTTAAGTACGTAGGTCTCGAAGTGCATACCATTCAGCTAAATTACTGTAAAGCAAAAAGTCAATGCAAGTTCATGAGGATGATAAGAGGGGGGCCCTGAATCTCAAGTTCTCACCCATGTTCTCGTGCTGACAACCAAAGTTCATCTTAGAAGACCAATGCTGGTGAGATGTATAGCTCAAATGGTTGAGTAGCTTCCCCATATACAGAAGCTACAACAGCCAAGCTTCAAATTCTCAGGTTTACGAGGTGTACAATAAAGACCACTGGTAAAAGACAAAAAGGAAGGATGCTAGCAACACAAGAGCACAATCACTATTACAGTATCAGTGTTGTGTTTCATCTCACATAATGTTTTACTTACATTCTAAAACATACAGCATCTGGAAATGTATACTTACAGTATACAATGCTCCAAGGCACTACTACAGTAGGTTCCAGACCAGTACTACAATGCAAGTAGTAGAAGAAAAGAAAAGAAAACCTGGGGGAAAAAAATAGATACAAAAAGCCCTAACTGATGTTGGTGAGTTGCAAATACTTTCAGACAGCTGTTAATTGGTATTATAGCACATAAATATAGCAACTATACTGTAACTGCTTTAGCACGGCATGTTTGTAATAATATGCTAGCTAGCTGCATGCTACTTACCTTATGTAACTGATTCAAATACAAGTGATACCTCTTGCAGTGCACCAAAAGTGCCAGCTTAAGTTTACATGTTTTTTCAGTGTTTTCAACATAATGTGGATAATTTTAGGGATGGGCATTTGTGAACATCTTTTTGATCGATCGTTGGGAGAATTAACAATCAATTATCGTTTTAATCATTAAGAAATGCACATTGAAAAATGACAGTTTTTTTTCTATAATACATATTTATTTGAAGTGAACCCCCCACTGCTCTACAGCCTCAATCATCCTCGGCGAGAATCGGCAGTGGTGGCACATTATGGTGACGTAGCTCTATGCTGTTAAAGCTGTCCAACAGTCTGTTGCTATGGCAACGCTAGCTGCTGTGGCTAACTTGTTTAGCAGCTCCTGCTTTCACTTCTCGTGTTTCAATGAGCCTGGTAACGGTGCACTGTGAAGGAAACTGATAGACTGGTTCGAGTAAATTCATCAAATCTCAGAAACCTTTCCCATTGACGACACTTCTGGGCAACATATCCACTTTAATCATTTTACAGATTGCCTCCGTTATTTTGTCTGCCCGCTTTGCATCACAGCTCCTCTGGCTTCAGACTGAGACAATGGTGTGTTGAACAAAGGATTCATTACCTTTAAGGATGGTCGGATGAGCGTTATTTTAAATGGTACGTCATGGGAGTTGTTGTCGAGTTGTTTTTACAGAACGTGTCAATGTGAGGTGTCATTTTCTAACACAAAATGGTCCCACATCAGACTTCATCGTGCTATGTTTAGACGAGCCTTCTTTCAGCTGCTGTGACGGGGAAGACGGCAGGTCACAGGCGGCTTTTAGGCTACACCGCCCCCTGCTGGTAGGATACTTTATTACTACCACATAGTGACATTTATTACATAACTTCAAGATGTACACTACATGAATGAACTCTGTTTTATAACACCATCGGATGATTGAAAAAAAATGACATGATTGAAAAAATTCTTAATGATCAATTATTGATCATCGATTAACTGTGCCCATCCCTACTAATTTTTGTTTACCTTTCGCCACTGAATTTTCATTCCTTGTCCTACAAAGAGCTCAGATGTTTGTAAGATTGCACAAAATGACCAGAAGGCTGTCTAAGAATTCAAGCTGGGTGCTGCGGAGGATTCACCATATGTTCATCTCACATTCATTTCTTTTTCACTTTAAAATGAAGGATGTAGAGTGAAGAAACAGTTAAATGATAAGTTCAAAATTTTTATTCTTAAAAATTATTCATCATGTAAGATTTTAATTATTTTGCTGTAATAACTACTACCTCACTTGTAAGCACTGTCCTTGGAACTGGACCTTAAAGAACAATGAGAAATTTGTATGCAGATTTGTTTCCGCAGTTTGTAACTGCTACATCTTTTTTGTTTTCTCATTCATCTCCTCTTGAATTTAATTCATTATATGAATATGTATTTTTGTAAGAAACAGCCTTAAAATTCTCAACTCCCCTGGCTAATTAATTGTCACCTTTTCTGCCATGACACCTTGCACATTTGTGAATTTGTGGGTTTTTTGTTTTGTTTTTTTTCTAAATTGAATGGAGTATGTATGATAAATGCTTTTTCTTTTTTTTTCCTTTCTTTACTGGAGCCAAACAGCCTAACTGAAGTATTTACAGCTTTGTGGAAAAGTTTTTGCCCCCTTCCTGATTTCTTACTTTTTGCATGTTTGTCACACTTAAATGTTTCAGATCATCAAACAAAATTTAATGTGAGTGTGTGTGTGTGTGTGTGTGTGTGTGTGTGTGGGTGTGCGTGTGTGTGTGTGTGTGTGTGTGTGTGTGTGGGGGGGGGGGGGGGGGGGGCTGTGTGAAAAAGTGATTGCTCCCTTTGTTAAAACGTTAGTTAACTATGGTTTATTACATCTTTGGAAAGCTGAGTTCAATTTCTCTAGCCACACCAAGGCTGGATTACTGCCACACTTGTTCTCAATCAAGAAATCACTTAAATAGCACCTGCCTGACAAAGTTAAGTAGACCAAAAAGATCCTCAAAAGCTAGACATCATGTTGCGATCCCAAAAAAATTCAGGAAAAAATGAGAAACTAAGTAATTGAGATCTATCAGTCTGAAAAAGGTTACAAAGCCATTTCTAAAGCTTTGGGACTCCAGTGAACCACAGTAAGAGCCATTATCCACAAATGGTAAAAACATGGAACAGTGGTGAACCTTCCCAGGAGTGGCCGGCCGAGCAAAATTACCCCAAGAGCACAGCAACGACTCATCCAAGAGGTCACAAAAGACCCCAGAATAACATCCAAGAAGTGCAGGCCTCACTTGCCTCAATTAAGGTCAGTGTTCATGACTCCACCATAAGAAAGAGACTGGGCAAAAATGGCTGCATGGCAGAGTTCCAAGACCAAAACCACTGCTGAGCAAAAAGAACATAAAGGCTCGTCTCAGGATGCCAGAAAGCATTTGATCATCCCCAAGACTTTTGCAAAAATACTCTGTGGACTGACAAGAAAAGTTGAACTTTTTGGAAGGTGTAGGTCCCATTACATCTGGCGTAAAAGTAACACGGAATTTCAGAAAAGGAACATCATATCAAAAGTAAAATATGGTGGTTTTAGTGTGGTGGTCTGGGGCTGTTTTGCTGCTTCTGGACCTGGAAGACTTGCTGTGGTAAATGGAACCATGAATTCTGCTGTCTACCAAAAAATCCTGAAGGAGAATGTCCGGCCATTTGTTCATGACCTCATGCTGAAGCACACTTGGGTTCTGCAGCAGGACAATGATCCAAAACACACCAGCAAGGCCACCTCTGAATGGCTTAAGAAAAACAAAATGAAGACTTTGGAGTGGCCCAGTTAAAGTCCCCACCTGAATCCCATTGAGATGCTGTAACATGACCTTAAAAAGGGGGTTCATGCTGGAAAACCCTACAATGTGAATGAATTACAACAATTCTGCAAAGATGAGTGGAACAAAATTCCTCCACAGCGCTGTAGAAGACTCATTGCCAGTTATTGCAAATGCTTGATTACAGTTGGTGCTGTTAAGGGTGGCCAAATCAGTTATTAGGTTTAGGGGGCAATCACTTTTTCCACACAGGGCCATTCAAGTTTGGATTTTTTTCCCCCTTACTAAAAAAATCTTTATTTAAAAACTGCATTTTCTGTTTACTTGTGTTATCTTTGTGTCACATTTAAAGGGATATTGTGTAAGTTCTCCTGTGTTTTATTCACAAAAACTGATTATTTGGTTCAAAAGTGTTTTTTCATTAATCAGTAATCACTCCCATCAACAAACTGAAGTGCTCCTCTAAGTTCTAAATTTGCCGTTCGTATCATTCATTTACACATCGAGCGGGGCGGCTCGGTGGAGGCTGCCATGTCGTATCGCCATGTTTTTGCGTTCGGGAGAAGCGTGACGGTAGGAAAACACAGAAACTCACCGGACACACCGGAGTTTTCAGCTCAGTTCGAGGTAATGCCTTTGAAAAGTCACCGCGCTGCAGAGGGGAGAGACTAGCGTCTCACTGACGCTGGGTTCACGTGCAGTCGGGCAGACGGCCGTTGGTAACAAACCAGATGTCATTTTAATCAATGAAGCCGAGAGAAAGACGGTAAAACATGGGTCAGGGAAAACAATACGACATCGCCATGACAACCGAACAGATGTGGACTGATGTCACTGTAACTGACGGACCACATCTTCACATAGAGGCCGGTGATAACTTTACATGCAGCGGATGTCGTCGGTCTGCCCGGTTTCACGCGAATGCAGCATGAAAAGTACGAGGGAGCTGCTCCCGATTACACAGTGTCCCTTTAAATTTGTTTGATGATCTGAAACATTTAAGTGTGACAAACATGCAAAAAAGTAAGAAATCAGGAAATGGGCAAAAACGTCTTCACACAGCTGTATAATGATATAATGTGAAGAAGCAAGCATGTCCCCTTCAGGCTTAGAGTGTTTTATGTTTGTCACATTGCAATAAAAATAATGAAGAAAATAATGTTGGAAACACTTTCCTGAAACCAGGTCCTTCAGCAGGACAGCATGGTATGAATGTAAGTTTTAAAAGAAGAGCTAGATAATCATAGATTTTCAACTGGAGGATTATTGCAAACTCTTTTCAATATTTAGACCTTTCTGGAAGCTGTACAATATTGCAGCACTTTCAATGTCTAAACTTGGAAATGTATTTAAACTTGTCCCATATTTTGCTCCATGATAAAGAAAACTCAATCAGTTTTTATTTTCAACAATTAATCTGCAAGCGAGGGGTGTATGATGACGCGATCTTCATTTAGCATTCAAGGATTTTGGATGTGTGGATTTTATGCAGCTGCTTACAAAGCACTGGGTTTGTTGCTGGTGACTGGCATGCTGTTTCTGAATGCACACAGGAGGTGGAGAAAATGCATAGAAAGAATATTTGCCCCAAAAACTGCAGAGGCAAGGCAAATCATCCACACAAGCTACAGCTGAGCCTTCCACTAGACAGAAATAATTTCTCTTAAACTGAAAGAAACAAAGTAGCTGCTGGCTGCTCAGACCTTCTGCCAGGGTCACCTGTGTCTTCCTCTCTGCAGCCCGAGGTACTGGTCTCCCATCCTACTTCATGTGCCAATACCCCTTCACTCAGTACCTGATTGCACCTTTGCTACAGCCTCAATATCTGAGGCAGAACAGTAATTGAGAGGTATAGTTTTACTGTGAGGGTACAACTTACAATATCTGCATGTTGCAGATGATTGAGCAGCAGTAGAAGGAGCTATTTTGCTCCTAAGGAGGGGAGCAGTCATAGTGGTAGACGGGCTTCTTCTCCAGCATTTACTGCTTTAGAAGTTATTTTTGTGTATAATGTTCGAAAGAAACTTTATTTCCTTTAGTCAGTTTTTACCTTATTTTGTATTTTAATGTTAAATGCGGAAAAAAAAACAGATCTGAAGCTTATATTGGTGCTTTGGAAAATGATGTTACCTTATAAACCAAAGGCTTCAAATAAATCATGTTTATGCTGTAGTGATTGGTTTTGCCAACCAGCACAAGCCAATGGGCTATATGCACAGTTCCACTACTTCCTGAACTTCAGACAGCACCTTTGCTTCCAGTCTTTCATTATTGGACAAACTGTTTAATCCAGGTGTGTCTGATCTCAGTAACTCACCAAACACCCCTGGATTAATCAGGTTGTCCAATAATGAAAGACAGGAAGCAAAGGTGCTGTCTGAAGTTCAGGAAGTAGTGGATCCGTGCATATAGCCCATTCAAATTTGTTTTTGTTTGTTGTCCTACTACATAAACAATCATTTTCTACATGTGTCCATACCAGAGGGCGTGTTGCTACGTACATCGGCTGAGGCGTTCCCAATCACCCATTGCCCGGGTGTTCACATGTTTTCATTCGGTGTGTGACACGTCAGTCTGGTTATGAATCCCTGTCAATTACCATACCTCATTTCCATTTTGGACTCAGGCAGCTTTGATTTGAATATCACTCATCCCAGTTCACCACTCCAGCCTTTAGAAGCAGGATTGGAGGTTGAGAGCTCTCAGTGGGGGGTACTCAAAATGTTGAGATGAAAAGTGACTGTAAAGCTTTTTTTTTTTTTTTTTTTTTTTGTCACACAAAGGAAATCCTGGATGTTCTATTTCACAATGCCTCCATCAAAACAGTTTATTAATAATTTTTATTTTTTTACCCAAAAAAAGGGATTAAGTTAAGACCTTTTTAAACACAGCGAAAATAAGAAAACTAATCATTTTCCATTTCCAGTTGTATGCAAATTGTATTTACTTGTAGATGAATATGTAAGAGCAATTGATGAACTGGTCACATGCAGATTAAGTCCAGTAGTGGCTCATTAAAGCAAACCAGGGTCCACATTCACGAGAGTCTGTCAGCTTTACCAGGTAAAAGCAGCCAGGGACAACACCTTCTTGCCTGTATGTGTGAATTCCTCATTGTATAAACAATTAGTATCAATATGACTTTGTAGCGCCTTCAGATATCTGTCATATCTCGCCTTCATGCCAAATCCTGTACCACATCTTCCTTGAATAACCCGGTTGATCCTGTGTGTGCTATATTACAGACCTGTAATGCCACATACAGTATGTTCTTCATGTAATTATGTGATGATTTGCCTGATCACACGTACTGATGCTGCTTTACAAACTGTTACACATGTTTCTGTTTTCATTCACCTGATGGTATTAGCAGAGTGCTCCTGTATTCATTTCTTTAACAACAGGATATACCAAGCGGTAAAAATATAGGTGTAAATAGGCCGCAGTAAACAGTCATTACTGATGTTATCATTATTCTGTTCCCAGTTAGCAATGACAATGTGACAGTGAGCTACCATTAACAACACCAAAATCCTTAAACTGAAGCACCTGGATGGAATTTAACCATCATTATTTTTTCCCCCTCATATGCAGTATGTGTCTTTTCAGGCAGGTCAAAACGTCCTGCATGAATAAGTGTGGGATATGCCTAAAATAAGTCCCTTCTAAATTTTCATATACTGTAGTGCATTACGTTTACTTTTGTTAAAATATTTACTTTGTGCAAAGACAATAAAACAAGACCCATAGAGGCATTTTTTAAATTGAATTAAGTGGTGCAATGCACACTTTTCTTTCAAAAGTAAAGCTGTATGAATAAAAGCTCAACGATCCCCTCCTGTGATCTGTCTGTGTACTCGCAATCAGTGAGTAATGGTCTGATTCTGAAAAAATCATATATATCATTATTCTTTACGCTCTTCTCTCTTTTTAGCCCCCTCCCCCATCTACTTTTTCTCTGCCCCTTCACATCTGACACAATGCATAGCTAAGGTGCATCAGGGCTGGCTTGAAAAGGCACGAGTGACAGAAGCATATCAGCTCAAGCAAGAGCACAACTGAGTTATTCAACCGTACAATGACTCATTGTGTCAACCTCTAAATGGCCAAGAAAAAAAACAGAATTGATTTTTCTGGAGTGGACTAGTCTTAGTGAGACCTGAAGTTTATAATTCCAAGTCCTCTAATGTGGCTGCAACAAAACAGTCTGAAGAAGAGTGCAGTAGAATTCCACCACAGAGATACCAGACACAAATGTCCACTCAATTTAAGTGTCTGTCTCAGTTGTTTTAATTGTTGTAGATATTAGATTGTTTTAATGATCACAAACATCATTGTTAAATGATTTAAGTTATTAAATGTTCCATATGAACACAGGATATTTTGACATTACTTGAAAATCATTTAATATTTTTCCCTGCACCCTGTGTACAAACCACATCTGCATATCAGTGACACCACATTTCATATTGCACAGATTTGTTAACCAAACGATCCAGAGTCCATTTTTGTGTTTCAATTTGAAGGATTAAAGCTAAACTTGATTCTGCACAGTGTTATTAACTGCCTTTACAGTCCGTCACACATCTTTAACACTGTCTCCACACATTGTCAGGGCTACTGGCCATGTTTAATGTATATCCTCAACCTTCACAGCTGGCTCTGATAACACCCTCCAATACCTTCTCCTGTCAAAGGTTGGGTAATGGCAGCGTTAGCCTGCAATGATCGTCAGTCTCTATTACCATTCACAGTTTCTCCCCTTCAGAGAAGAGGTGAAGAGGGCTCCCAACAGATGGAGAAGAGGAAAAGGAAGGATGGGTTTATGTGACATTAACCCATTCAACCTTTAATATCTGTCTTTGAAAGTCATGAATAATTTTCAACATGAACTACTTAAAGTTTTGGAAGAACAAAAGGAAACATAATAAGTGACACAGAGGTTGAAAGTAAACTTTTTGTTAAACAAAAATAAAATTGCTTCAATTTTAGTTTTTCTTTAAGGCCATAATTAGATTAAACATTACCACTACAGCTTTCAAATGCATTAATGTGTTATATCTGACCCCATGGGAGTACGAAAATTGGTAGCTTTTATGAATGATCCCGTTTAAGTGCTTTAAGAGAGAACTGGATGGAAAAAAGTCCATAAGATTTGAATGTGTATTAAATTTCCATGAAAACTGCTTGAGAAATTACACGTCCACATACAAAAAGGGTCAAGTGGAATCATACACATGACTGTAATGTGATTTGAGACACACTGACCCTATAAGGTCATGGGATGTAAAGAATTTTTACAGCAACAAAGGTGACCTTCTTGAAGTATGCTGTCTTTTAAATCATTCACAGCATCTTATTCGATGTTTTGAAGTTTCTCCAGTCACCAGGGAAATATAAAAAGTGTCTGTTCAGGCGCTGACAAAGTCTTTGGCTGAAACACAGGCCTTTGAAAGTCCCCGCAGACACCATGAAGCAGCGATAACAATACAATAAGCCCTCACCCTGCGTTTGTTTTCCTTTCTTATTTTTCATCTCCAAATCTTATCACACCAGCACTTTCCCTGAATAATGATCAGTTTTTTAATTCCCAAAGAAGCAAAACAAATCCAAAGTCATGCATATAGATAACTCCTTGTCATCATTTCGCAGATGTTTTTCATCTCAGCTAATATTCTTACCGACGTGATACCGAAATACAAAAAAAATGACAAGTAAGGAACAAAACCCACAATCAGATAGTGACCGTGAACCTTTGTGGATCATCTTCCACATTTCTAGCTCACAGTGTTGAGCCGAAAGTCTGACACAGCACAAATCACCATACCATGATTACCACAGAGCACTCAGCTTATACATACTGTATGCTGCATCCTTGAGTTCACTAATGCTTGTCTTAAAAGTTATGCTCGCTTAACACACACTTAACATGGAGTATGTGAGTGGCCATAGAGGAAAAATATTTTCAGACCACATTATACAACATTAAGCACAAAACTGAGCACCAGCAGTTTACTCATACAAAAGCTGTAGCTCACCCGACTATGTCAACTGGATCACCATGCTTGCCCCAGTATACATTCATGGAAGGTTATTTAGGTTATTCAATTACGTATGCCTGATGGTGCAACATTGTGGACTGTGTAAAAAAAACATTTTGCTGCTTTAAACTTCATCCGTGAAAAATCATTGTACATGCAAATATGAGCGGTCTAATAAAATACAAATAGGGACAAATATGCAAACAAGGGCAGCTTTATAGGGAATTCAGCTAAATTAATACACAATTGAATTTTGGTGTTTTTACCAAAATATGCAAAAAGATGCAGACATAATGAACTTTGGACCTTGCACAGAATGCCCCGGCCCATTTTAGTTTAGTTGAATGAATATGAGTAGGAGTTAATGGACATCTAACCACGTTAGTCAACAATGAATTCTCCTCCCAGTGCAAAATACTCTTTTCACACAAGTACATATGTGTAGAGGGATATACATAAATATTTATACGTGCAAGTACAATACAATATTACCTCTTCACCTGGCAGATGCAAGCCACTGTAAATAATACTGAAAGTAATTTATTCATTTTTTACTGTGTTTTAATTTGTTTATTTGTTTTTAATACTGTTATATTCTAACTGCAGATGTTTATTTTTCTCTCCTTTTGCTGTTGTCCCAGTGGAATTTCATCTTTTTATTTGGAGAACTTTGATTTCACAAGGTTTTGGTCAGATTAACATGTTCATATGCATTTTTTTCCTCTTATAGGATCCTGTACATGTCTTGACTTTTATCTGCATGTGCTTAAAAACTATTCTTTCACTCGTTTAAGTTGTACAAAATGTTTTATGTGTGAGGTTAAGATTAGTGTAAATGCAATATCTATGAATAAGCGTTTATTTAAAAATCAAGAAGGCTGAGATTCTACAAACAAGGCATAAGGTCCTGACAGGTTTTATCATTTCTTTCTTTCTTTTTTTGCATCCTGTTCATCTGTTTATTTCCAAGCCAGGCAAGTTGATACAGATGATGTCTCATTGCTTCACATCTTTGTGGTGCTAAAACACTCTAAGCTGGAGTATTATTCATGTTTTCCTTACAATTCATATTCATTGTTTCTTCGTGTAATATATGTATGCTCCAACTCAATGCTTAATGTGCAAATGAGTGTGTCTCGACTTGAACCCATGGAAGGCCCTGCTCTTTTGGGTCTGCAGAGAGAAGATGCACACATGGATGACTGAACAAGGACCTTATATATTCTTCACAGGAATTCCTGATTTACACATTAAGATCTATGCAAAATGAAAGATAAGGATAAGAAAATAAAATGGTTGCACTAGTGTGTGTTGCAAAGCGTGAAGAATGGAAACAGAGATGTTAATTGCACGGTAATTTTATGCATGAGGCAAAAGAAAGGGGACAAAAATACAGTACAAATTTATAAATTTGCATATTGGACATATTTAAGAGTCCCACAGAATCCACAATTTGTGTTTTTTTTAAGATTAGTATTTAACTCCTTATTTTAATTTGGCAAATAAAAGAGTAGTTTTGGCGCCCCATCTTTGAGATACAACAAATGCAGTCAGGTTTGAAGATAAATTTGTGTGGCAATCATGATGAGGAGGTTGGATAATTCTACTTGATAGATGGATTATTTTACCTGCAGAATTTTAAGAAAATTATTGCTCTTTTGTTCGTAGTTCAACTGGTGTGTCATCAATTAACTATCACACTGTATTTGTGTTTATCTGAAATGGTAACATGACCTTAATATTGTTAAAAGAGCTGCTACAGCAGGCTGGATGAGGGTGTTATCTAACATAAACATATAGCCTCTATGATACTTGGGCATCCATTACTGCTTCTCAAAAGCCCAACATGTCATTGCAATGTCTGCTAGAGTAAAAGCGTTAACACAAATCAAAGCTAGGACACTGAGTGACGCCCTCTGTCTGCTCACCCCAGCCCCACCCCCCAGAATGCACTGATAAAGGGCATGGGTGGCATAAATTTAGTGCTAAATGGGTAACTGTCATGTCGAGGGTGAAGGATCACGTCATGTTGCAGGAACGAGCAGATGCCTGTGAAGGTCTAATGACGGTGACCGTGTCACCTCTATGTGTGTGTATGTATGCTCATGCATGGTGGATATATGTATTACAAACCTCTGAGACAGACAACACCCACACACACCTACACTAACTCTTAACTGCGAAAGAACCCCAACATGCACTTTAAATATATATGTTAGTCATTTTGTTTATAGATAACACAGACTTTGAAATTAGCTTTTTTCATGAGGGGGCGGGGGGATGAAAAGCCCATTTGTCATTTAGGAAAAATGTAAAGAGTTGGTGATGTAAACCAGATGCAGTGATGTCATGTATCTGTAGATCCACTGAAGTTAATTCAATAGAACTTTCCCAAACACAATGGTAATTTCAAGGTAACACACACACCACACACACACACACACACAAAGCCTATTAGTAGCATGCAGGCAACATGGTGTCAGAAAAATGTGTAAATGTGTGTATGTGCAGGAGGTAGAGTGTCTGAGGGACTGTGTGTTTTCCTTAATTTGCGTAATGCACAGTGACAACAAAAAGAGACTGACAGTGTTAACGCAGCATCCATCACTGCTGGCTAGTTCAGACCTTAGACGGACCAGACCCTCTTCCTAATGGAAACCAGATCTGGTTCAACAAAGCAGTCCATACATCAGCTGGCCACATATAATATTGAAGGAAAAAAAGTAGTTTTATCATAAAAGATAATGGTGGGAAAACTGGAAGATAAATGGGGAAAAATTGCTTTGAAATGTACTAAAGACCACAGACAACTTTTTAAAAAATGGTTTAAAAAATGAGGAGAACAGAAAAAAAAGACCTTTTCCATTTTTTGAGTAGACTCCGTAATATGGCAAGTCAAACTCTCCATCAACATGAATAGAAAAAGATATCTAATAATCCAGCTCTTCTGGATCAGGCATGTGTTTCATACTAAGGGTTTGTAGATGATGTCACAACCGCAGAATATACAGTATATGATCATCATTTGCAACCTTAACAATTCTTGCAAAACTGTGGCTTTTATGTGAAAATCCCCTCACAGCCAATATCGTTGGGCTTGATAAAATGTCATCAACCTTATCTTTACCATCTTATCTCTTTATATTTTGAAATATATTTAGAAAAATACAACAAATAATAAATATATGACTACATAAATTACTACAGTAAATGTAAGAAAATCACATCAGCAGCCAATAACACATGTACAGGATAATTTTATGTACCTGTCAAAGCCCTGGTGCTTCACATTCCAAGCAATAAATATAAGTGAATGAGAAAATATTTTCAATAAAATAAATCTCTAAGCAGATAAAACCGACAGAGAACACAGCATTCTGCAAATGATGGCTCAACGCTTTAGCAAAATACAGTATGACATTATATGATAAAACTTTGTGCATAAGTAGAGCAGCAGCTTTAGGAAAACAAACTGTTTAACCTTCCTGTGAACAGATTTGCATCCATTACAGTTACATGCCATGATGTGTGAGGAGGACAAAGAAAGACTGCTTTCTGTGCTTCTCCCAAGTGGCGACCAGTCACATTGGTATCTTGGAGGATAAGCAAATTCATTAACAGCTTCTGGCAGCTCCAGAGACAGGATTAACAATCCCTTTATGCTGAAATGTAATTGAAAATATGGCCCGTCTCATTTTTCACACAAATGTGATTGGATATGCTCCCATTGTGTTAAGGTTAGCTGCAGTTAAGCCATAATTCGATTTGAAACTACCACAGACAGGGAATGTTAAAGTCACCCAGTTAAGATAATGTCAAGCAGCTTCATTAGAATAAACTGGCAAATTATTCCAATGTACAAAACACTTAAAAAAAAAAAAAAATCATGAAATGATGCAGTGTGGTCTTCTTTTTAATATTCTAAACTAAATGGTCTGGCTGTAAGTGCTGAATTCAACAACCAAACAATGCAGAAAATTTAACAAATGTTGTATTTCTATTAACATATGTGCCATAAAATAACAGCATTAAAAGACGAGACTGCCAATAAATCAAGGAAAAATCACATATCAGAGAAACATATTTAGCTATGACATGCACATTTACATCAGAAATTAACTAGCTCAAGGTTGCAGGAAATGACACTGGTGATATTTCTCTCTCAGCAGGTTATGAATTGGCCAGGCATATATAGGATTTTAGCTTAGCATGCTTCCATCCTTTTACTATCAAAGGCCAATAGCACTAATCGTGACGGATGGTTGTCCCTGCCTGTGACAGCATCTTATTTCAGCACCTAAGCGCACTGAGCAAAACATGTTCACCAACAACATCCACTTTTAATCAATGTAAATTTTTAAGACGGGTACTTAAAGTTACTGCGCTGGTAATCAAAGGTCACTGGAAGGATATGTGAATATAATATACAGCATAACATGCCAGGTGTATTTTATTATTTGATGAAAATTGTTCAAAAAATCAATAGCATGTCTCGGATGGTAGTGCCTCCCTGGCGTTTATATACAGACTATATGCTCACCTAGAAAATGCAGGCCCAGTGGCACATTCCAGTGTAAAATCCAATTTTTAATCTTTCTACTTGGTTATCAGACCATTTTGACTATAAATTGATTTGGAGAGCCTGCTCCAAATCAAGATTTATATTTTGAAATATGTGTAAAGAATTTCAGGCATATCTCAGAGTGACGCATGATTAAACAAGACAATCTAAATTGGCTGCTTTGGTAATGGCATATTTTAGCTACAGAAGTGCTGAAACCAAAGAGCATCATACATCCACGAGCACAAGTCAAGCACATTATACTGCTTCATCAGTCATATATTTTCCCAGATTGGATCTTTTTAAGCAGGGGTACCCAAGTCCGGTCCTCGAGAGCTACTCTCCTGCAATTTTTAGAACCCACCCTCTCCATTGTGCAGGATAGTAGCTCTCGAGGACTGGACTTGGGCACCCCTGTTTTTAAGACTGTAACAAGTGGGTGTGGTCTACATCAGGGGTGTCCAAGTCCAGTCCTCGAAAGCTACTATAGGGGATTATCACATTTCCGCGTTCCGGTTTCCGGAAGTTGAAACATTTGACACTTCCTGTTCCGGGCCATGTTAACGACAGCCGTTCCTGCTCTGTTATACTGTTTAAATCGGATAAACTCCAAACATATTTAAGTTTTCATTCTAGACTGAAGTGATACTGGATCAAAAGCTGGATCAAAGCGATCGATTTGCCGCGGTGAAGGGCCGAACTTTATAATAAAACACACGTTTGTTTGTCCCCAGTGGGCACAACACCGGCACTTCACAGCATGCTAGCATTAGCCAGCTAACGTTTCGACGTCTTAACATTGTGCGTCTTAAAACACACAAACATCTGAATCGGGTCTGTACCTCCCCGTTTCCAGTGGAACAACTGGGACTGCCAAGAAAGGAGACGCTTTCAGATGATTGTGTGTTTTCAGCCGCACAAAGTTAGGCAAGTCATCAAGCTGGCTAATGCTAACCTGCTAACAATAGTCCGCCAGCTACTACTCTTTAAACTTTTAAATCGAAAACGCCAATGCCAAGTTTTCATTCCAGCTGAAGTGATGCTGAGGAAGAAGTGGATTAAAACGACCAATTCGCCGCGGTGAAGGACCGAACTTTATAATAAAACACACACGTTTGTTTGTGGCCGGCAGACTGCGCAGTCGTGTTAGCAGGTTAGCATTAGCCAGCAACTTTGTGCGGCTGAAAACACACAATCATCTGAAAGCGTCTCCTTTCTTGGCAGTCCCCAGTTGTTCCACTGGAAACGGGGAGGACAGACCCGATTTTCAGATGTTTGTGTGTTTTAAGACGCACAATGTTAAGCACGTCAGTAAACGCTAGCTGGCTAATGCTAGCATGCTTGAAGTGCCGGTGTTGTGCCACACCGGCGACAAACAAACGTGTTTTATTATAAATTCGCCCCTTCACCGCGCAATCATCGCTTTGATCCAGCTTTTGATCCAGTATCACTTCAGTCTAGAATGAAACTTAAATATGTTTATTATCCATAAACAGTATAACAGAGCAGGAACGCTGTCGTTAACATGGCCCGAAGAGGAAGTGTCAAAAGCCGGCAACTTCCGGTAAGCGTGATAATCCCCTATTCTGCACATATTGGTTGCATCCCGTCTCCACCACACCTGAATCAAATGAATGGCTCGTTACCAGGCCTCTGCAGAGCTGAATGTCATGTGCATGAGGGAATTAACTATTTGATTCAGGTGTGTTGGGGAGGTTGTGCTCTAAAAATTGTGGGATAGTTCTTGAGGACCCCTGGTCTACTGTACATGATGTGACCCTTTGGTTTATAAACTGCTGTTTTGAGGCCTTGAATTGTTGACCTTTACAATTTTTTTGGAACCAGAAGTGACTATATTTTGACAAAACGGTGGAGCTTAAGAATGATACCTAAAACTGATTGAAAAAACAAACCTTGATTTTTGAGGTCTAAAATCTCATTAACTTATTTCAAGGATTAAATAATGATAATGGTACCTTATTAACTAAAGGGGAAAACGTGGTTTGTTATGAGAGAGGTTGAGGCGTTTTGAGATTACACAACTGGGAAAGATGATGTTTTAAAAAAAAATCCTTAAGATACTGAATGTGGTAATGCACTCCCTCATCAGATTTTTGTTTCAGAACCATTGGCTATATCCATCATTTATCTGTAGTTTATGATTATTGCTCAGCATTGGCTACTTAGCGTAAAACAAGTAGGAATGTCCTCAGTTTTGGATAAATCAACAGTCTCTTTTTATTTCAGTACAAATTAGCTGGTTTTTGGTATTTCAGAGTTTAGAAAAGTGAAAGTTTCAAAACCACAAAAAAATAAAATAATGCTATTACACCAGTCCCTCTGGACAAAGCTGTTATTGTTTCTTTTCTTTATACTTGTCAAAGACAGATAACAATGGTCATCTGCAGTGTTGAGTAAACTGCCTCACCCTCTGGTTTGCGCAAGCAGTTAGTGACAGATGTTTACAACAACTGAATAGATGCTGGAATTTAAAATAATGACAAATAAAATGGCATTATTGGTCAGAAAAATCACTATTAGATATATCTATTTTCTTCCAGGCCTATAGGCTTACTTTAGATTAAGCCTGCTTCACAGAGTGGAGAAAAACAGAAAACAACTTATTCTCTACCCAATTATTAATGTTACTTTAGCACTACAGGCTGCAGACTCTGGTGTCTGAGTTGAGTGTGTTTTGAATGGAGACAGAGCACATTTGTGTGTGTTCTCATTAAAATGAAACACAATTGCTTTCTCTCCCCTCCTTATTTATTTGTGTACATCAACGCTTAAGTCACAGAAGAATTGAATTATTAAGTTATTTTTTGTAGCAGTATCAGCAGCAATCTTGGTATTATTTGTTTTTACATAAAAATCAATTACCTTATGTGCCTTGTTTAAATGCATCTTCAATCTTAGAAAATAAATACAGGTTTACTAGTGATCCAAATATTTATCTTTATAAAAAGTACATTTGCTTTCATAATTGTTGCTTTCCACCCAGACTTTTTAAAATACTACAGTTATAACTGTAATTGTAGTGATGCAACACTAAAGAACTGACATTTTTGTTTTTGGTTAACATACAATCAGAACCTCTTGGCTAGTACATGCTACTGATTAATTGTAATAAGTAAAGAATTGGCGCACATACTTAAAATGTACAGTCACCACTGGTTGCCACTGATAAACCATAAATAAACACCTTACAATAATCAATAAGACTTTAACATAAAAAGAAGGCCTTCAGGTTGAAGCAGCTACTTTTCTTTTTTCATTTTGACTGATGACACTAATAAAAATTTGCCACAAGTGTACATATGCTACACAAGAGAGGTGAAGCTGAGGTCTTAATGACATATGGAGAAAATAATAACTCCATTTTTCTAGATTGTTATGATCGATATTTAATCCATCGAGCAGAAGACCCCGCATGGAGGAGGATTGTTGCCTCCTTATCTCACAGACACAATGAGGAGGCATTTTTTTTCTGTGGGTGGCCTGAGAGTCACTTGATTGGCAGCTACTGATGAAGCTCACCAAGATAGGACGTGACTTGAAGCACAGCCCCTCACTGACCCCCCATTGTCTCTGCCATCAAGACTGCTTCAATCCTGATTAAATGATAAGACTTAACTGCTGTTTTTCGCATGGAGCAAACACAAAGAAAAAGAAATACAGAGGAAAACAGGCACAAATAGAGGAGGAGGAGCAGCTGAAGTAAAACCGCTTGTGTGCCTATTTATTGGTCCATGAATCAATATGGCTTTTCTTGTACAGAAAGGCCTGGCTGTCATACAAAGTGAATATCTATCACTTCCACCTGGAGCAGGAGTGCAATGGCAAGGTCGTAGCTGATAGCCTTGCATTGGTTTGTGAGGGGGGACTGAATGAAGGGGATGACAGCTAAGCAATATGGGGATATAACTCATATTACTCGTCTTATACACAACCAATGGCAATGGGCCTGATTATAAGAGGTGATTTAGTGTATGCCCAGCTCAGGGCTCATAAACATCCAGGCACAGGACACTGCATATGGTCCCTGTTTTATGTTGATTTTTTGCACCATTAGGTCTATTTGCTGACCCGCAGCTCTAACCTGCTGTAATAAAATATGCCGTTCATGGTTTATTAAGCATACAATGCAGTTTTTAATCACATGCACAGAATAAACTCTGTGAACATCAGTAAAGGAATTCTCTTTCCCAATTATAGAGCTGTGGCAACAAAAAATTCAACTCTGGATTTTATATGTTCTTGTAAGAGCAAAAATCAATCCTTGAATGAATCAATACATTTATTCTTTTACACATTTTTCATTTTTGGATGACTGTGTATACATGTATGTAGTGGTTAAGACTATGAGTAAAAACACACACATATAGTAAAGTAGGCCTGTGTTATAAATCAGCTGTTATTCACATAGATTAATATTAAAGCTAAGGGAAACTTTTGGTTTATTCATCTTTATTGTGGAGGTTTTGTAAAACGTCCAGTGCAAACTGCCTCTTGTTAAATGTGTGAGCCGATGCCTGCAATGTTTGGACTTTTTCTAAAGCTTTCTATTTTCACTCTGTCCCCCCCTTACTGTGTAGAGAATTTAGGAGGTGTTGTGGAAAGTATAAACGTAAACTAAGAATTTAATTTGCTGTCATAGGTGTATTTAGTAAAACTTTGCGACATGGTTTCAAAGCGCTGTCCATGGTGATTATGCTGTCAGCAGCGTCAGCTGTCAGTGGATGATAATGTTCTGAGATATGTTTTTCTGGGTGAACTTGTTTTATATTCACAGATTTTGGCTTTGCAGAGCATGTTTATTGGATCATCTATGTATGTAACCTAAATGATATTCAGTTTTCTGGTGTTAATGTTAAAGAGATGTCTTGTTGCTGGGAGTTTTATCAATGGGGTTTTTTGGCGCTGATGGCTGAGGTCAAGGCCAAGCTGTGGAGCTCACAGTTGGCCACTGTTAAAACTTATATAACTTAGATAAAAGCAAGATAAAAAGTAAAAAAAAAAAATGCATGCAGTTAAAATTCAAAAACACAAGTCCATGCAATAAAAACCCACTTTCAGCCCCATCACATATTGTCTGGGACATCGTAATCAAAAGGTATTGAAGTTATTAAAAACATCTAGGTCTTGTATGATCTGAGGTCATGTAAGTACTTGCACGACACATTTTTGTACCATTAATGGCTGAAGGTCATTTGCGTCAACTAAACATGTCCTCTTGCTATTTGGACATCCTGCCACTTTTGTTTTTTTTTCCAAAAAGGTTTGAAATATTTTGGAGTTAGCTCTGTTACAGATAGTGAATTCCTCTTTAATGCTGGGTGTTTTCCCAGAATTGATGAAAACAGCTGTAATTAAATCTCTGCTAAAAAGGGACAATCTAGACAAGACACAAATGATCAACTATAGGCTGACCTCCAATCTTCCATTTTTTAATAAGATTAAAGAAAAAAAAAATCATGGCACCAAGACCAAAGTGATTAATGACATAGCCTATGTCTGAATGCAGACAGTGGAAAATGTCAACATTAGTTTCACTGGTTATGTGCTGCATTTAATACAGTTGACCACATTACATGACTCAGATTACTGAAGAACTGGATGAGTCTCTCTTGCACTGCACTAAACTGGTTCAAAACATACTTACACAGCAGAAAGTTCTTTGTGTCAGTAGGCACTATACATCTCGGATAACAAAAATTAAATTTGGAGTTCCACAGGGTTCCATCCCAGGGCTTCTTCTGTTTAACATCTACATGCTCCCACTGGTACAGGTTATAAAGACAACAACAGTTACAGGGATGCAGATTACTCACAGATATGGGGTCTCAAACCAGACTCCACTCATCTCATCAAGTCCACAGGTTAAGACTGGACTCATTTGATGAAATGAGTGGAGTCTGATGTGCTACTGCTTGGTTGTAATGAGAACCTGCAGCTACACGGCCCTTTCTAGAACGAGTTTGGCACCCCTGCATTACAATGTTACCAGGAGACCGAGGATCTGTACAGGCTATCGGTAACTACATTGAGGAGATGAATGATTGAGTGTGCCACAACTTTCTTCAGCTGTCCAAAAACAAAACTGAGGTAAGTATCTTTGGAATCAAAGAAAAACATTTGTCATGGCTGTTTAACAAAAAGATCAACCAAGTGTCAGAACTCATGCATTAATAGATTTATTTTACAGAATTGAATAGCTTAATTCTGTAAAGGAAAACTACTGTGAAAAACAAAAGGAGTTCAATATTTCAGAAGCTTTGAAACACGTTTAACACTAGAACTGCCAAGGGGTCATTTTTACCCCCTCTGCATTTTCAGCTTTATGTAACTCTGCGAAATTTAACCCTATCTGTCTCAAACTTCCTGACTTTTCCTAAAATCATCAATTTTGACATCTTGTGAATTTTGGGATCTCTGTGATACAAAATAAAAAAACTGTGATCATTTATACCTAGAACCGCCGAGGGGGTAATTTTTACCCCATAGAAAACAATGTAAAACACTGAGAGCAGCCGCAGCGTCACAGCACCAGTGTTGCTAGGCAACCGAGTTCTGCCGCGAATAAATGATAAAGAGAACTTGGCTTATTTGATTTAGCCTTTTGTTGGGACTAACAAACCCAGATAAGTAACTTTACAGAGTTCAGTAAATCAACAAACTTTTAACTATTTTACAATACAACAGCAGCCCATAATACAGTCTTTAGGTCGGGATAGATGACCCAGATCGTGCCTACAAGGTGCTCAGGCAGTAGTATTTCGAGCTGCAAGTAGAAGGTGGACTGTTGCGCTGCTTCACCATGTTTAGGACATCGCTGTACTGAATGTGCTGGACCTCTACCGGAGCTGCATCGGTTCATTCTTGAGCTCTCCAAACGGCTGCGCAGCAATCACGTGCAGGACCCGTCACCAGCACCTTGCAGGCTTAGAATGCCCACGTTACTGAGCCGAGGAAAGAAGGCAAGTTGAGGCATCAAACAACAAAAAAGAAAACCTAAAGAATAAACATGAGGTGCCGACACGCAGTCTGCAGCAACGTCCAGTAATACAGTACGTGTGATTAGAATGTGAGGACAAGCATTTGAGTGTTTCCCTCTCATAACAATGTAATATATTTTAGACATAAATCCAATGTTAATATAAATATTTCCGTTGTAAAATACTTGTCGATCAAATAGGACAAATTTTTTTTTAACATGTTTATGGCTGTTTACATAGATCAGCTGTGTGTCGGGAATCCGCTGTCGTTTTTCTTTGTAGGCCTATTTTAGTTCACAGTTTATCAGACTACAAAAAGCCCACTGCTGATTTGATGTTGTTTGAAGTAGCCTATTATTTGATTTATTTCGCATTCATAATTTGTTAAATATTTAACGTTTTTTTGATGTCTCGTGTTTTTCTTACAGTAGCCTATATGTGCGATAGTCTAATATAAATCCATATCAGCTGACATTCAGCGCTTTGTTCATTACTCCGCCGTCATATTATGCTTTTTTTCTAATATAGTTCCCTCAAAGTAAATGAGAATTAAAAAATATGAACATACTAATTCTGAAAAATGAAAGGAAATCTGTTTTTTCAGTGTTAATAAAAATAGTTTTCTATTTCTTTATAATGACCCATTTATTGTAGTGTCTGCTGTTATCTGACTTCCTGATGTAACCTAATCAATTTCCTGACTTCACCTTGTAGAATTTACCTTGGGGAGTTGTGTTACATCCCAAAAAGATCCACAGGGATCCTTGTACAATGAAGATGAATTGAAGTTGGAGAGACATTGGAGACAGGTAAGAAAAAAAGGAGATTTTCTTTCAGATCAATGGAGAAAAACATCTTAACATTTCAGTGCTGCAATCTAAACCACACAGGAGACATTCCAAAATAGAAATTCACCTATCGGCTTTTTGGGGGTTCTGATCCGAAATCTGAAATTTGGAAATCAGATGATGTAGATATTTTCTGATACCATATCAGCTTATATGAACATTATTATGATGATGGTCATCATTGCTGTTGTTATTGTGTAAGGTTGCATGACACTGCAGTAGACCACACATCACTTCTTAATAACAGAGCAAACATAACTAAATTAATCCAATTTAAATGTGTTCCAAATTAATTTATTATAACATTACAAGACCCCGAGATACTTGAACTCCTTCACCTGGGTTGTTCACATTTACCTAAAATTTAGGCCCAATCTCAATTCTCCCACTCAGCCCTTCCCCTTCATCAACCCCTATGTGGGCATGTATGGGTAGGGGGTGTCTCAATCACGTTAGGACAGAGGGGTCGGGTAAGTGGTAGAGGTATACCCCTCAAACAAAGGGTTTTCCGATGCACACTTAAACTGGAGAGGTATGACAAGGTTTCACCGGCAAGAAGGCTGCTACCGAGTCCCCCCAAAAAATCCATGAATGCAAATATTTCCTCCTCCTATAAAGTTTTAAAATGTATGACAACCATTGTATTGTCTAGTTTAACGTTGTTTAAATGTTTAACGGTCATTTTCTTTGTAAAATACAAATGAAAAATAAATCGCAATAGCACTAGGTTGAATCTTCAGGAATATAAGTGCACCAGGCTGAAAATCTGGGGAGTTCTGCAGTCCTAATAATCTACAGTGATAGCGTGATCAATAAAAACTTCAGCAACACCTCTGCTGATCTTCTGTTACATGGAGGATGTCGTGACACAAGTGGGAATGTCATGCATAAATTGGACTTGCTTGGTGACGTTAGTTAACAGCTGTAGACGGCATGATTTCTCTAGATTTCAGTTCAACAGCTCAACATCTGCTTCCATACAAGCTGGCAGAGATCAATGTGATTGTTGAAGGGGTGTCCCAATTTGTAGGGGGTAACTTTCAGCCCTACCCATTGTGGCTCTGTTTTAAGTGGTAAGGGCCAAGGAGTAGAGGTAAAAAAGAGAAATTAGATTTGGCCTTACTATCAAACAAACTGAGCTATGCTTACCTGATAATAGATCAGGTAAACATATTATTACTCATAAGTGGGTCTGACCTGTAAATGAAGAATCTGCAGCAAAGTATCTTAGATATTTAGTTTCCAAAGGAACCAAACACAGCTGTCTTTTGTTTTGTTTTTTTAGTATATCAGATGGACTCATCTGATCTGACTTACAGTAATAGAGAAAAAAATCAATCAAAGTGATTTACAAGTAACATGATCTGATATTTCAGTGCAGATGGATGTGGTCACCCATAATCATGACCTCCTCCATTTGAGAGTCAGCAAACTGGAAAAAATAAATAAAAATCAGCAACATCTTTTTTCTAAGGTGCCTTAAACTGTATAGTGTCAACTTCACTGTAAAATGTTTAACTTAAATTTAAATATTAAAGTTTTTTTAAAGTTAAATTTTTTAGTTAAATGGAATGATTTTTGTGTGTTTAAGATGTGTTTGATTAAGTATTTCAATTTAAAACAAGAACATACCAGTAGGTTGTTAATTTGATAAATAATAATAATAATAAAAAAACATTAGTAAATGTAAATGTAATTTACAGTGTTATGAATCAACAAATACATCTTTTGTTAGTAAATCTGAATTTTCCCAAAAAGTCCAAACAGAGAGAGATGTGCTGCAGGACTCAACTGTATGAAGAAATATTCTCATATTCTCATTGAGAGACTTCAGTACAGTTAAAGGGCAAAGAGGGAGACAAGAAACAACCACAATACAGCAACATTTCCCTTCTTCAGGAGGTTGTGTTATCTGATCAGGTTGACGCCAGTGTAGTACCACCACCTCACAGACACTTCCCCACCTCACAGTAATTAACTGTCAAGACCGATCTACAGAACAGATCCCATGTCGCTGTGTCAGGGTGGTTCATTAGGAACCTTAAAAGCCGTTTGAAGAAAACAAAGACCAATCCACAGCTGCAACAGCCATGACATGCAGAAACACTGCCTCTGATTAACGTCAATTAACTAAACTCAAAAGCCAATCCTGTAATATGTTTTTTATGCAAATGCCCTCCTTCCTTGTCTGATGGATAATGGGGAACTCTTTTGCTTTTCTTTAGGATTTCACTCTCTGTTAGAATAGAGGAAATCAAAAACATGACTGATAAATGTGTTTTTCTTGCTTGTGTAACAAAAAAGGAAACCGCAGCTTTTGATTGCTTTAATAACATTAATATCAATCATCGATGCCAATTAGTTAAAAAGCAGTGGACATGAGATTTTATTATTTTGTCGTGCCTGCATGTCAGCAATACCTCTGAACATCAACGGTGTGGAATATTATTCAAAAGACAAGAAAATATTTCAATGCTGCACACATCCTCCATTTCCTTTTATATTTCTCATTTTCAGCCATTCTCTTTATTCCACAGCTACACTATATTTTTTTCAGTAGTATCATATTCTATGAAGGTACTTGTTTATTTCCTCAGCTTTCGTCTTTCGTCCCTACTCAGTTTGTGTCTGTGTGTGTGTGTGTGGGCACGTTTCTTGTAACATTGTGGGGACCATGTTCCGGATTTTTACCATCACCGTGCGGACGTCTTGCCCTCGTTGGGACATTTTCCTGGTCCCCACAGGTACAAACCCCGTTTTGAGGGTCAAGATTAGGTTTTAGAGTTACGGCCACAATTAGGTTTTGGTTAGGGTTAGGACAAGGGTTAGGTTTAGCCAATCAGTTATGGGTGTTAGGTTTAGGGTAAGGGGCTAGGGAGTGCATTGTCAATGGATATACCCCACAGGGGTATAAAAACAAACGTGTGTGTGTGTGTCACAACAAAAGCAAAGGCATCTTTGTGCATCAATGTGTGTCAGTATGTGTTTTTTCTTTTTGGTCTTTTTGGTGGGTCCTGAGCACACATGAGCACCTAGTTTATCCTGCTTGTCTGACTGTGGGCTGCTATTACACAGTGTGACCGGATGGCTCAGTGCCGGCCCTCCTGACCCCATCCCAGAGACCACCTTCAGCCAATCAACACTCTCATCAACCCGTGGAAGAGACAATCAGAGCAACAGCACCAGAGGTAAACATGAAGAAGCAGGGGGGAGAACACAGAGGAGGACAAAAATAAATTGTTTGATGGAGAGTTGGAGAAGAGAAGAAATCAAAAAGGAGGAGATGAGAGACTGAAAGAGAATGTCATTTAGCAGCTAGATCATTGTTCAAATATGCATCTAACTTGGGGGTCAATTGAAAATCAAGGCGAAACACCCAAACAAGCAAAAAGCTTGCTTATTAACTGCCACCACATGCAGATGACTTTGCACTGGTGGAAAATGAAACCAATCTAATCTTCATTTTAAAATCTTCATCACCCTCCCATTCATACAACAGCCAAGAAAACCAGCTGGATATTGCTGTATTAGTCTCCTCTGCCATGGCAACCCAAAGTAATCAACTCCATATCCTCTAACCTTCCTGCTCATCCACCCACTCCTCCCACCTGGCACCATCACACACTGCTTCCCCTGCCTGGTAACCCCACAGATAGGTCTCTTCCATGGCAACCCACAGCAATCTAATTTATATCTAATGATGCCCACCCTTCAAATCAACCCTCTCATGAAAATGAGATTCAAAATTAAATGAATTAATAGGCAGGTGGACCGTGGATACAGATTCAGTAATTTTGCATGGCGATGAAAATGACTTTTGGGGAGATTTCTTGCCCTCCAGGAGGGTCAATCATTCATCATGTTTTGTAAAACCATCGGAATAACTTTTCCATCTTCCAGGGTATGCAAATGCTGAAGAGCCACAACAGCAAAGATGAACACGTCTCATGGATGAAAAAGGCAGCAAATTCCCTTGACAATTTCATTCCTGGGTAACTTTTCTACTTAATGTGTAAATAGCCTATGCCAAAAGTGTTGTTTACACAAAAAGGCTCTGATATAAACATGCATTCATTTTTAATTCAGCACCAGAGACTTTATAAAGGCAACTTTTGCCACAGGTATTACGATATTCTACACCAAGAGGCCAAGTCCAGTCCCGGAGAGCCACAATCCAGCAACTTTTAGATGCATCCCTTCTCCAACACACCTGAATCAAATAAATGGCTTGTTACCAGACCTCTGCAGAGCTGAATGGCATGTGCATGAGGTAATTCAGATGTGATGGAAAAGGGATGCATCAAAGGTGGCAGGATTGTGGCTTTCCAGGACTGGACTTGGCCATTCCTGTTTTAGACATACAGTACATAATTTCTGGTTTGAAAGGAGCACGACATAGTTCAAACTCACTTGCCCCTTTAACAAGGAGGAGCACAATGATACGGTATATGAGAACACCAAAACAATCTTAATGCACATTGTTGTGGTGTTTCAAGAGAAGAAATTATCTAAAAGATGCAAAAACTTTAAGAAAAATGCCTTCCAGTAGACCTCCTTCTGGACAACACATTCAATTTACAGTCTCTTACACACAGTAACTCCATGCAGCAGTATCCTTGTTAAAGACCTTTACAACATAGCCTCTCATCCATAAACATAAAGGGCAACCAATGACATTTCCACTGGAGACCGCTGTTATTTCTCCAGGGACTTAAAAATAATACCTACCTGTCTTAAATGAAATCTAAAGCTTCCCATATTTACTTCTGTCAGAGCTGAATGGTGGATATGGTAAAAAAAAAAAAAAAAAAAAAAGCCACTAAATCTGTTCTATAAAACCAATGTGACAATTTGTATTAAAAACTTAAGGCAAAAAAATAGTCTTTCTCACACAATAACTTGCAAAACTAGAAAAGCACTCGGAGAGCGCAGACGTTCGCAGAGCAGCTCTCACAATGATAAAGAATCCTTCAAAAACTCCTGAATCCAGAAGGTGATCCGGATCACCACCAAAATTTATTGGGTTCGTCCTTGGACTGAGGCACACGGTTGGTGAAAATTTCAGGTCAGTCTGTCCGGTACGTTTTCCATAAAGTTGCTGACAGACAGACATACAGACGAACCAACGTTACCGAAAACATTACCTCCTTGGCAGAGGTAATAAATTACCTTTATGAAAGGTAGTGGGGTGTATTAACCATATTAGAAACATATTAGGGCTGCAACCTTTAAAAAAAATGTCCCCTTACTTCTTCAATGTCCTTAAACTTCGCTCATGGTGTAAGATCTTTGAAAATATTAAGTTTATAAAAAAAAACATGAACGACATTAGGGAAAACACTTAATCTCTAAACATCTAATTTGACAAAATTCTGCCAACATTACAGTTAATGTTATATTAACTTTGTTTATAACTACAAAGCTTCCCCAATATGCCATCTCAGATGAATTAATCATAACTTACTAAGGAAAGTAAGTAACATAAGCTGTGTCCAGTATTTTCATTCATTCTGTTATTGAGACATTTTTATTCTAACTTCACATTCCTGTACTGTAAATATATAACAATACATTAAACAGTAAATTATGGACTGTTTAAGCTTTAAAAACATACTAAATTATGTCGTTTGGAGTAAGTTATGGATGCTACGCACTCAGGACACTTATGGACCTTTTTGATATGGGCGCTGGTAAACTCCATTATATGAAAGTTGGGGGAAAACGAAAACCTCTTCGATCTCTGGCTGCATTTGAGGTATTAAAAAAGTGCTCCAGAGTCTTGCTCAGCATGACAGTGAGTAGAAAATGAATTCACATCATTCTGTGGGTGTACTATTCCTTTAAACTTCCATTTCAATGTGCAACAGCAAAAAATGTAAAGATTTCTGCAAACTGGATTACCTGCTTTCAAAAATATGACTTTTTTGTGTGTATCCTCGAATGCAACACGGTCTGTTGAAATGATTGCTGAGCTGCATCTGTTCACCATCTCAGGGTAAGCCCCAGAATTCTGATAACAGAGCTAATTGAAGGGTAGTTTGTGGGAAAGAGGAGGAAGATCTGATGGCTCAGAAATAAAGCGACAGGATATGTGCATCTGTAATGAGGACAAGGTGGAATGTTTTCAAGGGAAATTGGATGATTTTGAAATGGGCAGGGTGAAGCTGAAATGTCCTTTTTTCCCCGCATCCATGGCAAGGGGATGAAGAAAGGGTTGACAGAATCGTTCTTTACATTGATTTCCGAGGACATGGAAAAGGAATGGCTTCCATCAGTGCTACTGAGGGCGAACAAAGACTTTTCAGCTGTGGTGCCTACGACTAGAGATAAATGTTTGACTGAAGGCTATTCTCCCAGCTGTGGGATCCTAATGATCTGCAGCCTTCACACTCCCATATCTCTTGTGGTACATGAGGCCCTGTGACACACTTGATGCTCTGGTCTATCGGTCAAGGCAATATGTTGTGGGTTCACAATTTCTCTGCAGCTCACAATCATGGAACACCAGCAAAAAAGAAAGGGGGGGGAAATTAAACCCACACTGTGTATTGCACTTTTTTTTTTTTTATTTGCAAGGAGCTCTGAACAACACATTGATCATATGACAGGTTAGATTCTATAGCAGTGGTAGACTCTTTGGGTCTCCGACTGGGTGAGATACCATCAACATTAATATTGCAGTTTATTGAACCAAAGAGGATTAATTATGTTTATCTTTTAATCCTCAAATGGAGCTGTGTGCATGCCACTAAATAAGCAGGAGAAATCCTCCTGGGCTTCCACCTCTGTCAGAAACAAGAAGGCTTAGCCCTTTGTCAAACAGTATACAGTAGAAATTGCATGTAATGTCACCGCTTTCTAACTATGAACACCCATGCCCCCCCTTCACTCTGTAAATGAGCAGAGAGCCACTGCTGGCAAACTAACTAGAGAGAGAGTGAACTTCCATTAGACACGCAATTACTGCCACCACCATAAAAAAAAAAAAAAAAAACTGTGACTCAGCAGCAGAAATCACATGAAATCCAAATATGAGCTTTAATACTAACCTTTGGCCACAGTGCTTTTTATCAGAACTGCATACTCCCCTCTCTCCCCACCAGCCTAATATTGCATGAGCCAGCAACCAAATGATGCAAGTCATTAAAAACCCATCCATCTCAATTAGGCAGCAAGACCACTCCATGTGAGGAATTCTGCATGGCTACATCTCTATTCAGACTCGTGACCAAACCTGGCAGAGTAAGGTAATGATCCACAGACCCCGCAGCACAGATGGCATACTGGCACACGCAGACACTGATAGTCTTATTAGGAAGAATTCTAATGCAGCATCCACATTATTTTCCATTACTTTAAAGACCCCAACGCAACTTTGTCATTTTCTCAGTGACGCGCCCTAGGGCTGGACAATTAATCGAATTTTAATCGCGATTTCAATTTTGGCTTCTCACGATCATGAAAACACTGTAATCGAAGAAAAACGATTGATGTCATGTGTAACGTTGCGTGTATGTAAATGCTACGTGCTATTTTTCATTCATCACTGAAGCCAGGAGATTCCTGAATTGAACAGACTGGTGGAGTTACAGGAAGCAAACTGCAGGAAATATAGAACAGGAATGCATGTAGACTGGGCGTTCATTTTTATTGCTATTATTCTAATATGTTATTTTATTCCTTTACTTGTTTCTAATTTATTTCTAATTAATTTATTTAAGTTATATTTGAGGTTGAGTTTTGGTGGTTCAATGAACATTTTTTGAAATCAATGAATAATCGTGGATATTAATCATGATTTCAATATCAATCAAAATAATCATGATTATTATTTTTTCCATAATCGTCTATCCCTAACGCGCCCCCTATCGACGGCTAAACTAGCATCCATCTTCATCCTACCTGTACTGTGAGCTCCAGCCAGGAAAAGACAGTCAACAGACAGACAGTGTCCAGCCATATGAGGTATGCCACCTCACATTTTTGAGCAATGAAACATCTGAAATGAAAAATGGTTGCCATTTTGTTGTTCGATCTAATGTGGCCTCTACCCATAGAACGTAAATAACACGTACAATGCAGGTAAGGAGTAGGGATGCACCGAAAATTCGGCCACCAAAAGTTTTCGGCCAAAAATGACCCAAAAGTGCATTTTCGGTTTTCGGACGAAAGACATAAATCACCGAAACAACACAGCCGAAACTTGTGATGATGCAACAAACAGCGCCTTGGTTTGTTCATTTTTTGTTTTCGGTTTCGGTCAAGTATTTTCATTTCGGTGCATCCCTAGTAAGGAGGTAAATCGATTCAGAGGATTTGCTGAATCAATATTGTATTGTGCAGGAAAACATTGCAATGCATTGATTAATCAAAATCTTATCCACCCCTGGGTTTTTCGGTTACCAGTTTTTTATCACAATATTTGGATTTTATGCAATTCTAGGGGTAAAGCTTATGACTCACATTTCTGCTACCAACTGCAAGATGGTAAATGTCAATGAAAAGCCTTAAAAAGTGCAAATACTTAACATTTTGAGGAAAAAAAAGAAGTAATGGCCAACAGTAAGCTAACCCAGGTCTTTATATGACCAGCATCAGATTGTGATGGCAAAACAAACATTCTTTTGGTTGATAAAACAGGATAAAGTAAACCATCTAAACTCCAAGTACCATGGTGGAAAAATAACTACAGAATGTACATCAGCTTAAGCAGTTTGCTCAAACCCTGATGAAAGTTTTGAGGTTTAAGTTGTGTCAGATTACAAAAATACAAGAAAAGGTCTGTCACTGTTTTGGACGGCTCAAATGTATGTATTTCAATGGTACTTTCCATGGAGTATACAAAGGAAAAATCCCACCGCAAACTTAAGAGTGACTTCCTGGCATACTACTGTAACTCCACTGTTCGCCTTCTTTGTACACAGTTCCACTGATTTTGAATAGACACTGTACCTCCAGCTGACTGCAGGAGAACCTGGGTAATGACAGCCCCTCAGATGTCTTCATGTCAGCAGCAGAGTGATCCATCAGCCTGCAGTGCTGTGCAAAAGTGGCTGACATGCCACCTCTGTGTCTGATGGATGGAGCCTATCATTGTACTGCCAACCTCTTTTATCTGCTGCGGCAGGCCAATCCCTCTGGATCCACCTATAATCAGTTAGACCTCCCGTGATCCTCAACAAGAGCCCCAAACCCACATCTATTCATACGTAATGTCAGATAAGAAATTGTTTGTGCAATTTATAGCCTGTGGATGTGAAGTTCTTTTGAAAAATTACAGGTCTCCAATCAGGTTCAGCATATTTTTCCCCACTTTTTTTGATAGATAGCTCTTTGATTGATTTGATTGCTTATTTAACCTTGATAGCGATAGCAGAGAAAAACTGAGCTGAAAATAACTAAAAATAGACTTGATAATGTTAGTGACTCGTATGACATATATCATTTTAAGGAGAGGGTGAGGAACTGTGAGGGGGATATGGAATCATGTATCTAAATCCTCTTGAGGAGCAGTATGACCTCAAAACACTCTTCATGCAATATTTTTCAGAAAATGGCATTTTGCTGAACGCAGTCCAACATCTACAACGTTGCATTTACTCACACTCAGGTGCCATCTCCCCTGTTGAGTTTTTGATTACCTTTGCTTGATTTTCCTGTGATAACATAGTGGGATCATACATCTATGAATGTAGAGCGAAGCATGCATCTTCCTGTGGTACTTAATCTAGTTTTATCTCCAGCAGGTATTTGCCATTGGCTGTTCTAATCCTTCAATAGCGTTCCTAAAGAAGCAGTTCCACATTGAAACTTCAATATGCCAAAACTGTCACTATTGACACTGGAATTAGTCACGAGTGAATCAAGTGGAAAGAAGCCTTAAGTCTAATTTCTTTTATGTTTCATCTTGAGGTGTTACAGTATGGCTCTGGGCATTGCACCCCTGTTTTCTTGGTTTTGATATCTGTCCAGATCAAAATATCAATTCAGGATTTATTTGGACGGCCAATTTGTATCTGAAACTATCTTCAAATGAATTTCTAATTATAGTTGGGTGGGAGGAAAATTTAATGAGCTCAGTTTGACCTCTTTTATAGCCCCAACTTTTGTTTTTTGCGAGGATACGCACAAGAATTAGACCTGTCTGTAAGCGCGTTCACGAGGCAAGCGTCAAAGCCAAAACAAAGTTTTATCGGGACAGACCAAGTGAAGGAAATGATGTCCCAACAGAGACAAACGTGATAAAAACGTAACAGTACAGTTGATAGAGAGAATCCACGGAGTAAAAGGGCTGGACTCTGATGAATATAAGGAGCGGACATCTGACGTGAAGTTACTCAAACAGCAACTGTGTCAGCTTTTGTAGCTACATTAGCAGCTTTTCACCGTTCATATACCATCGTTTACTGGCCTCTTACACAAAAGATAATAAGTTACACAAGCAGCAACACTTACCAACTGCACATTTTCACTGGATAAATATAATCCACTGGTCACTGGTCGTGCTGTCCCTCCTGTTACAGCACTGAAAACACTGCTGAATTTCTGCCGAAGCAACTCAACACGTCGTTGTCCTCCTCCTCTCTGACAAAGCTGGTCATTAAACGCTACTCTGCGGCATGAATAGCATCACTTCAATGTAGACTTGAATGTAGATACCATTGAATTACAATAAAGTAATTTAATGGTAAAATTCTCATTAACGGTTTAACAACATAGGTTCGCGTGGTTATGAAGCAGTGGTAGAAATTGTTTTTCCTTTTTCCCTCTGGCACCATGACTTAAATGTATATGTCACTCCTTTAAGTTCGATCAGAGTTTTGTGAACTGCATGAGCATTAAGCTAAAGAAAAAGAGTTCATATGGGTTCATGAGGTCATACGGCAGTGGTGGAAGTTAATATTGGGCCCATCCTGATCTGATCAGGCCCGTCCTGAGCGGGAATTCTGGTGCCACGCCTGGCCGGTCAGCTGACCTGAGGGACCGGCAGGGGGCGTCTATGTGTAAGAGATCAAAGAGGTAAGGGGGGCAAAGTCATTTAAAGCCTAATAAAAAAAACAAAAGGACTTTAAAATGAACCCTAAAAGCAACAGGCAGCCAGTGCAGGGAGGCTTAAAAAGGAGAAATATGCTCTCTCTTCCGTGAGCCCATCAGCAGCCGCACCAGCTGCCGACGGGACATCGACTTCTGAGAGAGAATGTTCTAAAACTATGGATTTCATGTGATGTTAGAAAACATGTCATTCATTTTTTCAGTGTTGTTTCCACATTCTTTCTTTAAAAACAGGTTAAATGATGTGATTCTCATTGTGTATGTGCACAAATGGTGCTCTACAAAAGAATACTGTTCCTGTGTAGATGGCTTATGACTTTCTGATGGACTTACCTCCTTGAAAGCACTCACAGCTATAATATTGATGCTTTAGAATACACATTTCTTTCAGAATTTTCATCACGAGAAACTGTGTTGCTTAACATGAAATTGTTGAGATGACCAATGTAACAATGAGTAAGTGAAAATGGAAAGTTGGTCTTGTCCCCAATAATGCTGAAGAATTTGTTTAGTTTTTTGGGGGTTTTTTTGTTTTTTGTTTTTTGTTTTTTTTTTCATTTCATACAAGCTGAATGACAGGCATTGTGGGGATGTGGTGGTAAGCATTGTTGTTTCTCAGCAAGAATCTTCCCAGTTGGAGTCCTGGCTGAGGCCTGTCTGTTCAGAGTTTGTATGTTCTCCTCATGTATGTATAGGATTTCTCTGGGTATTCACAATGCAAAAACATCGCAGCTAGGTTAGGATTTTATGGGCATGTGTAAAAACAGTCTACTTACTGTATATTGACTGCAAGACTTGAACACCATGAAAAACTAAGCGGCAAAATTCAACGACGCTGGCGATTCAGTCCAAAGCTGGCACATGAATGAAATATTTCATTTCTGCAGTGAGCCTTTGTGATTTATCACACAGCATTGTTTGATCAATTACCATGTTTCTATTGAGTTAATCTGAGACCTGTTAATCAGGGGACACATTTGCAACATCTGAAAGCAAAGAGAAATGCTAATTTTCTTAGGATTTCAAGACCTATTCTTATCACTTCAGTGGTTGTTGAAATTATTCTTGCTAGGCTGATTGTGTAATGTTTGCCCATAATTTTGGCAAACTAAAAATGTCAATTTATGTCTCATTCTGTTTATCTATATCTTTTTGTCTTTAAAACTTTATTCTTATGCTTGATTAATTTGGACCTCTATTAGTGTCCATCCAATTATTTCTTGGTTCCTGGTTATCTAACCCTTTATACTTTTTTTGTTGTTGTTGTTCTTAAACAAGCATTAAAGCAGTCTAAAACTGTCTCCTTAAATCTTTATTTTTTCACCTCTTTGTAAACTTGGGCTTTCAGATGAACCACTGTTCTTTACTCTATGTCTAATTTCAAAACCAAACAGAGTTGGTAGTTACCTTGTTAATACAGTTCATTTTATAGTCTTACAGCTGTCAATTAGCATTCTAAGTGCACACGCACACACTAGTATCTGAGAGTAAAGATTACTGCTATTTTTCTGACATTTTCAAACCTAATTTTACACATTTGCCAACTGTTTTAAACACTTGCTGGTGCTTAATATTTTTCTGACACATGCACAACACATTTATTGCTGCTTTATGTGCACTTTCAATGAAGGATTCTCTAACGCAATGATGTCATATCTTTAGCTGACATCATATATCTGATGGGAGAACTTCTTGACATTTGAGATATCCATCTTTGACAGAAAAACCTTTCAGAACAGATCAGAAAATATACACAGTACAGTACACAATAACACACACATCAGACTTATTTACATCCCAAATCTAACGACGTATCAGTCAATGACAGGTTGGGCTTTGTTTTTCTAGGTGTAAAAGTCCAAAAGGCACCGAAGAAAAGGACTGATGATGACGATGCTTGCACTCAACTCAAGGCACCATGTGTCTGGAGGAGCAGCCTTAGAGCACAACATGGCTGCAAACTCAGCCTTGGTTTGATCAAATCTACACACTACACAAGGAATGGCAGTAAATACATATAATAAGCTACAGTGTACCCACAGACATCACTCTGAGTGAGTTATCTGCAGACTTGTCCCTTCTAGCAAGAATGTCTCACTCCACACATACAGCAGTGCCACTGCCAACTGAAATGTCGAGGGTAAGGTTTGGCATGACAGCAAGTGTGACAGTTCTGAGGGAATATCAACGGCCTAATTTATCCCCTCAATAGCTCTTGAACTCCTAACGACTTTTTCTCAGCTCTAGATCACAGCCTTTCGTGGCCATGCAGGTTGTGTGTGGCTTTCTGTAGTCTAATAAAACCTTAAGTGAGCAAAAACGTCTTTCATAAAATGTGTCGGTTCAACAGCTTTATCATCCCGGCTTTAGCAAATGTCAAACAGGAGAGTTTCATTGGTATTCTATGAAAGTCTGTCATAAAATGGCTAATAAAATTTTACATGGTCTATGAAATCATCTATTTGTTGTGAATGTAGTTACACTAGTCAAATGTGTGTTTATTTCTCAAACCCTTCAAGAATTACAGAGCAACATAGGCTTCACGGGAACTTATCTAAATGTGAGCTCTCATTTTTGCAAAAAGGCATGACTTGCATCATTTCTTATTTCATCAGTCATGTTATTTGAAGTCAGAAACCAAAACAGCATGAAGCTTTCTGAAAAAACAAGCATCACTGCAAGTGTGAAGTTAAGTCAGTGTAAGATTTTTCATGAGAGTAAAGCTAAAAGACAAGGAAAAATGTTTTGTTTTTTTATCTCCACGTCTCCTTTCCTCCTCCTTTGACCTTTCTAAGTCGACCAAAAAGGGCAGGTTCATTAGCACTGCACGAGTTAAGACAGCTGTTAACCTGGGCAATCTCAGAGAGCAGGCATCATGATGTGAAAAATAAAAAGGCACAGCAGTGCTGCCAGGACAATAGATCATAAGAGGCATCAATAAATAATTACATTTAAATGTCTCTTAATGAGTGGACTTTGCTGACGGGGCTGATGTTTATGGCCTCTGATGAAACTGCACGCACAATACATCCATAATACAGAATGTCATAAAAGACTGGCCAGTTAATGGCTCTCAGTGCTCTGACTGCCATGATAACAGCATCCTCAATTACACACCGATGATGTGCTACAACTTGATATGCAAACACACCGATATTTGCTTTGAAATGTTTGCTGTCTCAGCACGACAGCTTTCTGTTCATTAGTTACCGTCATCATGCAATTTATGAGATGAGAAGAAGGTTGTATAAAACGATTAAGAAAAACAACTATTTAAAGGGTCAGTCCCCCCCAAACATTTTACTGTCTTTCCTGGTAAAGAGTTTCACTTTAATTTATTATGATTTTGAGCTATTTATCACCTTTGCAGAATAAAGAAGGAGATTGTGATCTAGGGGGACTATATTGCTCTGGTAAAGAGAAGATAGTAACCAGGACAGTGTTTGTGGCAAAGAAGTGTTGCAGATGTCTTTTTGTGCTCCAAGAAACTTCAAAGACAATCTCTGCTTAAAGATCAACCACCTGCGTGTGCAATACTGAACCAACTATTTGTCTTGCACCATTTTGTTAAAAACAACCGCTCCGTGCATGCTGTCAGCCATGTCAAGTCTTTTAAGTTAGATAGTGTGCATGTGTTCAGGTAAAAAAAAAATATGTCTCCCTTCCTGAGCTAGGACTCAAATGAC
Organism: Atherinomorus stipes; assembly: GCA_023101725.1. NCBI lineage: Eukaryota > Metazoa > Chordata > Actinopteri > Atheriniformes > Atherinidae > Atherinomorus > Atherinomorus stipes. Next base: position 250,590 of record JALJCO010007183.1, on the reverse strand, counting down.
AGACATGAAGTCAGATGCACAACTGAGGAAACAAAGAGCATTTAATCCAAACGTGTTTCACGTGAAGGCTTTAGGTGAGATGCTCCTGCAGGTATGCTGGCCTCTTATCTACGTGGCGCCGCCTTAATTATTCATCAAGGTGTTAATATGTGCGCATGTGTGTGTGTGTGTGTTAGAGCTTACGTCTGAGGCACTGAGGCCTGTAAGACTTTGTCAAACGATGTGCATGATACGACACATCAAACAGGTGCAGGGGCGGCACCGCACAGCATGTGGCCACACACATACGCATGCAAACATACATACACACACGAGGGTAATTACATGCACATGTCGGTGGTAGCCAGCTGTGCATTATAAAGCACGGCGGTATCAGTTTGATGGTGTCATGTAGGAAGCGAGGGTGAGGAACTGAGAAGACAATGGGGAGACCGCTGCTGTCGGAGAGCTGTGACTCATTTTTATGCAGTTATTTTGGTACACACACATACACACAATCATGTCTGCACAAACACGCACTTCTTTCTTCCAACATTTATCATCATAAATAATGAATGTGACGCTGTGGGACTGTGCGGGTACCAGAGTACAAACATGCTGGTGATTAGAGGGAAGTGCAGAGATGTGTTTTGGTGAAGGCTCAGAGAGACGACGACAAAAACAAGGAAAAGGAAAAAGGAAATTACTTTAAATGGGTATCGAACCACTTTATCTGTGTCAGTGGTCAGAAAACACCACCAGGTAAAGGCACTTTAACAATGAATAACAATTGTTTGCTTTAGGAGACTGACTTAATTATTTTCATCATCAGGAATCTGAGAGCTGTGACAGATAATCTAGTAATCGGATAATGGCCTTATAATGCTTTTTTTTGCACAGCAGGAGATAAATGAGATTTATTAAAGCCACTGTGAGCATGATGTGAAAATTATTGATTTACGTGCCTCCTAGTGGAAGTGTCTAACATTATACAAAGGCAGGCCCCAGAAATGTAGAAAATAAACCATTTGGGCAAGTTAGCAACTTTATTTCTCTATAAATTTGCAGATGATAAGCTTCTAGTTCTTGCATGTGACCATGGCAGTCATTCTTAAAGTGCAGATGACACAATTTTGACATTTGTTGCCATGCTTTATAGACCACTACTTTATTCATGATAATCTGTGTAACAAATACAAGCCCACCTACATGAACTAGTTACTAAGAAACACTGCTGCATTTCAGCTCATTTGACCAGACTGCAGAGCTGCTCGCTGAAACGGGACGTGACGGTGGTGAGGGAACCTCTACGGCTCCGTTAACCTGGTAGCCAGCACCTTCATAGCAGTTTTTAAGTTACTTTTCCAGTTTCACTGATGAACAGTTTATGGCTATGCTTTCATGTTGTATTGCTGGTTCATATTTGAAAGCTCATAAGGATGGCGTTAGTTTATCTAAGTTTCCAACAGATCTTGAGTTATAGTGGACGTGGACAAAGCAGGTTGGACTTACCTGTTACCAGTGGGAGCCCTTCTGCACATCCCTGCCTTCAGTCTGCAGCTTTTCTGTTTGCTGGAGCGATAGCCACCAGCGTGTTGAGACGTCTAACACATGGAACTGCAGTCATGTCTGCAGGAATATTCTCCCTCCACAGGCATTTGTTACTCAGAGCAGTGATGCAGTTATGCAGAGACTGGTGCTCCTCAGTCAACAAAGAACTTCTCCAGCTGCTTCCAAAGATGCTTCCTTCCCTCCATCCTTATCTTGCAGGCTGGTACTGAACTGAGTGGACTGGGGGCTGGGAGCAGTGGACTTGGAGCTGTAGGGAGCTGTTCTGGAGCTATCTAAGTCCATATTTTCCACTGCTTTTATTATGCTATCTTCCATATTTTCCACTGTGTGTGTGTGTGTGTGTGTGTGTGTGTGTGTGTGTGTGTGTGTGTGTGTGGGGGGGGGGGGGGGGGGGGGTTTGCTGGTTGCCGCTGCAGTAAAATGACATGAAGTCAAGGTCGTGTCACCAGCACTTTAAGACTCACACTGAAGATGAAATTAGAGGAAGCACGTGGTAACACACTTCTGAGACTTAATGTGCAGAGTTTGATGACACATCTACATTATTAGGACATCCTTTAATGACATCATCACATTTTATTGTAACAATAAACACAAATCATAGGACTATACTTACAGTATTTTGTCATGGCTCACTGGCTTTAGAGATGCACTGTGTTTTTTTCTCTGCACAGGCATGCTATGTTTAACAGGTTTTTTCTATCTGTTGATAAGAGTATTGTTCTTCTATGTGCAGCAGGCTAACACAGTGTATGAATTATTACTACACAGCAAGAGAAGCAAGTGTGTTTTCCTGTGGGTTGTACAATTTTTGCGCAGTGACAGAAACACATGTTGGGAAGATAAACTACAAGCTTGTCTGGTAAAAGACAAGAAAGAGGTGACTTGTGCTTCACTCACTCTACCCGGGGAAACCTGACTATATGAAAATGCATGACAAAAGTCTTGGATTGGCCCCAACAGCAGCCTTACAGCAGCTCAATGACAAAGGAGAGTGTGCCACTGCAAATTAGGATGGTCAGATTAGGGTTAAAATCATTTAAAACTTTGGCCATTGGCACATCAGTCGGTATCTGATCATTATATGTTCTCATACTACATAGAGACAAGCTGAAAGTATATCAACCAGCCAGCACAGGAGGCCCCGAGGACAGGAGCGCATCCCAGAGACAAGTACAGACAGGGTAAACAGACTCATAAAATCCCCATAGAAGAGCCAATTATGGCCAGAACCTGACATCTCCTTGTCGTAAAAGCTACAGGAGGCCGTAACTATCGGACAGAACGTGAAATACAACCAGTTGTTATTGCCACCCATTTGTGGCGATTAAAAGCCACCCTGGAGACCCTGGAGTAGGAGGGAAGAAGGGCGTTCTGAATGCCTTGCCTCACCTTATGGCACAGCTCCGGCAGTCCTCCGGAGGGAGCTCCCCGTGCCAAGCAATCCTCTCTGCAAACACCTGATTTATCACCAGCCGTCTACAGCTAATGTACCAGGCTCTCTGGCTCTCATGGTTGGCCCACATTGACAGAAATCTGCTTTATTACTATCTGCACTGGCATCGAAGACCGAGCAGCTTGTATTATTCATAAGATCACCCACATTTCCTCATCGAAACATGAGATACATTATGCAGAGTGCAAATGCAAGGCTGATTTATGGCCTTAGGTTGTGTACAAACATACACGGATAAGATGGAAAGACCCTTGAAATAATGTGGCATTGCAAAAAAGGAAAGAGACATACGGGGTGAAAAAGGAATAAAAATTCTATGAGCAACTTAAGTGATGAATCACACTGCTTCTTTTTTACAAGACTCAGGACGTTCCCTGTCTGACTCAAGACAAAGAGAATACCGAATTAAAGAATCAATCAATACCAAGCTGAATGAAAGTGAGAAATAAAGTCTCATTACCCCGCTGACATCCACAGCACTGAAAAGCTCTTATTCCTTTTTTTTCTGCTTGCATGTATGAGCTTAAGCCAATTAAACAAACATAAAACATAAAGGAGTGAATCTTGATGGTAACAAGAAGCTGACTTTGATAAGCCGCAGACTGAAAGCCAATATCGATTTTAGAAGCTGCTCTGTTGAGAAAACTTTTGACTTCTGTTGCGACTGAGACTTTCAAAAGGAATCAAAAGGTTATCTTGAAGTTAATAACTGTGTGATCAAAACCACACAATCATAAATCTTCTTGATGACATTTTTTTTCTTGCTCCTCGTGCACACAGGCACACCGCCGTCTGTCTTCATTTCCCTCTCTCACCAACACAGCCAAAACACTCGCAGATAAACACTTCAAATCAGTCTCATCAGTAATCTGTGAGGGTTTGAGGCTCTGATAGTCTAAGACTATTGATTTTACAATGCAGTCGCATTCAGCGACCATTTGCAGTGATGAGGGAAGACAATTGCAGCCAAATCATCCCTGGCATTCATTAGGAGACTAACTGGAGGAAACCATAGAGTCTATTGAAACTTAATCAACAACTGGTGCAAGCTAATGGGAGGAACCACAGGTAACTGTGTTTGGCTTCCCCGGTGAGTCGGTGGCCAGTGGAAGCTGTTAATCAACTAAATATCAAGACTTCCAAACACTTGATTAATAATCGATGCTTTGAAGCATCACAACACACATTTATGTTGATGAGAAGCAGACAGGAGGTATAGGAAAGGTAATGTGAGCACTATATGATCACAGCGCACACAAATACCCAGAATGGAGACAGTGGACAGCTTAGATGAGTCATACTAGGGGAGCTACTGTTGTACAACAGCACACTAACACCAAATCATTTGAGGGTTTGTGCTTCTCTGAGCCAGTTTCTTGATCTTTTTCTATAAACACATAATTCAAAATATTTCATTTCATAAACATGCAAGCACAGTGTATCAAACATTTAACTCATAGATTAACGATCTATTTTTTTGTGTCTGTGTGTGTCTCTTTAGGATTTGACTAGTATTCCTTGATTATCTTCTCCAGTTAAACTCATGAGAAATGGTTTCTTGTTACCTGAGGACTATAGTTAAAGAAAATTTACAAAATGGTATCTTTGCATGCAGCTATTACATGTGCAGCCAAACACGGATAACTACAGATCAATGACATCTGTACAGAGCTGCAAGTAGCAGACACACAGGATTCATGTATCCTTTCTGCCATCTGCTGGTGAGAATCCACTCTTACATTTTCCACATGCATACAACTGCAGAGCCACAAAAGTTCAGATTTAATTAGTAAAAGCACAGGAGGAAATATTCCCCACAATACACTCTTTTCTTGATTCTTATTTAATCTGCCAAACAAGAGCTACTTAATGAGAGGCGCATGACGCGCAAAAACAATGTGTTCTCAATGTGGAGAGGCTGCAGTGGAGCCAAGTCCAATCTGCTGCACCGAGGTGGAATCAGATGTAGTGAAAGATTGGCGTGGCTCTGTGATAGTGCAGCCAGATGGAGGTCTGGTACCAACACCGGTGCTGTGACCTCAGCATGCTGACTCAACACCACCAGTTGGACTGTGGTCCAAAATATCTGGCTGGCTTCTGGTGATGGTTACACATACCCACATGGAGATTGCAATCAGCCTCCTGCTCTACATGGTTGATATCAATTAGCAAGAAATGAGGCAGAGAAACACTGACGTATGTGCAGAGAGAAAATACACACACACAAATTTCAGCCTGCCACTCTCATATGCTCATTTGCTAATGAACAAGTTGGTGATATAACAAGACACTGATGTCTCTTCATCAAGAATCGTTAAGTTTCTACTTTGTAGATTAATCCAAACATAACAGCAGATGTTTTTGGATTTGTATTACTTACGTCATCCTTTGGAGGGCATGAGAAAAGATAACAAAAAAGCTCCTGATCAGGACAAAAAAAAAATGAAAGAAGAAATAAAATGCATCCAAAATGTACAATAGGAACCGCAAACTCCAGTCCTCGAAGGCCACAGTCCTGCAGGTTTGAGATGTTTCCATGTTTCACATTGATGTCAAGGTCAACCAATTAGCATTAATTTGAGTCAGGTGTGTTGATGCAGGGAAACATCTAAAACCTGCAGGACAGTGGCCAAAAAAGGATCGGTTTGATGTACAACATCTAGCAATACTTCTCTTGACATCAAAAAATCTTAACAGTAGATAAAATAGGTATTTTTTTCCTTGTTTCCACCCACTGCTGCTTTGTTTTACAAAATTACACTCAAATTACTTTTGCTTTAACATTTTAAAGAAAAACCCCTGTCACACATTATTACCTGTTCAGTCCAATCTTGAATTAACAGCAAATATTGCACATTTCAAAGTGAAATAGAATTTGTCTCGATGACAAAATTATGTTACTTTCATAGATTAATGAAGCCATTAATATTATGTATGCCATGCCTAAATGTGGTTTATTATATGACAGCATAATGCATATATAATTTCAATTATATGTTACTGAAAAATTATTCTCCGTTAAAGGCTTAAAACAGTTCAGTCTGTAGAACTGCAGCAGTTATAATGAATATTTATACTCAATTTCTTTTGCAAGGCCATTTAGCTAATTAAAAACCTTTCTCAGTTCAAGCAATATCAAGAAGGTAATGATTGGAATAGAATTAGACTGTTCTGTCTGACTGCCAAAGTAATACATTAAGCCTGTCACTAACTACTGTAGGTCTTAAGAGGTCACGCCACAGTAGGCAAACACCACTCAGGCAATTATTAGGAGGAAAGTTATTCATTCAAAGTGATGACAAAGACTTGAGAACTGTTTCTGGAAGCTGTGACTGAGGAGCTGTGTTTGCAATTTCAGTTGCTTAGTAATCAACCGAAAACCATCTGTTAGTATATGCAAAGGTAGAGGTGAAATGTTCAAGTTATATCTACAGGCATGGTACTGTAGGAAAATAAGATGTGAGGGGTTTTCAGTTAATTGCAATCTACAAATTGGCCACTAGAAGTCACTATGTCTAAAACACTGCTTATCTAAAGGAACTGGGGGCAGGATTAAGAAATGAGCGTGCACAAACTGATGCTGTAACATTGTTTACTGCGCTGATAAAGTCTTTTTCTTCATATTGCCACTTTTTTGTGGTCTTATATTAGATATGAGTCATTTACTAATGGCAGAAGAATCCATGACTATCCCTTACAGTCTTTGAATCCACTGTGACCGTCTTCTCCCTGTATCAAAACTGTTTGGGACGCGTATGCAGCGTCAACTGACGTCGCATCCTCAGGACTGCGTGGGAAATTCAGCCACTGAATTGCAGGGCATTATGCCGCGCACAGCCTGTTCAAAGCAATGGAGAGAGACGCGGGCGGGCTCGTTCTTTTTGGTTTTTAACGTTTCATCACCCTTTAGTATTAAAAAAGCGGATATGCATGTGTATTCTTTCACAATTCCTACCCCTAGCTCCTTTAAATTTACAACATTTTCTAGGCATATAAAGCCTATTAAAACTCATGTACAGTATGTGAGCAAACATCCTGGATTAAAGTCAAGTTACATGCAAGATTGCAGCAACTGAATCTCGTCATGTAAATAAACAAGGTTTAGTAACCATTATCAAGGTCTCAGACAAAACTGAGTAAATGATGAGTAAAATCCCATATCACAGTATAATAAATTTTATATCATGATAACGATATACATACAATAAAGCTTCTTTTTCCTTTTTTTTGGGGGGGGGGGGGGGGGGTTCAATTCGATAATTCAATTAATATATAATTTGTATTTAAGCTGCAATATGGATGCTGTTTCAAATCATCTACCGAACAAATAAAGGTAGTAATATAGGTACTAAATGTTTCTTTTATTTCATTTTTTCTAAGCAGAATGTGTTGCTCATGTTAACATCTGACAGTATCCGTCATTGGGCGCTTTACTGCAGTGTTCTATTTGTCGAGATGCGCCGCGTGTACGGACACGTGCCGCCGCATGCATGAACACGCAGACACGAGGTGCGCCTTGACCGAAACAAACATGGGGGGAGACGGTGGCAGCCGCGTTTCAGACCAGGATCATTAGTTCTCAACAAGATGAGCAGCCAAACCAAACAGAGGAGCTTGTAGTTAAAAGAGGGATGACTTCTGTGGCATGGATGTGGTTTGGATATATATCAAAAAAGACGGAGACGATCACGGGTCAGACAACAGAGGGTATCCCAGCTCTTGGGGACGTCCCCAGCCAGCATACAAACAACTGTCGTCGGTCTTTTTATATCCAAACCACATCCGTGCGACAGAAGTTGTCTCTCTTTTAGGTACAAGCCTCTCAGTTTGGGTCAGATGGTCATCTTGTTAAGAATTAGTCTCATTACACCCGTCTGAATGGTCCGCCACCGTCTCCCTCCATGTTTGTTTACAGCGTGCGTGTGCACGCAGCGCATCTTGATTAAACACTGCAGTATAGCGCCTATGGGCTTTATGCACAGCTGCAGTACTTCATGAACTTAATACTGCACCTTTGTTTCCTGTCTTACATGATTGGATGAACTGATTAATCCAGGTGTGTCTGATCATTTGCTGAGGTCAGTCACACCTGGGTTAATCAGATCATCCAGTCATGTACGACAGGAAATAAAGGTGCAGTATTAAATTCAGGAAGTACTGCAGCTGTGCATAAAGTCTATTGCCGTATAAACGATAGAGCTTCATATGAAACGATAGAGATTTTCTATCGTCCAGACAATATATATCGTTATATCGCCCAGCCCTACCGTAGACTGAATCTTAAGCTTGGGGTCAATTTTACTCACAATATACAAAGATCTTTAAGTCAAGATGAAAAAAAAAAACTGCATCTGGGTTCTTTGACCGTAGGTGACCTCTCTTGCCTTTTCCTTTCTTTTTCATTTCTAGATATTTCATTTGTTGACATGTGTGCAGATTTTAGTCAATTTGTTTTACTCTTTTGTTTTTTTCTTTCTTTATTTGAACAATGTCTGGCATAGATTAGTGTTGGCCTTCAAGGTGGAATGAAAGAAACAAAGGGTACGGTAGTTTTGATCCCATGTCTTGGCAAACACACAGGGCCGTACCAGTGTTTGCTAATACCCTGGACGCACCTGGCATATTACACAGGCTTATATCCCGTTCCTCAACACCTCCCTAATGTGCTGCTCCAGTCCCATTGTACAGTTGTTTCTTGAATGTATGGCAGCCTCAGCTCAGATGTAATTAAGCTGTAATCCTGCTGTCGACAAAAGCGGACGTTGCCTTAATATACTTTGCAGATAAACTTGTAGATGATGATGTGCTGCCACTGAAAGGTCATCGATAACACTGTGGTCTTGTCAAATAACAAACTATTTTCAGAAAGTAGTGCAGCTGCAAAGTCAGGCACAATCCCTGAAGTAATTTTAAAATCCTTTGTTCAGTTTAAAGCCACAGTTTTGTGCCCAGACAGCCGAGAGCTAGCATTACAGTTCCTCATATTAGAGACAACAACCAAAGAAATAACTCAAACATCTGAAATGACATTATTCCAGATGCAGAAATCCATCATTTAAGTGAAAGTAGAGGATTGGTTTACATGCTATGTGTGATCAAAGATGGAATTTTATGAGAAAGCCAGTAGCTGGTGATCAATCATTTGCTCTGGTTCTTTAACCTTTTATCAGGCAAAGAAGCAGAGTTGGTCACATACAAAATGCCTCAGCAAGCTGCTCCATGAAATCATAGAACCACATAGTTACCCTTCATCAATCATCAAAGATTAGACTGCGTCCCAAAATTGAGATTCGCTTTCAACATAAAAATACCTGACCACTTACTACTTTAAACTTTCATTTTATAGAATAAGTAACCAAATTTTAAACCTTTGCAATGTCCTCCAATGTCACAAAAGCACTCTTCTCTATGGTTGAAGTTTGTATTTTCGTGAGTGCCCAATAAAGGGGTAAAAATGATTTATTATTTATTATTATTCAGTAATTATTCATTATTAACGAACAACCCCTTAAAGACACACAACAGAGCTGTTAACAGTTTTCTCAGTGATGCGCCCCCGTCGGCGCGGTGGTTAAACTAGCATCCATCTTGTATGACACCTGTACTGTGATTCACTCCAGCCAGTAGAAGACAGTCTTATCTTGACTCTTGCTCTGTCCCTTCCTCTCCTGCTTTTCTTTTCTCTTCTCCAGTGATGTTTCTTTGCGTTTCTTTACCAAATCCGACATGATGTGTGTTCAAAACAGCCCCTGTGTTCATACAAATCCATTTGCTAGTAAATGACACAGTGCGCAGCCAATAGTCGTCTGCAACATCACAGTCGCGTCCCGGATGGGAAACTTGCGTACTGCTGTTTCTGAGCCCCGGGACGCCTCTGGGCAGTGACGGCTCGAAAATGATTCTTAAGGTCTTCAAGTTCCGTTGTGTGTCCTTAATATGATAAACTTTAAAATTAAATTGAGACAGCAACATTTTGTCAAAATGGATTTCAAAGAAAAACAACCAAAGAGGTGCAGCTCTTGGTTCTCACCATGGAGAACCACAACTTCACTTCACTACACACTCCTACAAGCTGACAAGAACTATGATGACAAAGTGGCCACCGCAGTGTTGGTGTGCACTTATGTACACACGTGCAGCTGGCTGCATACTCCTGCAAAGATGCTGACTCAAGCCTTTCAGTGCAATTTCTCTGCAACAGCTGCAAAGTTAAGCCACATGTTTATCAAGTCTAGAGAGATCAGAAGGTCTCTGCGAGTTCAAAACGGCATCAGGTCAGTGAGTAACCAAACCTCCACTGGTGGTAAAGATGGGAACAGAGGGGGCGACTGAATTTGTATTTGACCACAAACAATGAGCCATTTTCTTAAGCGTTTGGTTGCACGAGACATTTTTGCTACAGGATAACTTTGCATGAAATCAGTTAAAAGTTGAATAGGGGGTATAGGCTTTCATCTCTGCTGGCCATACACAAGTGTGTGAGAACATGGATGTGTATACGGTATGCACCGCAGATCTGTGTCTGTGTGCCTGACCACAAGTAAGTGTCAGAGCAAAGAACCTTAAAACATCACAGTGGGAAGTGACCTGGAAATTTCATCAGTTTCTTTTCAGCCTCCTAGTTTATAGCCTCATTGACATAACACTCTTTTCCAGATGTTAGTTGGTGAATACTGAACTTGAGACTCTCGCTAAGAGCAAGGCGAGGTCAACTACTTACAATAATTAAGATGTTACAACCAAGGGCCGGATATGTCAAAGGTACTGTATGGGTGTATTTTGCTAAATTTGCTAAATTAGCTAAATAAATTAAAATGTGCATTCATGCTTGCAACTTATCAAAATTGTATACATTACTGTATATTGTTTCTCAGGCTAGCTTATATTAAGTTCTTCAGGTTATGTCAGGTAAAGTTGGGTTTCTTTGTCTCTGTTGTTTTTGTAAAACTAACTTCAGTCGATAATCAATACTAGGAATGTTCAATATTGGCTTTTTTACCAATATCCGATATTGTCTAACTCTTAATTTCTGATAATCAATATCAACTGATACCAATGTGTGCAGACAACTGTGAGGTTGTATCTCTCATATTTTGAGAAATACAACTACATTCTACTCTGAGAACAAAGATCCTAAAATAGCCTTAACTCAACCAGAGGAGTTCATTTTGGACATCTGGCTACCATATATCAGATACTAGCAGGTATTAGCTAACATTTGGCTAATTATAATGTTTCTTGGTAACTTAACCAACAACTTAAAACTAGGGATGCACTGATTGGCCTTTTTTTGGGCACCGATCCGATCCGATATTTGATGTTTCGGTATCTGCCGATACCGATCCAGAAAAAGGAGGGGAAAAAACGGCATGGTATTGTTTGACTGCACACCTCGTTGTGTGAAAACAGACTGGGATCTTTCTTTTGAGGAAGGCAACATCAGACTTGGCTTTAAATTTTTTTTTATCTGGTTAAAAAATAAAAGAGATAAATGTACTGAATTACTTATTTAACAACTGCACACACACAGCAATCTAAAACTTTAACAATCTTAAAGCAGCTTCACAAGCTTGCTCACATATGTAAAAATATAACAAAATGTCCTGGTTCAGTCAGTGCAGTTAAATAAATGTAAAATAATAAAATGCTGAAACTGAGGGGAAACAACAGCCTGACCTCATCAGTCAAACGTCAAAATAAACAGGAACAAAACTTTTAAAACGGTTCAGTCAGTGCAATTAGGAATTTAAAATCCAATTTAAAATAAATGGCCCAATAAAGGAGCTGAAATTGAGAAAAAAAATATCTCCACTAGCTTGGTTGGTAGATATATTCAAAACAGCAAATCATCTTTTTAAAATGGTTTAGTACTATAATGAAAATAGAAATGAAAGATCCACGACAAAAGCAGCTGAATAAACAAACGCTTCATCAGAGTTTGAACGCTTTTATTAGAGTTTGCAATGGACGCCGGTGGATACTCTCGTTATAAAACTTGTCATGTCCAAAAAGGATTTAACAGTATTTTCAACTTGTTCCGCGACCTGTCGACACCCGCGGGATTTTTTCCTGTGAAATGTGGAAACCAAACCGCCGCAGGACTCTTGTTTGAACAGGGACAGGGACAGAAGGAGAGACGGCAGCCTGCTAGCCAGCAGTGACTCTGGCCTTGTAAACAAACATAACAGCCTCCACGTGCTGCGTCGGTAATGTGCGACGTCACTTAAAGGGGCAGCATAGAATTACACTAAATAGATCTGCACTTACAGATAGGGCCGTGGATGGGCTCATTTTTACCCATCCCAATTTTTACCGATCCAGATTTTTCTTTTCTATATCAGAGCCAATCCCGATCTGAAGATCGGATCAGTGCATCCCTTCTTAAAACCAAACATATTATAAGCAGCTTCAAAGCAAGTCAGTCTGTAGCAGCAGCAGCTGCATGGTAGTCACATCACTCTAAAAGGAATGCTGGGATATGAAGTTCTTCCAGAATAACAGGGACTTTCATATATGCTGGAGCAGTGCTGATGGAACAAAATCTCGTGAGATCTCATTGTTCCATTACAAAATCTTTTTACTAACGAGATTTCGTAAGTGAAAATATCAGTCCAAAAAAACCTATATTATTTTCCAATATCACATTTTAATGCCAATATTGGCTGATAATATCGGTAGGCCGATAATGTTGGATGTTCCCATTTATTATTTTAACTTTTTTTTGTCGTTTGACACAGTTGGGTACAGTCTCTGTATTCGAGGTTGCTGCTTGGTGTCATCTTGTTTCTCTGTTTACAGTACCTGCTTTTAAAGGAGTGATGACAGAGCAGTATAAACTATTTCATGTAGCTGACAGTGCTGCATATGTTAATTCTCCAAAGGAAAAAAACATCACTGCTGTAAAGCAGGGGATTGTTTTGGCATGCTTAACCTCCCTCCTAAGTAAAATGGTTGGGTGCAGTAATGATATGCAGCTTTAACCGGAGACCAAGTTTACTTAATTTTGATTGGCAACACCTTATTTGGCAATAACCTTATTTAGAGAAAGCAGGTCAAGGGGGCGCGCGGCGGCTTCTTCTTTTGGATGTATGAGAGTCTTCAAGAAAAAAAAAAAATAATTACTTAATATAAGTCTCCCTCCCTTCTTCTGCGTTTTTTTTTTTTTTTTTTTTTTTTTTATCTATTATTCCTTTTATTCAGTCGACTCAATTTATTTTTCTTCACGCGGGAGAGGGGGTAGGGGAGTGCGGTGTGTGTGTGTGTGGGGGGGGGCTGTTTGCTTGATAGTGTGCTCTAATTGGAGCAACTGAAACATTTAGCATGATGAAACTACATCAAATGATAAGCTGCTGTCTGATTCAACCATTTCTGAACAGAGAGACAAAGCTGACTGACTATGAACAGGAACTTTGATTCTCACTCTGGACATTCACATGACCTCATCAGAGCACAGCAGATCATATTATACCCCAAAACCCCCAGAAAAGTGAAATTAGATGTCATGGCACCTTTAATTTCATTTGCCAGACTGTCATCAATGTTGCCATCCTGTTCCAGATGATGTTTCAAGCTCTTTGTCAGTTCTGTTCTTGAATTCCTTTTCAGTTTCTATACAGTACCTTTTGGATTCACTTTCTTTTTGTCTTGTGAGCTTTATTAATAAGATAAATTCCTTTATCTGCCTACACATTGTAAGTTTGCATTTGGGTCCTCCAAAAACCTTCATTTACAGACATATTTAGTCTCCATTCCCCAAATATCTTTTTTTTTTTTAGCAAATTACCCATAAGAGTTGTACAAGAATATTCATATGTAAAATCCACTTTAGGAATCATTTGAGCTTTAAATGACTGACAATAGTTAGATTCAAAGCATTAAGTTTTCATATATTGAGTATACTCATTTGCAACATTTTTTCATAATACTGTTTTCATGCAGCTAACGCAAGTGCTTTCTGTTATAACTTTTATTAGCATAAGTCTGAAGGATCATTTGTCATCATGTGTGAAGATCAAAAGACACTTCAACTCAGTCTCCTTCCAGCATCCCACATATGATGCTAAAAGGTAGTTTAAAAAGAGCTTTTCAAGAGGTGAGGCCAAGTTCTCCTTTTTACGAGCCCGGTGGTCTATAACGGGAACAGTTTTCTTCTTTACACCTCCTCCTTAAAACAACAGACCCGAACAGCTAAAGTAAACACAAGCATGCATGTGAACGCACACTCACAACTACAAACAAAAAAATGATTCACTACCAGCCCTCTGCTCCTGGTTTGGTGCAAATCCCCAACCTCGGACTGGGGAATATCCACATCTTAATATCTGCCTTACAGCTTTAGAAAAACATCTCGTTTGCTGAAGCAACACCTATGAAACATTCAAAATTCCTTTGACTGATGAAAATCTCAAAAGTAGTAGAGGAAATAAGACCAGTCTGTTTAACATGTTAAAGGGGGTACTGCATAATTAGTGTTCATGTTTTTCAAATTTATCCCAACTGATAAATCAAGTTTAATGAAAGCTGATGTTTGTTTTAGCATCTCGGTGTGTTTGGGAATTGGAGAGGAAATAGGAAATGGTGAGCAGGGCGGTCCCTCTCTAACAGGCGCAGGACAAACAGTTTACACGGTGTAAATTCTGGGTAAATGGCATCCCAAACAGAGCAGAACAGGTACAGAAAACACCTCCAGGGGGGCCAAAGCACACAGAATGTAACTACCTCATATTTCTACCCTGGGACTGTGATGGACTTAGTTTCCATCTCAGCAAGGTTTTTTTTTCTAAATCAGCCTGCTGTGAGGGAAGCAGACAGCAAGCTGTAAACCAATGTCTTTATGCCGTTTTCTGAATGCAGGCATTCTCTTCCATTTTCGACAAAATGCTCAGGGGAACTGGAGCAAAGGGAGACTATAAAGCTGTCTAGACAGGTAGTAAAAAGATGCATATGACTGTGGCCCCAAGTGATATCACCAGTAGACATCTGTCTTTGTTTGAAGCAAAAAATACAATTATTTTCTTTTTCTGTATTTGCCTGGTAAATTGTTTTCTTCTTCTAAGAGGCCAATGCTCATGTTTTATTGAAAAAAGATTTTCATTTGTTTGTAATTTTGTCTGAAGAACAAAACATGAAATCAACTGGCATCAAAGCGGGGGGTTCTCTTGACTCGGTCCTTTCTTGTCAGCTTTTGTTATGGAAGCAAACAAACTGGGCTGCTTTCGTTTCCGCCTGTCATGCAAGATTGGATTTTGATGACACTGATACTTGTGTACTCTCCACTCTGTCCTTACTGCTTCTCTTCTTCATCCTTTCCTTATGATCTAAAAAAAATAAAGATAATTAACTGAATCTACTGAAACTACTACACCACAGTTCACCCCAACCAGGAGACAAAGACCCAGTGTTTCTCCCAGTAATCTTTCACAGAAACGGGTCCATTTTTGGATCAAGAAAATGGATTTCCACACACTTTCTGCTGCTTTGGTAAAGGATAATAAAATGTGCTACATGATGTGCATTAGATGAAAAATGTCCCCTCAGTTTCCAACCAAGGTGCAGAGGATTGGAGGATCTTGGTTGTTTTTCTTCAGCTGCGGTTTCAATTGTGCTTCCCTGGTTTTATACAAAAATAAGAGCAAATTTCAAAGGACGATGAACATGGCATGTTTTCACAAAGCTGACTAATCCTGTTGCCGTTACAGTGCTGTGCCTTACTTCCATTATCCCTTTTCAACAAGCAGAACACACCGCCTGACTCACAGCCACCGACTACATTCCCTGTCAGGCCACTGAACACACAATCAGCAGGATCTAGATCAGTCCATCTCTGAAGTGCATGGAAAAGTACAACGTGACTCGCGCAAAGTCAATCTCAACGGCAGCCCACTGACATCTCACAATTCATCAGCCTCTTCTCTTTCTTTTTCTTATTTCCAGCACAAAATGATAAAACACTAGTACTGATAAACTTCTCCATCCATGTCAACAGTTCTGAAATTGTCCACAACGGAAGGAATTTTAATTCAAGAATTTAAAAAATTGAAAACTTTATTTTCAAAGTCACCTTGTTTTCATACATATTGTTGGGCTTTAAGAAGAGCTGTCAGAATTATAGATTTACTTGAAACAATCATCATCAGAGAAATAAATCACAATAAAAATAATTATCACGATTATAAGGCATTTATTAAGAGCTGCTTGATTATTTTTTTCTCAATAACTGTAATCTAGCAATTATTTTTCCAAAAAATCATTTAGTCTATCGAATATCACCAACAAAATATGAATGCAGAATAGTAAAAAAAAAAGGAGTTATTCAATACCAACCTTTTGTTCAAATATAAAGGCACAAAAAGCAGCATTATGAATCTGCTTTATGTAAAAAACCTTTTTAAGATGCTTTTTAAAAAACAATGCAATTATTGAGGAATAATACAAAAAAGTAATGTGGCAGTTTCAAATTTCCAAGAATAATAACTTACTTAATGTGAAATAAGAAATATCTGTAGAAATAGCGACTGTAATGTAGTGTTGTCAAAAAAATTGATTCTCAGACACTCATCGATTCCAAAAATTAGTATTTAGTTAGATATCAATTAGCACGGGCATGGATATTTAAATGCCACTTCGGCATCTGCCGAGTTTTGGAAAGCGTCAGCCACCTCTGCCATTTTAAAGAGGCACTGCTGCGGGCAGCCCCTCCCCTACAACATCTCCCTGGAGGACCCATTGTTAACAGTGTGACTAACTTAGCGACTTCAGACCTCTCTGTTCTGTTAACTTTTTTGTTTCAACCATAGACTTACTGGACGTAGCTTCCGGTCTCTTCTGAATAGAGAAATGTGAAGCCAGTTGGGCGTGTCTTACCGTCGCCATCTTGCCGTGTCACGTACGTCGTCACTCCAGGAAAATACTAAAATGGGCACAGCGCGGCCGCGGGGCAAATGATTGACAGCTGACGTACTCTGGGCTAAACGCTAACTGAGCTAACACGAAACTAAGAGGAGCTAACAAAGATAAGCCCCCTAAGCGGCATGGTTAAGGTAAGACATGCTTAGACTTGCAATTCGCTGACTAAAAACCGCCGTTGTGCGACTCTGTAACAAACTGAGACCTTATTAAGAGCAAAGAAGGAGCTAACTAGGAGCCTCCGGTCGGCAGGCGGAGCTTCCGGTCTGCCGCATTTCAATCATAAGGACACGCCCTTAATTATGTGTAATTTGAAGAATAAATAACATCTAAACGAATGAGTTATAAAAAAATTCACCCCCCACAGTTGACATGAAGGTAAACTTGACCTAATAAACCTAAAATGATTTTTTGAACCAGGCTGTAAACCTGTTTATTTCTGCTGTGAAGTTGGCGTTTTTAACATGGGAGTCTATGGGGATTTGCTAGCTCTTGGAGCCAGCCCCTAGCGGAGGAAGGGAATATTACAGAAAATGTCAATTTCCGGGTTGCATCACTACTGGCCACCGGAGGTTGCCGCTTTGTTTCAACAAGTAACTAGCGATAAATCTAGTGTTACTGGAGACTCATGCAGACTGACGTGGAAACGCAAATCGTTTGCTTTTCTCAACAAACCGCTGCTGCTACCGTAGGCCCCGCCCCCGTGTAGCCTCGTGCCTGCGCAGCAGCATCTCAACTTCAGCCTACCTAGTTTTTCTGTTCTATTGTTTACTTGATTTGGTCTGAAGCATTGTGAAGAAAAGGGCAGGTAAATAAGTACTCTAACCGGCGGTTGAAGTTTTTTTTCTGAATCACAGAGAGTAGTTGGAGAAGACTGTTGGAGACTGTATGAAAACTAGATCTTAAAATAATTTATTTTTCATTTTTACGGTCTTTTCTCATATAGGCCCTATATTCATATATCTTTGTTGTGTTGTTTAGATTTTTATTTTATTTATTTATTTGTTTTATTTTTTTTTCCGGGGGGTGTTCTCCCTTCAGTATCGAAAATAGTATAGAGTATCAACCACAATCTTTAGTATCGGTATCGAGAATGAATTCTAGTATCGTGACGACCCTACTGTAATATAATGTGCTGTACCTTCAACATAAAATATAACCATGGAAGATTTTTTAAGTCAGCATGGTGATGAATCCGACACATATTTAAAGAATATGTGAGCTTCAGTGGTCAAAGTAATTGCATGTGAAGGCCTCAATAATACTGGTATTCACATTGAAAAAAAAAATTTTAAAGATTATATTCTCATATATCCATTTACTTCAACTCAAATTATATTTAAACAAATATTTGTTTCCATTTGTTTCTTTTGCCAAAACAAAGATGACGGCGCGATCTCCGCGAGTGGCGCTTCAGTTTTCCTTTTTTAAAGATAAAATGGCCATCCCCTTTTTCGTTTGTTTAAATTTTATTTATGGATTAGCGATTCCGAGACCATAAGACTATTGAAAAATTCCAAATTCCGCGCATTGCTCCATCCCTGAAGCCTTGGATGTTCACGATAAGCATGACCCCTGCCGCTGTGGGTGCGCGATGCGGCGGTGCCGGTCTTCTGTTATATTAAATATATTTTTTCCTCTTTTATTTTTTTTCTTTTTTATTAGTATTTTTTAGTATTTTCTGATAATTATGATATTATTTTTTTTTTTTTTATTTAGCATTTTATCATTTTTAAATTAAGAAGAAGAAGATTATTTGATTTTAGATCTATATTCATATTTATTATTATTTTATTTTTTATTTTTACTTTTTTTCTTTTTTTTTTAATTATATTTTTTTTGTTTATTACTTCTATTATATATTATTTTTTTTTATATTTTTTTTTTATTTTTTTTTTATATATAAAAGAAATAATTTTTTTTTTTTTCTTTTTTTTTTTTATATTTTTTTTTTTTTTTTTTTTTTAAGAGAAATAAAGACGTTCCCCCCCCTTTTTTTTTTTTCTTTTTTTTTTTTTTTTTTATTTTTATATCATTTTATATTTTTTTTTTTTTTTTTTTAGAGGATATTATATTATATAATAGTAAAAGGAATCTTTAGATTATTCGATGATCAAAAAAAATTAATTTTTAAAAAAAATAATCTTTAACACCCCTCCTTCCTCTTTTCCTTTCTCCTATTTTAGCCCCTTGTCCCTCATCATTTTTAACCCGAGCTATACAGTTTTGATTTGTTAAAACCTAAAGCAAACCAAGAAAATGACAAAATTCCATTGTAGCATGTTGTGTGTACATATGGTCACATACGAACACCACAAATCAAAGGATTGGACACATTTACTTAGTAGATTTAATGTCCAAATTTTTGACTGGTAATAGTTTAGTAAAAACCCAACAAGGAAGTAAGAAAAGCTTCTTAGGCTGTTTCTCAATCAGCACACTTGCACACTTTAAACAGTATGTTTAAGTGCATTCACACTAACATTCAAGCTGAAATTCAGTGCTCTGAAAACATGGTGCTGCCCCAATAACAGCCAAAAATGCAGTGCAAAATTAAACACTACTCGCACTAAATGGACGCCATCTTGCTGAGGTAGCGGAAGAAGAGGTGGGACTTTTGAACTGTTTTCCAGAGTTGAATAATGGCAGTGGCGGTGTTTTTGTGTATTTTTGTGGCACCACATATAGGCTGGTCGTCTGTATACAGTGGTACAGCGTTTTCAGTGGTTTTGTGTGGACACACACATTTCTTAAAATAATTCTGTCCTCATAGAAAATCTGTTTTGTCTCCATGTGGCTGTAACCTTACTGCAGGTCATATCATACAGTTTTGATTTGTTAAAACCTATGGATGGGTTTCCCATTTACAAACATTGGCAGTTGCGTGCGCAACCGGGGGCAAAAAG
The DNA here is from genome assembly GCA_023101725.1 of Atherinomorus stipes. Taxonomy (NCBI): domain Eukaryota; kingdom Metazoa; phylum Chordata; class Actinopteri; order Atheriniformes; family Atherinidae; genus Atherinomorus; species Atherinomorus stipes. The sequence goes on along the minus strand of JALJCO010007183.1, from coordinate 230,772 downwards.
CCTGTGTTTGTACAGTACTGCGGTCTACAGCCAAACATGTACTCATATTCATAAAAATGTAAAGTAACCTGACGAAACAGACAGAGATTGTTGTGTTTTAAATTATATTGCATAAATGTGGGGGTTTTTTGTTTTTGTTTTGTTTTTGGGGGTTTTTTTGTGTGTTTTTTTTTTTACTTGTCCTGTCCAGCATCATAGCAAGCAGAATGGTGATCTGGGTGCTTTATTGTGTTAAACAGTTTTGCTTTACCAAGGTTCACCTTGATATACTGTTTATTCATTTTATTTCCTTAATTAAACATTTGTTTATAACACCTTTCCATAAAATACTGCTGGGCTTGACAAGGGAAAAATTAAAGTTAACAGAAGCAATGATAGAAAGTGGAACAGAAAGAAAGGAGTGAGGAAGAGGGAGGGGGAGAGAGAGAGAGAGAGAGGAGAGAAAACATGGATCCACTTACACTGTTCACTGGTGCATCTGTACAGAAACCGCTAAACAACATTCCAAGTCTCTGCTGGAAAACAAAACAAGCAATCCCCTACAGGAGGACCTGCAGGTATCACAGATCATACATGATGATCTGATGAAAGTGTATTTTGATGACGAATAAAAAAAATACTGACTCAGCGTTACTGTTTTGTGTTTCTATTACCATTACACTAACTTGGCAAGGGAGTCATCACCTGGAAACGGCATTTTTCTTTATAGTTAGTGTTAGTGTTTGACCTCATTTGAAATTTGCCTGAAAAAAGCAGCTTAAACTCTCTTTGTTCAAACGAAAATAGGCCACAACAGTCTGCTGTCTACAGCAGGTTCTGCTCCGGTGTCTTCACCACCTCCATACAAAAGCAACTTTCACTAGTTTGGGATTAAACCAGGCAAAGACGACATCATCACTACGTTTGGAAAGGAGGCGATTCCAACTGCTAGGGACTCACCTGCATTGCTGTCGGTGAGTCTCGCTGCTTGCGTAACGTTCTGCTTTATTGTGTGTGAAATCCTGGTAGACAATAGACAGACTAGCTAACTGCTAACAAGGCTAATGGTATAAACTCAAACGCCATCTGATTTACAACCCCCACACTTTGTATTAAATCTCGGGATGCGTTGTTATGCAGCGTGAATGTTTGTAAATGGCTCCACAATCAGTTTTTTTTCTTTTTGTTTTCCGTGTCTGAGCAGAGGACGGCTGTCACACAGCTACAGGATATTACAGTACAGCGATGCAGCCATGAGCCGTGATAAATGACTGGTCGCAGCGGTGATGCTGGTATTAATACCAGCCTCCCGACTAGAACCCGGGAATAATTTCTGCCCCCGCGGTGGTTTAATCCAGCACCGTGGTGAAAGACTGAATAAATCATGTAGACTGAACCTGCAGAAGTTATCCGAGAGGGTTTTCTGACGACAGTCATTCCTACTGTCCTATCACCATTTTCAACTGTTTACATGCATTAACATTTTGATTTTTGCAACCAAACAAATACCAGGACTCAAACATTATATGTCCCCCAAACTTTCACGTCATATGAACTCATCTGGATTAAAAGTGGAGTCTTGCATGTAAAACACACGTCTTCTTATAGTTCAGTAATGCTTTTCCTGTGTTTTCTTGCCCCCTGGTTGCGCGCCCATCTTATCTGTGACGTTGCTCGGAAACCCATCTATAACTGCAAGTCATATCATTATTGTATTGATATTGCATATTTCCCTAAAATTTGTGCAGCCTTATTAAGAATGTACATCCTAACCTGCGCAGCTATGTTTAAGACAAGTTTGTCTTGTTTAGCAGTGAGAGGACAAGTAGCAACACCTCTCAGGATTAGAGGCATAAACATAAAAAAGGAGGCAGTTTCATGTGATGGTGTGTCAAACAACGGTAACACTTGGTATTGAATAATCTAGATTTGGACATCAACATTAATCTGACTGTGGTTATCAGAGGGAATTAGAAACTCCACATTCCGGCTTGCATCCGCAGAATCACATCTCAAAAACTTGCAAGTGATGTTAAGACCAAAGAAAACAGTTTTTCAAAACCTGGGCTACACAGAACTTTAAATAGAAACATTAAAAAAAAGCCCAAATACTCCTTATTTACTTAAAGAATGAGACCAATGAATTCATACGCCACAAGCATCACTCTGGGAACATTGTCAGATGGTGTAAGGAAATGTTTGTCACATTTAATGAAACTCCTTGGATGCCTGCAGTTGTCCTTAAGCAAAAAGGGAAGCAAAAAATTACAACAGTATTAAGAAGTCCATGTGTACTTGTCACAAATTCTAAACTCCAGATAAGTTGCTTTTGTGTACAATTAAAACAACACACCTACATTAAGTTCCAGTCCATACTGAAGAGTTGTGTATCTGACTGTTTTCCAGCCATTAGTTGCTCATCTAAACCATTTGCTGAAAAATATTTTTTTACAACACAAGTGATTTGGAAACCTTTATTTTCAACCACTTTATGGGAAGTCTAAGTACCTAAAGCCAGCATGACAATCACCACCAGCTTTCTAATGAATGAATTACCTAAAATCAGGAAGCAGTCGTTTTAAACTAACAATGTTATTTCTATTTTTGCACTTGAAGTGTCTCACAGAAGAAGAGACAACCTAACAGGATATATTACGTGAGATAAAACGGGTTAATCAGGCTTGTTTTGCAACCACACAGCAAACAGGAGCCTTAACAAGTCATCAAACTCTATTGTCCTAGCAGACAGAAAACTATAACTTCTCCAGTAAACTCTAAAACATTCTTTCACAAATTACAAATCCAGCTTTCCAAAAGTATTGGAAAATCCATTTGGAAAACAGCACGCAGTGACAAAACTATTAAAGACGCATTAGAGAGGAGCTTTTAGGCAAAAAATAAGCCATCTGAAAATAGATGCTGCGCTGCTGCCCAGCTTTGGCAGGAGAGTCAACAGTTTTCCACATTAATCAAAAGTGAGCCTGTTGCACTCCCGGCCTGCTGTAGGTAATTAGCGGGGTACTTTAAGTGACCATTACCACCATTAAACCCATCCACCCTTCAACAGCAGCCCAAATATAACAAAGGTCTGAGCCAGGGGGATAATAACACAAACTTTTAGGCTACCTCATGAGCTTACTTAAACAAGAACTATTATTAGATTTGGCAGCCACAATGAGGAGGTTAAATAAACCCCTGCAACAACCACGACTCAGAGCAGCAGAACAGTTTTCCCTATCAAGTACATACTGATATAGATGGTTGTGAGAAATGATATTTTTAATAAAAAGTCAACGGAGTCTTGAGAAAACACGCTGTGCAAACATGCAAAAGGAAACAGATGGTCATTAACATTTAATCCAACCTGTCAACAGCTGACTCTTTTTTCAGCTGCAACTATTAACCCATGAATGGATCATCAAAATATTAAGCTTAGTAAAAATGTTTTATGTAACGTTTCATTTCTGGCTACAGATTTTTCATTATACTGTACTAACAGAGTTTCTTGTGTTATTTTATTGGCTTCCATACAGCTGGATTTTCAGGGATTGCTCTCTTGCATTCATTGTTCTCCCTAGAAATAAATGTGTTTTCTACTTTGTACTCAACTTTGTATTCAGTCAGACCAAAGATTGGCTCTTTTATTTGTCCTCTTGTGCATTGGTGACAGGCTAGAAAAGTTAGCTTACATGATAAGAAAATCAGACCACAAATGTCAGAAGTTGCGAACTTGCTCCTATTAAAAGGCAAATGTGTTTTATCGTAATCACATATTACAGGGAAATACTGCTGACAAGAGAGTATGATTACAGTACACAGCCTGGTATTTAGAAAACAAATCCCCCTCTCAATAAACACACAGTCTACTGTAAGAGATAAAAGACCACACCACAGCAAATGATAAACAGAAGGGTGTGAGAGGAGATTACCTACTATAAGCATTCGTCAGTCAGACTGTGATCCCAAAGTCAACATTGGCGAGAGGAAATACCTGGCTTACAGTGAGCAGAGCCAGCAGGTGAAACAGAGGAAGGAGTAAAAATCCCACAGCACAACAGGCAGCAAAGCTTTTAAAAATCCTGTATCAACAACACCGGCAGCGTCTCGGGGGACACTACGGAAACACAAGATACTGCAGCCTTGGGACATTCTAGATAAAACACATTAAAACTTCCTCTATGTTCTAAAGCTTGCATGAATGTGACACAGTGATAACAGCAGCAGGGATTCAAGTGTGAAAGGGCACTGATGGAAAAGCTGGAAACAGAATTAGAGTTCTCTTACCTGGGGGGCTTTTATAGTTCCCCGCAGCTCTCCCTCTGCTTCATCTGGTATCTGGTTCTGCATGTCAGCAGCTGTGCTCAAGTCACTCTGGTTCAGGCAACAAACAGAATCACCTTGTCATCTTCTTTAATGATAGCACCTTCAAACCCCAAATACAGACATGAAATAAACCCCCCTCACCTTGCAATATCCAACGATCTGTTCTGCGATACTGTTGATGTGCAGCAAGTATCGGTGCAGTCTCTGTTGGTACCTGAGAGCAGCGAGCTGAGCCTCGTTCTGTACCGTTCTCACCTGAGCTAACAGGGTCTGCTCCCTCCTGTTCCACCTGAGCCTTGCCATCCGGGCTTCGTGCTCCAAAGTTGCGCCTCTCTCCTCCAACGCGCCGGTAACCGCGCGGAGCGCCTCCACGCAGCAGTGCTCCCCCGCGCTCATGTTGAGCCGGGTCAGCGGAAGACCGCATCCCTTCTGACAGACGTTTTCACCGCGGTGACCTGTGCGCGGCTTTTTTTGCGACTCCATTTCGTCGCGGTTTGAAGTTTGGCCGACTGGGTCCACTTTTACTGAGGGAGTTGGGCAGTCAGCGCACATAGTTTGCGCAAGTTTCCTGCGCAGGAACGGGTAGGACGGACTTATTTTACAAGTCAGAACACATAAGAGCACGAGTGCGTTAGAAAGTTTGAGAGCTGCTCAGCTCGCTCTGAACCGGTGGGGCAGCGCTACGAAATGCACCACATGACTTGTGGTGATGCTGCACGAGGACTGAAATCTGTCTGAGCATGAAAACGCCTCCATCCTGACTCTTTCATGTCAGAGTCGCCACCCTGGTAGCCAGCCAGCGCACTGCATTTACGCGATATTTTTTTTAATGTTTGGTCAATGTTACTTTAGTGCTGTCTGATAAAACTGCGTGTAACCTAAGTGGTGTTGGAAACTTTACGTGTGTTATAAATCCTCTCCAGCAGAGGTCGCCCATTCCCACATGACCCCTTTAGCTTTACTTGGGGAACAGACATCTCCACTCCATTATTAACTTGTCAGCAGCTTACGACGACTGGTCCCGATCATTGGTGGATCTTTATTGCACCTCAGTCTCTTTCCTGAAACATTTAAGTTCAGGATTTACTCTGGTGAGCCGCGTTTCAAGGAAAGGATGCTGAATCCCAACTGTTATACAATATCTGCAATATAAACCTTCAATTATAAAGCCTGAGTCGAGCCAGTCCTTCTGGCTGATACACCCTGACATACTGCAGGCTGCAGGCATCAGAGTCGCATTTCATGTCTCCTTGCGAAGCAGTCTGGTTCTGGTCTGCTGACTGCACTAGTGTGTAGTATGTTTTGTGTAGTCTGAGCTGTCATAGAACAGGTGTAGATTTACAAAGACAAAAGTGCAATTTGTATCAAGACTGTGCACCTGTCTGCTAAGATACATTGATCAACGGAAGATTGTGGTTATTTTCTCCCCATCAGTCAATTTAAATGAGCCAGAGGCTGTTTTTTTATGTGAATTAGTTTTGAGGTAAGAAGGTATATTTGAGAGCAGGAGGGGTGATAGAGTGGAGCATTCAGACTGGAGCAGGCAGCAGCCTTGCGAGTGTTAGGGTGATTTGGAAAAAGTGTTACAGCCACCTGGGATCAAACTTATCACACAGGCCATATGCTTGGACTGATAAGCCACTCAATCATGGCAGAGAAAATGGAATATCTCAGTCTTTTGTTCTCTCTGTGAGCTGATTTTGCTGTTTTGGACCAACTGAAACTGAGAACCTATATCTGATTGATTTGTTCTGACCTAATCCAAGAAGAGGAGTGTTATCAATTTACCTTTCATCTGTTTGATACCTGATAGGACACAAAACTCCAACAGCTGTTCCTCCTGAAGAAAAAAAAATAGAGCTGGCCTTATCGGTAATGGTGGACAGATTCAAACACTATCTCTGATATATATAGGTGCTGGTTTTGGTAAAGAATGGCTTACAGGTGGAAAATGGGAGCAGATGGGAGAGGGGGATCAACACATAAATTGATTGCTTGTTGCGAATAGTTGAGTTGATAAAGGAAGTTGTTCTTAAATCATTTTAATACTTCAATTTTTGGTATTATGGAGTGTGAGAGCTGCTATAAAGATTTAGCATAAAACCAGTATTAAATGCACCTTTCTAAGACATGCTTGATTCCCATGACATGGATGATGTAAGCCTTTTTTTCTGCAAGCAAATTTTGAATTCTTAAGCAACAGCATATGACATCACTTTTTCTATAAACAACAAATCTGTGTCTGGAAACTGAGACCAATTCCTGCAGTTTTGAATGCTAAAATTACATTGTCTGTTTTTGCTTGATATACTTTCCAGCTGCTTAACGGTTTTAGGGCCGTGTTTACACTTGCTTTTTTTTTTAATAATGCTCCAGATGTTTTCAAAGAGTGACATGAGGACTGACTGCAGCCTGCCCAGTTTAGCACCCAGACCCATTTACTGGTAAACCATTCTATTGTTATACAAGCAGGAAGTGGCCCTCCTTAAACAAAATGTGTATACCCAAACCTGTGTATAGTGTGAAACAAAAAAATGTGACAGCCATGCAAACCTATACATCTTGGTCCATCTTAAAAGGGTCCAGGCATTTCTTCATATAGCCTTTTTTATGTATATGGCAGAGTTTTAACTTGAATTTGCGAATGCAGCAAACTGTGTTCGCTGGCAGTGGTTTTTGGAGGCGATACTGAGCATGTGCAGCGACTTCCACCACAGAATCCTGTTTGTTTTTATTGCAGTGTCCATTATAAGATTGCAGATTACAGCCATTTACAGACTGTATACTGGTCTTCAGCCTTGCTGTTTGTATTGTCTTCATTTGCTAGACCTTTGAATATTGTGTACTGAAAAAGGTAAAATCCTTTTTTTCTTTCTTTTTTTTTTTTTTTTACATTTCCTGTTGAAAAATAATATTTCCTGAACTATTGATATATTTGTTCGCACAGCAAATATATCTCAGCTTCTTCGGGATGCTCCCATTGTTATCATTCCTGATATTATTGGTAGCAGCAAGATTCAGTTTCTTTATAGGGATGGGCGATATGGACTAAAAAATGTATCACGATAATTTCTCTTATTTATTATGGTAACGATTAATGACGATAAAAGCTATCAGCAAAATATTTTGTATTATAAATCTGTCACTAAATTCTGTCTTGAAAGCCCTACAAAATACCAGAAGCCACTATATCAATTAAGTTCAAGTAGTACACCTGTATTGCAAAACTGTAGTGACACCAATCGAACAAGTCTGAAATATGAGAGTCCAAATGCCACATTTATTCAAACGATGCAAACAGCAAAAATAACTTTGCTTATTAAAAAAACCAAAGTAAAACACAACCTGGTAAATTGTCATCTCACGATAAAAACGATAAATTCAAATTGTTATTGTGGGGAATTTCTTTGACGATATATCGCACACGATAAAATATCGCCCATCCCTATTTGTAAGTTTGTCTAAATGTATACCAATTTATTATTTATCTGTTTTAGTTATTATTATTACTGTATTCAAGGTATTGGACATTTTGATAACACAATACTGACTAAAGCCAGAACTGAGCAGCAGAATTTAAGAAACAAAGAAGTATTTTTTTTTGGTTGGCTCTCTGGCCATTGAAAGTTTGGGTTGCCATGTTGTAAAAAATCAATTTAGTCTCTTGGTATTATGAGTACTTGGATCCTAAGCTGGACTGTACAGTAAACACATGCTTTCATATCCAAAAACTTTTATAAACTTCTTTTTTTTTTTACTTTTATATCCAACTTCAGTCTAATAATGAGACATTTTGGAGTACTGTTTACTAGATTAAAAGCAATATTTAAAAAAAAACCTTTTGTGCTCCTGATTGCCAGTGCTCAGACAGATCAGATTTCCTTTCAGACTAACAAAGTTTTTGTCCTCTGCGATTTAAACATTTTTCTTGACACTTCCCAAGGCTCACTTGATGGAAAAGTTGCTGCACAAAACAGGAAAATGAACAGCAGCTCAATATAGTTAACTACACCTTTATTGTTCCTTGTTCAGCCAATGAGAGATTTCATTGTTATCCCTCTTATATGCCACTCATATCCAGCCAAGTTCTGAATTCCAGCAGACAGCCAGACATGCTGCCACAACCACCACTGATGCCATCAGATCACAAGCATCAAGTGCACACGAGACGACATGATCATATTTTAACTCAACCGAGTGAGATTCCTTTAGTCAGCTGAAGATTTTCTCCCCTCCAAAAGAGTTCACATGAGATGACTAGTTTAACAAAGCTTAACAGCTAATGCACATATTAATCTAAGGTCTACTCCGTCTCTGACGTAAAGGGATGCCACTCAGGGATGGAATGTTTTCATAAGAGTCTGAAATGTTGCTATGATGTTGGTTTTGTTGCAAAATAATGCACCACTTTGTCTCCAATCTCATGCATGTTATGTCAAGCCACTGCTTCGTCCAAAATGTCTAAGTTCAAAGGCATTCATGCATTTGGCAACTCTTTATGATTTGTGGCATGAAGATTAACTGGGAAAAGCACTTTGTGGTGGACACTGATCCTGTCACAATGTAGAAGCATGACTAGCATCAGTCAGACATGAAATGACCCCGAGGAACTCAAAACGCAGCATTTGTTCCTCAATTAGAGGGAAATAAACTTTAAAACTGTCCAGCCGGAGATGGGTCAAGAAGACGTACAGATACAATAATAAAAGCAATGGAAAACGACAACAGCTGAAAATGTCCATATAACTTTGATCATATGTTAATAAAAAGACAAAAATAATGAATTTGAAACAACATCATGAGCTTTGGATGAGCTCTTACAGCTGATATGGATGGCTTTGCTCACCTTTTGCTCATATTAAATCATGAAAAATGAGATTTACAAGATTCCTGTTACAGGAGCTCAGCAAACTGTCTTATTAGAAAATAGGAAGTAGCCACAGATGAATCAGACATTGCACAATTATTCAAGGGCATGAGCGTCACCACTATTTACTGTTACTGTTAATAGTGACTCTCACACAAAGCCATCAACGAGAAAAAAAAAAAAAAAGAGAAAGGAAATAGTTTACATCAAATGAAATGCCAACATTCTTTACAAAGCACCAGCTGGTACCACTGAGGTCCTATGATACAGTCAAAACAAAATAGACTTAGCTTAGGTTTGTTTTACAGCTTTCAATATTGTGGCAAAGCTTTGATAACTGCACAAATAATACAAAAGGCTGCAAGCAATCGATATAACCACTGTCAGCTTTAGGTTTGTTTGAACACGGCTTGTTTGACGTGTTGTTCATGAACTTCCTGTTCAAATGCTTTGCTTTAGTTTCAATTTTAGACCCAAATATGGGTGCGCCAAACTCCCAAATATTTCACACTTTACTTTCATGTAACAACGTCAACATGCACATAGTTTGGAAGTGGTTTCAATAGAGCTTATGTTATGGTTTGGAAATAAGCACTGATTGTGGGTTAAACCGATGTGCTTCTCTCTATATATATCTATAGATATCATTAAAAGTATAATAAATGTTAAAACAATATCAGTTATTGAATATATCATGTGGCATGACATAAATTGCTCTTATCTGTATGGTTAGAAAATCAAGTATGCAAGAGGTTGAGATTTGCTTTGACTGTATCTCTGTAAGAGAAGATTTGCTTGGTTTTTAAAAAAAAAATCCCACTAAACTGCAAGTAAAAGAAAGACATGAAGTTATTTTTATAAACTTATACACTTGCCCTTCACAGCTACTTGTTTACCTTACACTATGGAATGCACTGTAGATTGATTTTCCAAAACATCACAGATCATATGAAGCCTACATTTCTGAAGACACAGCACGTTTGTGTCAGGAAGGTCTGCTTTGAAACGTACGAAGACTGGAGAGAGAGTCAGGATCCACCTTAAAACAAGACGCTGTAAAAGATAAGAGCAATTGTTTATATAAGGCATTTTAAGTTGACAGAACTCCGTAGACACTCCTTCAGAGGCTTTTTGTGGATAAATAAGGAATGTCTTTGTCCATTTCCAATTTTTCCATTTCTGTGTCCATTTCCACAAACATATTCCAGAGGGGAAGAGCCAGAAAAGTGACATCCCAGATTACAGGGCGGAACCAAAATATTGTGGAAAGAATCCAAATTCCTTCTAGGCGTGAACCTTAAGCAACCACAGGAGTCTCCTTCATGGGAAGTCAAGACCAGGGTGGCGCTACATTCAGAGGTTCAGAAGGAAGAGTACCACAAGGAGCAAAGAGAGGACGCTGAAAGACGAGGTGACCATGGCGCTTCCACCTGAAAGAGAAAAACAAATTCAAATTGTGTCCTTAAAGGCTTTTCCATTCCCCACAAGAACAGAGAAACTTTTTTCTCTCGTAGGGCTGCAAGAAAAAGAAAAAAAAAGTAATCTTTTTCTTCTCACAGCCATGTTTTGGAGTTCTCAGCACATCATGTAGCAGCATGAAACTGTGGGCCCTACGTATAAACCATCCCAGTGGGCCTCAGTGTTCACTCCATCAGTACCTTTTAACATTGTAATGGCCATCTCTTTTAAAATCTTTTTAGATATTGATTGGTAAGGCTTCATTGTGGCTGTAAGCATAAAATACTATAATCTACCAGCTCACAGAATTTAAACACTTTTAGCTGAAAAATAATTGATTTGTTAGATCTGTATATCAAGTTGTTTTGATACCTTTATGTGATTTCAATAAATAGATATTGTAATATTTTTACAATATTTAACTGTACATAGTGATGCAGCAGCTTTAGTTTACTTAGAAGTTTACTTAGAAGTATGGTATGATCTATGGTACCAAAAGCCTTTTATAAGTTAAAAACAAACAAACAAACAAAACTGCTTACCAAATTAAGGTTTTTTTTTTTTTAGTTCTTTTTTGTTAATTTGTTTTCTTTTAATATTTTTATTCTGATAATCTGATTAGTACATGTGGAGGGAGTCATTTCAAAATCATACTGACTACTGTTAAAAATATTGTGTTTATCATGGAATTTCTATAATATTTGTGAAAATAGTGGAAGCATAGATACTGGTCAGTACAGGGAAGACATGTATCTTCATTTTTGTAAAGTGGAATCATTGTGGCTGTTTTGGCTGTTTTTTTCAGGAAATATTCTGATTAAAAATCATAAACTGCATAAACTGTATTGGTAAAATGGTTCCATAATAAAATTAATTATATTCTTCACGTAGTCAGTAGTTCTTTTCCCAGCAATGTTTTACTTTTACTCATAAATTCTCCTTTACCCAGAAAATACTTAAGACGTTAGCAATGATTTTGCTTTCATCTGCAAGGTCTTTTATTGTTTTCAGCACATTTTTTAGCAAGACTGAAGCCCGTTGATGAAACTCATTTACGATTGAAGTTTTAAACAGGATTTTCTTTAACAACATAGTTTGGAAGAGTTGGTTTTATGTTATTATTTTTCATTGCACATTGTACATTGCACATTTAATCATCATATGTTATATTCTATGTAATCCTCATATTATTTGTACCTTTATTTGGTAAATTGCTGTTATATTGTTTTTTATGCTGTGTTTTCTCACTTGATTTAAAAAAAAAAATTCTCATTCTTAACTTCTGCCTCTGTTATCCATAACCACTGTATTCTTTATTCTATCTTTCTTTATAATCCCATGCAGATTGAACAACTTTCTGATGCATGGTACCTCCTGACAACTGTTTCACTAATGCTTTGGTATTTCAGAAATAATGACAAGAAAGCCATTTTTAAAAATCAAATAGTTTTTATAAGGCATTTTTATGTGACTCAAATACAGCAACAGTAGTTCATATAATTACATTCTCCTTTATTCATTGTTCATTTTGGCCTTAGTTTGAAATGTTCACCTCCTCTGTTAGAGCTGACCAACTTTAACCCTCTGTAAAATGGTGGTTGATCATTTAATTTAACATCACTGTTTTGAGGTCCATTTTTTCAGATTGCATTGGCATCTTCTTCCTGAGATGATGAGGAATTCATTGTTTCTAAATAGCCCATGTCACGATCAATCACTGAGAAGGGGTTTATGACATTTAAATGTGTTTACCATGAGGTTAGCAACATCTTAGTGTCAAATGATTGGCAGTAATAACTTTGATGCTGATTCCTGAATAAGTTATGGTGAATTTATTTATCAAAATGAGGCTGCTTTCAGTCTAAGACACCTGCTGCTGATATCAGCTCAAACTGTGTGTGTATTGTTTGTTAGCTGTTAGTTATAAACTCCTCTGCAATACTTGTTGAACATGGTGCAAGCTGCTGGTCACTTGTTGTACCAGCAGTGAGCCTGGCAACCAAACGGCTGGAGCTGTCTCTTTTTTTTTTTACCTCCGCCAAGGAGGTGATGTTTTCGGTAGGTTTGGTTTGTCTGTCTGTCACAGCAACTTTACGGAAAAAGCACAGGACGGATTGACCTGAAATTTTCACCTGCCGTGAACCTCAGCCCAAGGACGAACCCATAAAATTTTGGTGGTGATCCCGATCATCTTCTGGACTGAGGAATTTTTTGAAGGATTCTTTATCATTGTGAGAGCTGCTTGGTGGAGGTCTGAGCTCTCCGAGTGCTTTTCTAGTCTGCTGTTGCAACTACAACCTTGACACACGTGATGTTGCTGTTCTTTCTTTTTCTTTCTTTCTTTTAATTTTCCTGCATCTCCTTTCTTTCTTTCCTTATTTGTTGCCTGATTTCCTTACTGCTCCCTGCCTCCTGGTCCTTGGGCTTTCAAATAATCATGTATTTAAGTCAGTTGACTGTATGTGTGGACTACACATACGTACATTCACCTGACATTCACCTACACGTACATACACCTTTTTAAAGTGAAGGAGAACATCCCCCATCACTGTTAATGCAAAATACTCTCAACCTATTGATTCAGACATTTTGAAAGAAAAAAAAAAAAAGCAGCACAAAAAACCTTTTCATTCCAGGTTTCTTGGGGGCCCCTCCCTGCCATGGGCCCTGGATATATATCGGGGTAACCCTGGTTGACATGTTGCTGTACCCTGATATGAAGTAAGCCACTTTTCTGAAAACCATGATTAAATCTGAAGTCATTTCACAGCATTTCCAGTTTCATCGTGTCCTTGAGCTGAGTCAGCCCACCAGACTTTTCAGGAATGGGTGAACAAAACAGGTCTCCCTGCCTATTTTGATCTTTTTAAGTCCAAAAAGCACCCCCATTAGTGCATTACAGCAGAAGACCCCCACCAATTCTCATCCATCAAACTAAATATAATATTTGCTATGTCAGGTGTGATATACCGCAGCTGGGTGGAGACCGCCTTAAATGCCCCTCTATTTATCAATGCCCAGCATTTGAAATCCCTCAAGATTTAAATTCCTGGTCTGTGAAATCAAGCTGTCAGGTAGGGTCTGGACTGAATGATAAGGGATAAGGAAAACCACAGGGGGGGTTTCCTCTTCTCATCAAGATCAATTACAGAGGCTTAAGGCCTCCCCCTATCCAGTCAGCCTGTCAGCCCATCAGCCAATGAGAGGACCCAGTCAGTGGGCCATCAAGGTTTTAGTCACGGGCCATCTCATTCCTCCAGTCTGAGGTATGAAACCTGAAGTGACAGCTTTCCTCTGGCCCATGGGAACCCCTTAGCTTTGACAAATGATAACCTACTGCTAACTCTGAGCCTTGTCTAATCCCACAAACGAGTGGCTGGTCAGAATGAATAGACACATTGTTTCACATTAAACAGTATGGATTTAAAATGTCAGTAGGTGACTGAAGTCTTTATTTGTATTCCACTGATTTGAAACTAAGCCTGACTGGAGATGGCATAATACTTTTCACTGAAGATTACTCTCAGGCAATAAAGGTGATTTAATTAATGAGATCTCGCTTTGACACACTAGAAAACACAAATGAGATATCGTGTAATTCTCCTAATGTACAGCCTTTTCTCAGACCTTTACCAGCCTTGAAAAAGCCCATTAAAACATGACTACATGTTTAATGAAAAGATATGAAAGAAACAGGTCAGGAACCTACATTTCACCAAAAATCAGCTCAGAGGAAAACTTACTGTGTCTCATAGGTGGGATGTAAATTTGTGCCACAGTCCCATCTCCTCCTTCTGTGTGCACCCGGACCTCCACCACATATTCCCCATCAGACCGCCGGGGAAGCTCTATGTATTGCTTCCAAGTTGTATACAGAGTGCCTGCAGAGTCGCCCTTCCGCTTGTACAGCACCTGGTTATACATTACATATTTCAGAATGAGGAACTTATGTTTCCCAGCAGCTACACTAAAGTTTAGCATCAGAAATGGAATAAAAATGTAACTATACTTACTCGGTACCCATCTATTGATGATTCATTGTCTCGTGGTTCCACAATTTCCCAGGCAACATTTACAAATTGTCCCTTTAACTTTGTACCTGTTATTTTTGGAGGTCGATCTGGAGCTGTAAGAAGACAAATAATCAGTAGCGATTTTAGATGAACAACTTGAATATTATTAGGTGTACAGCTGTGAAATTTGTAGTTTTATATTCAGATTCCTGCAATTCAATGTTTAAATGATTAATAGAACAACATACGAGGTTTCTTGGTTTGGATGTTGACGTGATTGCTGGGTGGGCCGCATCCTGCAGAGTTACAGCCTCGAATCTCAATAAGGTAGTTGGAATAGGGTTCTAAACCATCAAGCTTAGTGTGATTCGCCCAGCTGGACACTGCAACCCTTTTGGCTCCCCCTTCACCGTCTTCATGGTTTCTCCAGAACTTCACCTGGGACACAGAAACAGATGTGAGATGGGAAAGATTTCATTTGTTTTGGCAGATGCATGGCTTGAGCAGTGTGCAGGGTTAGGACAAGAATAACAGGCTGCTTAAGTTAAATGGAAGGTTCATCATTTCGGGAAATGCACAGTATTTTGTATGAGTTAAATGAGTTACCACTCTCAAGTTTGCCTGTTGATTTAAAGCTATGTGTGGGTGTCATGGAAAGGTAAAAGTACTTTAAGTGCTTTATATGGATACTACATTGAGGTCCTTGTACATTGCTTGTCTTTACTTAATGCTGCTATATATTTTATGCTTAATATTACTTTCATTCTATGACATTTCAGAAGTTAATACTTGCCCTCCCGACTCCAATATATTTCTTAGACTGATTTTGTTACGTTTAAATTGAAAGTTTTAAGCAATGGATAATGTAATAAAGTTCAAAATGACACTGTTTAAAATGTAAAGAATAGTTTTCAACAGTTTTACATCCTAAAAGAAGAAGTCTGTGGCCACAAGCTGTTTTTTTCTCCTTTAGCTTCTTGTGTGATTTTTATGAACATTTCAGCAACTGCTGCAGTGTTGAGGTTGGAGCTTGGGATGATGGGTGGTCTCTGCCATTTAAGGCTGGTTCAGACCCCGACTTCAGACCAGATGCCATAGTGTCCTTGGGCAAAACACTGAATGTATCCATTGATGTGACTAATTTCATACACCTCATCTGTTGACCCTGTGGATGAATCCATTTATTATGAAATAAATATATCCAAAAGAACAAATAAGAAGTTTTACTTGAAAACTTTAATTAAATTTTGCCTGAAATATTTGAATATTTGTGTTATGTACCATACAGTATGTCAGTATTTTAGGATATTTCTCCTTCTAGTGGTTGGTCGGTACATTTCTGTACCTGTACTTTTACTCAAGTAAATAGTCTAAATACTGTGTAAAGCATTTTATTGCAGTAAGCCAGTAGTTAATTACAAAAGTTTAGCAGTAACTGATTTAAGGACAGCCTGGCAGCCGGTAGGATTTGTCACGCATCATATTGTAATGACTTTCCCACCAGATATTCTGCAAACTGTCCCAAAAGATATAGACTAGGGTTCACTACAAAATCCAGCAGGGCTAACAGTACTGCTAATGGCTGATTTAATATATGGAGAGAAAAAAATCCTGGACAGACTCTTTAGAATAATAAGAAATCATATTTTGTAAGAGGCCATGGAAATACTGTAGAGCGAGATGGAGACAAAAAAAAAAAAAAAAATCAAGCTCACATTTATTATGAATTATCCACAAGATACATTTTATTCACTCTTCCGATTTTTTTTTTTTTTTTTTTTTTGTGATGATTAAGTCAGTTGTGCACATGAAAAGGAATTAAATACCCAGACAGCACTTTTTTGGAGGTCTCTTAAATATATATTACTAATTTGTGTTCAGTGCCGCTTAATACTTCATGGATTATCTAAAATCAACAGTAAAATAAGTTAATAAACAGCCTCACAATCCTTGCTGATATCTATTCCTCTTGATGCATACAGTACTATTGTTTTCCTGTCATTCATATTCATACTCTGTGACCTTGTCTCTGTTCATGTCAGTAACATACTAAGGCAGGGTACTGTTGGATCAGATGGGAATACTAATTATGTATCATCTCTATGCCAGACTGAAAGCAAAAAAACAGCCTTTAGGAGCTTACAGTACAGTACTAACACCTCTTTTTGCAAACTTTGGGCAAAACATTGTGAATGCCCTGATTAATAAATTTAGACCTATAATTAATGTGTTCTTGAAATGGCAGTGGTTTATTGTGTTTAGGCTTTTTCCTGCCTCAGTTATTATGGATTTTTTTGGGTATTCTGTCATTTTTTACTCCCCCTAACCTAGCAAAATAGAGCCTTTATAGATTATTTCTTTTCTTTTTGCACAATCCTTGAAAAAAATGCAGGATAAAAATAGCATACTGTCAATAACAGCACCGTCACTGATTTACATATGAAGCACTGAGTGAGTCTGAATAACTGCAGCACTGAGCACGCATAGATGGCATGGAGAGCACAGTTTGAGGCAGAAGGAGGCAGTTTTCTGAGGCTACTATTCATGGCTGATTGTACTCATGAAACACAGACAGTCAACATTTCAGATGCCCTCTAAGGATTCACGAATCAAGATGCTTGGTCTTCTTAAGGGCAGAGTTTCCTTAAAAAAGGCTGCTCCTCTGTGCTGACTCTACTTAAACTCAGGTGTACTTTATTGAAATTGCCAAAATTACATTAACTCCTCTTCTTTCGAAAACAATTAAAACACACAGACAAAATAAAACATAATACGTTCAACTAACCTGATACCCATCTATATTTGTCTGTGAGAGGTGCATCCAGGAGACAGTGGCCGCCGTGGCAGACAATGCTCTGGTTTCCAGAATTACAGGAGCTTCAGAAGGAGCTAAAACGATACACAGAATACAAGATGGTCAGTATGGATCATTTAAGGTAATTGTTAATTTTTCTATTCTGAATATATACAGTCTATATACTCTATCTAGGTTCTTCTGTGCTGGGCTGGGCTCTATTATACTTTTTTCCCCTCAGTGGTGTGTTTTAGGAATGCAGATTCACAATTATCAAATATCCATGGAAGGAGAAATATTTCTCTTGGTTCACATTCCTTCACTGGATCATGAGACACTCTTCCACGGCCAACGTGAAGTTACACACTTATATAAGCTACGTATTACAACCTAGAAACTGTCCTTGAATGTTAAATTGTTATGTTGGCATGGTGTTGACACTGACAAAAACAGAACAAAGATCTGATACAGTGTAACCATCAAACTATTAGAAATAACCATGTTTGTATGGAGACTAGGCAAAGTCATATGTATACCCTCACATGGCAAAGGTTCCCGAAGCGTGTTTCCATGGCAGCAGGGTATCTCTGTTACCCTTCATGTCTGGTTTGCCAGTGGTTATCTCAACTGTCTGTCACTGGAAGCTAATAACTAGGATAAGTGCTTCACATCCTTAGGCGAATTATCAGCTTTCTGGTTCATGCTACACAGATCATTATAATCCCCCCACAAGGAAAGAGAACGATGGAAGATGGGTTCACTTTCAAGGGTTATTAAAATTCCTCATAACAATACACGGGAACTGATACTAAATGGGTCCCACTCCATAGAAAACCATGGTAGTGCTAAGTAGCTGACAATGACAGATTGAAATAACAGTGTTGGCATACCAAAGGATTCCTTATTCTCTGACAGTGACCAGGTCAGTATTTGATTCTATTTTGAGGAGGTTTTTGCACGTTATCCCTTTAATAATTTTGAGTGTGTGGAGCTGTGAATGTCTTTGGGGCTCACCGTCTTGTGCAGAATAAATGATGGCTGTTAAGCTGTAGGGTCCCTCTCCTTGTTTGTTGAACGCTTTAACTTTGACTTGGAACTTTGTCAAAGGATGAATGTTGGGGTCTTTGTGAACATAGCGTCTGGCAAGGGCATCAGGTATTTCCACTCTTTTCCACTCATATCCTTCATAGGCTTTGAAGGCCACGATGTAGCCAAAATAAGGCCCAAAGTAGTACTGTGGATGCACTGGCTGAAGACGAAAACAAACAGACATAAAATAAGTGCTTTTATTGGACAATCATGACAGTAAATAACACGGATGACAGTAAATAACACGGATGGCATGAATTAAAAACTCTATGGTACTTTGGCTGTTGTTCTAGCTTGGTCCGTTTACAGGGTCATCACCTTATGTTCAGATTAATTATAATATTTATCCAAAATTCATGAACCTTACAAATGCAACGACTCACAAAAGTCTGTGAGATTACTGACATTATACCATTAAAGGTAGTTTTCTTTGCGAATAGATGAAGGGCACTAATATCAACTCTGTTTGCACGTTTTCTTGACATGATTGTAAAAAAAAAAGCTGACAGCATTTTGTTTATTATGAAGGAAGAAATGAGCAAGTCAAGCCTTCCTGGGAAATATCACAACATCAAATATTTGTAAGGCATGTTTGGAGGTATTTTGGATTTTGCAGTATGGTAAAGTAACAAACAAAAGTAAGGCTGTTTCAGCTTTGTACAGGGCAGCTGTATTTCTCTGCAGTGACCGCAAAACTGTAGACCCACCTGCAGAGGGAAACTGCGAGCCACAGGCTCAGAAATATCTCATTGAAGAATGACATTAGTAAGAATGAGAGAATCGCTCAAGGTTTTTCAGTCAATACACAATAGAGAGCAGATGTTAGCCATAACATACAAGTAAGTCTTGGTTTATTTGTGAAGAAGCTCCTATTCAACTTGAAGACAAAGACGTAGCATTGGGTTATCCAGAACTTCCAAATTCTGTTTAATAAAAAAAAAAAAAAAGGAAAGAAAACCTGAGCTGTCCGCTTGACTAGGTAATAAAGTAAAACTACGCACATCTTTGACCATAACATTCTGCCACTTATTTGTTTTGATGGTACATTTGCATTCATTATTGACATTCCTGGGGCTGTCATTGCCCTGCAACAACTCAAACCACAGAGATCACACTTTACATCTTTGTCTTCCAGTCTGGAGCATCATGTGACAGCTGTATTTTGCTTTGCAGCACCATGTCATAAAAAAATAAAATATATAAAATATAAATACCCAATTTTAATTTAAATAAAAATAAAAAAATAATATATAATAAAAAAAAATAATATAAATATGATTGTTGTTTATTTTTTTTTTTTTGGACACCTCTTTGTAGGGAAAAAAAAATTATGTTTTTCTTTCCCTTTTTTTGAAGGAATTTTCTTTTTTTATATTTTTTTTTTTTTTTTTTTTTTTTTTTTTTTTTTTTTTTTTTTCTCTTTTTTTTTTTTTTTTTTTTTATTTTTTTATTTTTTTTTTTTTTTTTTTTTTTTTTTTTTTTTTTTTTTTTTTATCTTCCTCTTTTTTTTATTTTTTTTATTTTGTTTCGTCCCCCCGAAGAATAATGGCAGTTTTTTTTCAGCTAATGGGGATCCAAATAAAATAAAAAAATAAAAAAAATGTCCGCACCAGCAACTTGATATAAACACATTTGGAGCATGCATCATGGCTGATCCAACATAGAAACACAAAAAGATTTAAACCGTGTCTCAAACCGCACACTGGCACGAGTGCACTGGAATTCAGTGCGAAGTGCGCACTGTGTACTCCGTCTGTACTGTAGTGCACACTATTCCCCCGGCCTCTCCCCCCTCCTTTAAGCCTCCCTCCTTTTTTAATTCTAATCACAATTTTCATTCAGGATGGATAATCAATTAGCAAACGACTTCTCGCCGGGAAGGGCCACTTATAAATAAAACCCTTTTTTCCCCCGGGAACAACCCCCCTTCCACTCATATTCCCTCCTTTACTCTACTTAACTCCTTAAAACACAAATTTAAAAATTCGTTCTTCCCCCCCCTTTCCTGAACCAACGGGGCTCAAGAAGGAGACCCTTTCGATTATTTTTTTTTTTCCCCCCACAAAGTTAGGCCTTTATCTGCTCTATTACTTTCAGCTCCACGCTTCGTCTCCCCCCCAAACAACGTTCTTTTATTTTATAGTTCTCCCTCCCCCCGATTTCTTTTTTTTTTCCCCTTCCTCCCTTCTCTCCTATAAATTAAATTTCTTTTTTTTCCTTTTTAAATTTTTTAAAGATTACTGTTTTTTTTTTTAGTTTTCTTCCCCATTTTTTCCCCTTTCTCTGTCATAAAAAACATCTAATTCGTCTCCTTTCTTTCATTCCCCCCCCTTTTTTCCACTCGAGGCGGGAAATACCCACCCTTTTTTCTGTTTTTGTTTTTTTTAAAACCATTTTTTATTACATCACCAGGATGTAACTTTTCATCTTTCTTTGTCTCTCCCCCCCCCACAGAAACAAACATGTGTTTTTTTTTTTATTTCCCCCTCCCCCCCCCCGAACCAATCGCTTTTTTTCCCCCTTTTTTTTTCCTTTTCCCTTCTTCTGGAAAAAAAATTTTTTTTTTTTTTTTTTTTATTCTATTTATTAAATATAATAAAGAGGAACGACTGATGTTAATATCCCCCAAAAAGAAAGTCCCATTTTTTCAACTTCCGGTAACCGGAACCGAAATTTAATAATCCCTATTGTCGCTAAATGCTGACCCGAACAGAGCACTGCACTTACAGGAAGTGACGGACTAGCATTGCCCGCTAACGTGAGCTAATTCTACCGAGCCAGTATAACCGCGGCCTCAGACAAATGATCAGCTCATACAGTAAGGAGTAAACATCAGGGAGTGAACAGCTTGGTAGCATGCCACAATATACGTTAGTAATTATGTGTAAATCATTTCATGAACGTTACTTAAATCAGTACAATGCCACCTCCGATGCAGCAGGGGTCACCACCGCTTCGTTCACCACCATTATTCAGCTCTGAAAGCAGTTCGAAAGTCCAGCCTCTTCCACGACGTCAGCAAGATGGCGTCCATTTAGTGCGAGTAGTGTGCTTCGGTGCTTCGTTTTGCACTTCGTTTTTGGCCATTATTAGGGCAGCATCCTGGTACTTTCAGTGCACTGAATTTTTGCTTAAATGACAGCATGAACACACTACACACTCAAAAAGAGTGTTTGAAGTGCTCAAGTGTGCGGTTTGAGACACGGCCATTATCAGAGGAAAGATGAAAGAAAAAGAAGTAAGACAAAGTTAACAGCTCTAAAAAGAAACAGGATGCATAACAGATGCCAAATGAGCCTTTGTAAAGCTAATACAGCCTAAATTTAGCAAAATTCAGTAGTGCTGCTTTTATGAGTTTAATTCGAAAAATAAGAGTGTGGTCTAAAACTGTGGTCTTTCAGGACTGCAGATTACTGAGAGGAACCACAAATGAGAGCAAACTTGTTGCTCTTTATGAGCGTTAGCTTCAGCAGATGTTTGTAAAAATGCCATCACAGATAAGATAGCATTAGCAGCTCTTCATCACTGTTTTGGAAAATGACTTTCAGGAACTTGAATGCATTTGAAGAAACGAGGACACCCTCCAGAAGTGTCCCTCCAGTTGACACAGTGTTGTCTATTTTTTTTTTAACAATATATATATAAATTTATGCTCCGAAGAAGTTCTTTTCCTTCAATACTGATATATTGGATTTGAAATAGTAGGTGTATGTGACTGTCTGCTACTGTTCAGTATTTTATTTATGTTTGCTAAAATGTCACAATTACAAATCAACTTAAAACAGAAGGACTTCTTATGAACTTTTATGTGCACTTGCAAGATTTCTCCTCACTTTAGATGGTGGAAAGTCCCGACTTACCGTCCATGTGATGGTCAGTTCTCTGCTGGCCCCTCCACCCCCGCCGACATCTGAGGGCGCCACCACAGGAACTACAGTGAGACAGCAACAGCAAAACTCTGAGCCCACATGCTATGAATCCACACAAACAAAGCCAAGCCACACAGGCTGTAACCTAGCAGTGGCTACACAACTGAAACATCCTTCCTCTGCAAACACAGTATCAGTGTCTTCTCCTGCGCCAAACTCAACACCTTAATGTGCATGTGGGAAACTTGCCAGCCAGAGACACAGAGGGACAGGTTCTCTTGTTTTACCTCCAGTTTCGGAGCTCACTTTCAATTGATGATTATTTTTCTAACAGAGGTTACTGTAAGTCTGTGATTCCCATTTTGTAATTAAATTTCAGCATACAGTTTCACCAAAGTGCTCATTTGTAGTGGCTTGTGTGGTGAGTTTGGCAGCACGGTTGTGCTTTGGGAAGCGCGGCACGATGCAAAATTCTGCTGACTCATTTCTACAGCAATACTTAACATAAGTAAACAGTGAAAAAAATAGAATGACGATGTATAAATTACAGAATGGAAAGCTGGACTGTAGTACCACATTTATTTTTCTTCTGTTTCATGACCTTCAAAATTACCGTTTCTCTGTTTTTATGGAGGAATTGAATAGGGTGCAGGTCCATAATTAGGACACAGTTACCTGATTCCAGGGTTCTTTCTTTAGGTGAGGGGTTGCTTGGGTCTCCTGTCCCAAGAGTGTTGGTAGCAATGACCCTGAACTCATATTCTGTCCAGGGAAACAGATCCACCACTGTGGCTGTCTCTGCATTCCCCTCAACGTCAGCAGGAGCTACAGATAAATGCACAAGTCAGTCTTATGGGACAGTGTAAAATATACAGCACAGGTTGTGTTATCCCATTACTTGACAAAAATAACTTTTAACCACCATGATGGTCTATTTTTTGCTCTTCCTATAGTTTCAGTCACTGAGGTATAAATAAGTGATATTTTAGACATTAACCAGCACGTTGGCCTGCAGTATCAGTGTGTGGCATGACCAAAATTCCTTCAACACCAGTCATGGCTCAGCATGTAGGTAGCAGTGTTTATTTGAGCAGCTAGCATGTTGGAGCTCTTACATGTAGTGGCATTCTTCCAGGCATCTTTCAAGAACTCATCTTTGTACTGAATGGTATATTTGGAGATTGGGCTGTGGTTGTCTGCTCCACGACTCCACTGCAGCGTCACAGTCTTCTCAGTTTTGTCTATTATTCGCACCCCACCTGGGGCCCCCGGAGGACCTGGGATAAAGAGAAGATTAACAGACAAGTTTAAAATATTATTTCATATGTGAACAAGACAGATGTGGTGGCCACAGGCTTGAGCAGAGAAGTAACACTTGAGTTCACATTTAAAAGGCCACTTTCAAGTTCCACTGAACCTCACATTTGTGTGCAAGCTGTCAACAGAGAGATGACAAGAGTGATGTTATTCAAAGAACCTTGAGCTCAAGGGGAAAATCTTGGCAAAAGCCCTGAGCAGTATGATAATACAGAACAGTCAAGCATCAGTTTAAAAGAAGAATATTGCTTGATACACAAAATGTATCAAGCAATATTAACTAATATTCAATATTATTAAAAGAGAAAAAAACCCTCGTGCTCTTTTAGTGTCTTCCTCAAAAAGTGATGGACAGATGCATTAGGGTGTTAAAGCTTAGGATGCAGTGAGCTAAAGCTCAAGCAAAAGCTTTTGAATCCAGTGTTTCTCTTGGTCCTCGTGGTCCTCATCATTCTTCCATTGCAACTGAAAAATGGTCTAATAAAAAAAAACCAGACTGCATCAGGGTTAGCCTTCCCAACCCACAGCCCCAGAAATCAGCCAAAATTCATTTTTTCCTAATAATGAGCCCGAGTAAAGAGAAATACAGCGAATAGATAAAGCCTCTAAGCTTCAACTCTCTTCTAGGAAAAAAAGAAGAAGAAAAGTTAAAATAAGATTTATATATATATATATATATATATATATATATATATATATATATATATATATATATATATATATATATATATATATATATATATATACAATCAAGTGTAGGGATTGAAAAACACAATTTCATATAATGATATTGTGGAACCTCAGAGCAATGTAGAGTACCAAGTGTTAGTGTTTCTAATACACATCCCAAATCCATAAGTAGTTTTCATAATTCATAGATACTGAAATTAAAAGCCACATTTCAGCCCAGTGCGAAACCCTGTAACTATACACTAGAAAAACACTCCCAACACATATAAAAACAACTTCTCTCCCTGTCTCAGATAACTCCCAATAACAAGTTACAGGTGCAGAGCTGTGTTTTTAGCTTAAACAATCTCCTGACGCAGATCTACTTCCTCATCTGTCGTGATAAATGGCTGTCTTTCATCTCTTCCTCGTTGCGCCCCGGGCTGTTGGCATTCGGCACTCCATTAGGAGCGGCCTGGGATGGACGTGTGCTTTGGTTACACTTTGGGAAACGTCACACTCGGCCGCTGTGCGTTCACCTGGCCATCTGTCAGCCCCCGCTCTGAGAGCAGCGGCAGCAGCAGCACACCCAGGACACAACAGGGATCACTGGAAACCAGATCGCAGCTAGAATTCCTGGGTGCCTAACTGAAGAGATCCTTTGTCCGCCAACACTGAGCCTGTTTCATGACCTGGGAAGAGGGCTGTAAGGCAAACTCTCAGTCATCAAGAAGTGCAAACAAACCCTGATGAATCATCCAAGAACTGAAATGCAGTAGAGACGAGGCACTGCAGACGGGTAGCAGTGTTTACTCTGCGTGTATTGATATCAAGCACTAAAATCAGCAGCTGTCCGTATCAAAATACTGTGGGGAGATAGAAATCTGTGACTCATAGCATACTCATCACATGGCATTCACTTAAAATGATGAAGACAGATGGGACCTGGCACAATTTTAAAAAATGTCTTACTGACATAGCACTGCTTGTCTCATTCAGTTAAATCGCTGTGATTATGCAATCGCAGCAGCAACTCGTCAAAACTCACAAAACATGAAAAACTTACATTTTCCATGCTGTTTTTCCAGGATGGACAAGACAAGCTTCCTGGATAAATACACCCTTATGTTCCAACATGAAGTGACCCCTTCTAACCCACACAGAAGAAAACAGCAACATCTGAATGGATGTCACATGTTTTGCACATGTTTAGAGCTTTTTATTTAACTTGGACTTTTCTCCGTATATCTCTGCCTTACACTGGAGGATACGAGGCATTTCCTTCCAAAGTGTTTTCCAACACTTTCCCTCTTAGTTTCGTTCGCATGGAGTCTCAGGGTTGACAGATTATCTGGCAAAAAGAGGTTACAGTCTGCTTACTCTGGAGAGATTTACCTCTCCTTGAACATGCGCTGCAGAAGAAGCAGCACTTGTGCTTTATCAGTGTGTCTCTCTCTTTCAGTGGTACTACTGTTTAAGGAACATTTTAATGAGCAGTTTAAGAGTATATGGTTGATGAACTGTGGACTCTTACTTGCAGTTTAATAAGCTCTTAAGACTTAACGTTGGTGTTACTTCAAAATCTAATTTTCACTGTATAAAATGTATAATATTCATGCATAAAACATATGGTCAAAATCTGTAGACAGTATTTATACTAGTAATGTTTTTAGTTTAGATATTTATCTATCTATCTGACCCTTTGGCACCGACAACATTTACTGTACCTTCTTTGTGGTCCTTGTGATGCATACCACACAGACACGCACCTGTGTGTGTATGGTCACAGTGGTTGGTTGGTGCTAAACCACTATAAACCATTAGGATGAGAGAACTGTGGAAGGTCCTTTGTGGCAGGATCGCGCCAGGCAACAGATCCGAGGATGCCCCGGTCTGTGGATTGTTGATATGTTCTTTGTTTCCTGCCTTTACTTTTTGACCTTTGTATTTTCATTTTTCCTGTAAATACTAAACTGCTGTTTTATTTAGGAGCAGTTTCTTCTTTGTGCAATGTGTTTAGATTGGTTTTTATGCTATTTACTGTATGTTTCATTGATGCATAAATGATGTGGACACTCTTTCCTACTCACAAATTGATATTTACAAAGAAAAAAGGTGGGGTCAGAATGAGAGCCCAATGCATTCTTCCGTCCATGCATACACACAGTTTTATAACAATGTCATAGGGTGGAAATTAAAAAAACATAATACATCCTTGAAAAGAGAAAAAATTTATGAAAGAAATATGAAAGCTTATCTAATTTTCCTCTTGACAACTTTTGAAATATACTCTTTTTTTTAGAGTGATTGTGGGTGCTATAATTGTAGTTGTACTGTACAGCCTCTCGGATGAGCCTTTAAAAGAAGACAAATCTTAAGAGACTTGTGATTTCTTGGAACAAGATTGGCTCCTAGTCTTCCACAGTATGTCTAAAAAAAATTGTAAATATACCATGATCCATCTGCACATCTGCGTGTCCCTCCTGGTCATCTCTAAATAAGACTGTATACTGTACAAATTGTGCATCTTAGAGATAAAAAAAGGGGTCCATCCACTAAGCCCTGATGTGCTGTGTGAGAAGATGAGTGCAAAAACACCATATTGATTTGTTTCTGCTGCACTACTGTTCATTTTATTAACAGTAAAACTGCGCTTCTTTTTCACTGTTGTCTTCATAATCATACTAGGCTGTCATGCAAATTATGTCTTGATGTATTAAATGGCATACAAAGGGAGTGTAGACCTACAATCACGGCTAAAATTGGAGTGTAAATTGAGTTCATGCACTTGCATATTTATAGTGGCAATAATTGTGATTTACTGTATTAGAAAAGAATCATGCGCATGCAAATCTGGGAAAAACAAAGCCTGTGCACATTTCTACACACAGCTTTAGTCATGAAACTGCACACAGTTTCACGCATCTAATCATTTTGTGTTACTAAACTGCAAATCTTTATCATGTTAGTCATTCCACTTTTTTGTCCTTGTTATTCAAGTTGTTTGATGTTCTGTTTAAGCTAAACCTGTGGTCCATTGAGAGAAAATGGTGAGTTAATGCATCAATCTGACTGTTTTTCTTTAAAACATTTAACATACAGTACAGTTCATTGTTTGTAACTCACCTCTGACAACCAGGTGGGCAGAGGCAGTTACATTGTCCACCGGTGTCTGTGCAGTGCAGGAGTAGCGTCCAGCATGTTTCAGCTGAGCGTTCTTAATCAGCAGCTCACCATTCGAACTTCCATTCTGCACAAGACAACACTTAATTCAAGCCCAGATATCTACAGATAGCTGACAAATAATACAAATGTTCTCATTCAGGTTAAATCTCAACATATGGGGGAGGAAATATTGTCACTTGAATCATAAGCTTGATCCATGTACTGTACGACAAATGGTGCAATCAGAAGCTAAACAGTGGCCATTGTCTTGTGAAATGTCAGGTCAACCCTCTCCCTCATGGAAGGTAAAAACATTAGTGAAAAAAAAATACATCACTGCACTAAAATTGCTACTAAAGAGTCAAAATGGTTTTGCTAATACCACACAAATGGCAGTGAAACCAATCCATGGTTTTACAAGGGGAAAATCCCTCCTCACAAAAATGGGGTTTCATCAATCACGGTCATAATAAGGTGGTTGCTAAGTAGGCAGAGTGACAAATGAGAAGCCACAAGCTTATGGTGAGAGCTGCACTTAGAGAAAGAGGAGGTTATGTCAACAATAAGCAATTGCAGCGGAAATTGCTATTAAACTGATAGATAACACTCTATTCCTGTCAGGGGAGGAATGTGAAATGAATTTTAAAGCCATAACCATTTACCTTAACTTGTAGTTTTCCATTTTAGGTATTCCAATGAAAATAACATTAACATCAGCCTGACTTTAAATATGATTTTGATGCAAATGAACTTGCTGGCAGGCTAAAGTGATACATTTATGCTTGGTTTTCTTGAAGGAAAAAAAAAAAAAGAGGCAAAAAAACAATATGACATCTCACTGGGGTGCGTTCATAATGTTGGCTGTCCTTGTGTAAGTCAATGACTCGTCCATCAAGAGACCAGATGAAGGTGATGTCCAGTGAAAGGTCATGTGACGCAGCACACTGCATCCAGGCATTCTCCCCGACTTTGACATCAGCATTGGATGGAGCCAAGGTGATCTTTGTGGACTCTGAGGAAAAACACAGAAGGATTATTGGATTGTAGAGATGAGAATTGATCTCATGTAGAGCTGAAACAAAAAGGAAATTACCCAGTAATTATACAAAATATGTCTTGAGCAGTTCAAGAAATTGTGTTGGTGAAGAAAAAAACAAAACTGGTCATTTTGTGCAAACGTCCAGAAGAGGGCAGAAGTGAGCTGTGCATCCAGGACCACCAGAGATCAGCAGCAAAGACTGAATGCTTAACAGCTGAGAGACCACGTGTAGTGAGAAGCAATGGATCAAATACTCATCATTTTTTTCACACAAACAATCTAAGCTGCTCTCAAACTCCTCTCCTCGTTTTTTCACAGAGCAGTGTGAGAGCTGAGCCCTTGTCTCATCACATTGGATCTAAAGCAGCCCCCTCATGCATCGGCCCTCAGGGAAATGACTGAACAACCAGCAGTAGCCTGTATACTGTCGCTCTGCACAGGGGACTATAATTCAACAACAGTAGACATTTGGAGGTCGAGAGTCTTTACTAGGCCTGAGAGTGACAAGAATAATTACAAGCTAATGCTGGTTTCCATCAAAACGACATCATCTGTCCAGGAAGTATCAGATATGTCAAAGGAATTATAAATTAAACGTTTCTCCTAGCTGGAACTTGCCTGTAACCAGCAGAGAGCCTGTGCTGTTGGCCTTGCCCCGGTCATTCTCTGCAAAGCAGGTGTACCTGCCTTCATCTGCTTGCGTCACATTGAGGATCTCCAAACTCCCATCCTGCCAGATGAACACTCTGAGGATGAACCAGAGGGGAAATCCTCAAACATCGAAAAGAAGCCGCATGATGGCATAAAATATTCAGCACAAACATAAGAGGTCAAATTTTCAGCGTTTGTTATTCCAGAGACATATGGATGATGAAAATGGATGAAATTGATGAAACATCAATTAGAGCACTTAGAATTATGCAGTCTTCAAAAGAAAAAGAAATGTTTATGCTTGGAACTAGTCAGCAAGAAGCAATATTTGTTTGCGCTAAAAGCAATATTTGATTTGTTTTTCTGCACATTTAATCCTCATGCATGACAAGTAGCATGCCAGCTGCACCCCCACCACTCAACACCCTGTCTTGCAAAGACAGTAGCCATAGAAAGAATTAGGATGCATATGCTGCATAGTAAATTGCCTGCTGCTCCGCCTCTACAGTATGTGACTGGCACTGCGGGGGATTGGGGTGTGTAGCATGGGGGGGTTCAGAGCTCTCCGATTAGGCTTTTTTTTGTCAGTGAGGAGGACATGACATGGCTTTACATATCAATCTGTCTACACTGATCTTCAAAATAAGCTTAATGTCAGCCACTGACAGACAGCAAAGCTCTGCTCAGCAATCGCAAACAACAACATTAAAGAGTTTTCCTGGCATGTGTAATATGTCTTTGAGATCTAGAGCTTACAGTACTTAGATCCCTAAAATCAACAGATTGAGTACTACTTGGGTATCAAGTGCAGTTTCCCTTCAAAAATCTTTTCCTTATGACCCAGATGTGTCTCACAGTGACAGATGACAGTCGATGGTTGATAAATATTGGCTTTGGAAAAGCAAAAGACAATTCAAACTTGATTAACCAAACTAAGGATTAAACATCCATAAAATGTTGACTGATTAGAGACACCAAGAGGAGGATCTTATCAAGCAAAGGCTTACCTGCTGGAGTTGGAGAGCAACTCAGTGTCTTTGCTCCAAAAGAAGGTAGGTTTTGGAGCAGCTTTGGGTCGACATTCAATCACCACACGACCATTTCTGGCTGCCTGAACTGTCTTTACTGGGTTGTGCTCAAATGTGGGAGCACAGGCTGGGAAGTGACAAAATGGGTTCCATATCATAAATTTCTGTGGTTGATTACAGTAAGCATCAGCTGCAAAGTTAGTACATTAATAAGCTTCACTTAGTGAGCTCGAGATGTGGCCCTTTAATCTCAGACACAGCCATTTGTCCTGCAACCGTTGCCAAAGTTTGACTCACCAAACACGCGCAGCTCTGCGTTGGCATAAATAACTCCATGGTGATTCTCTGCGATGCACTGGTACATCCCTGAATCATTAAATGTCAACCTTCTGAACCTCATCTTTTTCGTGTCAATCTGCAGCCAGAAACATGCGGCATTAATGCATTTTGTCATACTTCATAAGATTTCAATTCTATTGTAAAGCAAAGGACCGACACTAAAACAGATGCTGGCATTCATGAGAAAAACAATAAGAGCTAAGACAGTTCATTTAACTGGGTGAGGATTTCATTAGTGCATAATTATGGATCTCACAACCTCCCCCACTTTGCTTTCACTCGTGACTGCTCTCTTGGGCATTTCAAGGCTGATGACAGTTGTTTCTAGGGAGCGTTACACAAGGCATGCTGGCAACTACTGAATAACAACAGGTACTTTCTGCTGTCATGATGTGTGCCCACAGTGCCAGCTTCCTGTCTCTGCTGAGCCACAGCAACAACACATGGCTCCATACTTAATAGATGGGAGACCTTAAAGAACTGCCCAGTGGACCCTAATTATGCTGTAACTGCTCAGGTACAGGAAAACAAAGAATTATCAGCTTTAACTTTACCGGTTTTCCATTTTTCAGCCAGTGGATTTGTGGTTTAGGTATACCACTGGCTATGCACGACATAGTGTAGTCACTATGGAGGTCTTTCTCTGTGCTGCTGATGCGCTCCAGCCACTCAGGATACGCTAAAATGGAGGATAGTCAGAATTAGACTGTTTTAAAGGACAGAAAGCTAGATGGAGTGATATTTATGCACACAAAGCCTGTAAACAGTTGGAAAAACTTCCATGTGGACTCACTGTTGAATATTTGACATACATGTACTGTAACACTGAAAATTTCTCTCACCCTCCACAGACACACGTGCAGAGTGGTCATCCTCTCCTCTTGAGTTTCTCGCCTTACACTCGTAGGTGCCGCTGTCTTCAAACTGAACATTGTACAGATGCAGCTGGGCACCAGCCATCCGCACTTCATGGCTGCGTGGCATCTCTCCACCTATTCTCCTCCAGGTAATGTCAGGTACTGGACTGGGGGGGGGGGGGGGGGGGGCATGGACAAGCCGGGTTTTAACTTTCAACTTTTATGATATACAGATGCGGGCATGAAAAAGTTCCCCTTTCTGCCGACTGCCAGCCACTTACCAGCGACTTGTCTGCTAATTCAATCGCACATAGAAACGCCTGTGTGCACAGGGGAAACGATTTCAGAGCACAAATGAATGCCCGGAACAAGGACGTTTCCACACGCCAAGTTTGGACACTGTGCGTGATGACGTACTCACGGGACAAATTGTTCAGCCAGTGATAGTGCAGTAATAGTGCACTATACTGCCACTTCTGGCAGAAAAAGGCGGAACTTTTTCATGCCCGTATCTGTATGTTGCAGGAGTCCCGTTGCTCGGCTTCCCAACAGTCTAAAATACAGCAAATGTCTCTGTGAAGCATGTGGTATGAGTTAACTTCTGTTATTTTCAGGGGTATTTGTGTTGAGTTTTTGTTTTATAGTAGCTGTTGTTTTTGTTTTTTGTTTTTTTAAATCAGACTCTTTTATCCAAGTAAGGAACACACTGTGGATTTCTCTATCTTACCAAAGGAAGTTTCTGTGGAACAGGAAACTTAGGGATACAGTGACAAGCCTCTACTGTAACCGAAGGATGGATGACTACTCTAGCTCCTGAGCTACAGCCAACTTACTGAAAAAAAGCTCTTCAATTGAATTAATTTTCATACTAGAAAAGCACTCAGAGAGCGCAGACCTCTGCCATATGGCCGTATCTTGCAATGATAAACAATCCTTCAAAAAAATTCCTGGATCTAGACGGTGATTCAGATCACCACCAAAATATAATCAGTTCTTCTTCGTGCCAGTATCAAAATTCCCTGAAAATTTAGTCCACATACATTTATAGGTTTCTTGAGTTATTTTGCTAACTAACAGACAGACAAACAAACTCTGGCAACTACATTACCTCCTTGGCAGAGGTTTAAGCCCTCCTCTCAAATCCATCTAATTCCACTTGATACTAACACAAAGGCAACAGATGCTCCATCAAACTTACTTTCCCAAAGCGAAGCACTCCAGGGTAACATTCTGTCCCACTAGAGCGGTGGTGTCCGGAAACTTGACTCTGAGGTCAGCGAGGTATTTCCTGTTGGAACCTGGGCAGAAGGATCAACAGATTAAAATGCAAGCAAGGACAGACCTACACACAGGTATAGCACTAAAAATACATGAGGTTAAAGAGAGGCCATATGCCCAAATGACTTAATATACTGTGATAAACATCTGCTTCTGATAAGTCAAACAACTGCTAAACTGCTCCAAAGCTCCTTAAAGGAACAAATTATTTCAAACTTGTATTAAAACTTCTATTTAAGATATGGTAAAAAGGAAGATGATGATGAAAGTGAAAAACTTGTGGATTCCAGGAAAGAAAAATGTTAGTATTACACTTCTTTCATTACATTTAGCTACAACGTGACTGAGGTTTTGCTTTATTTTCATACCTTAGTACAATGGTACTAAAGGGAGAAGGTACTTGGTACAGTTTCTGAGAATTTGTGTGGAATACCATATCATGTATCATAAACATCAGACATAATCGATTTGGTATGAGGTCATTAAACCCACTTAGATAATGATTTGGGGTTTCATCCACATAGTCTTAGATTGCTGCTTTAAAATCAAAGAAACAAAAGGGAAGCTAGAAGCTGGGAAGTAATCGGTACAGAAACACTTACTCCCAGTCTGAGGCTCGAGGGTTATGTAATTAGAAAACACACTCTTAGATATGGATGGGCTTGATGCGATGCAGGAGTAGTTGCCTCTGTCTGACGAGTCCACCTTGGAGATATATAAGTTGCCCGTTATCTGGGAGACAAATCGCCGCTTGTCCATTGGGATGAAGGTAGGGAATTCATTGAGGATCCATCGAAATGACAGCTCAGCTGCTCAGAAAAAGACATGATAAAACATTACCTGTCAATCAAGGGTCTAGATACATAGCAACAGCTTCAAAAACTGCCGAGAGGATTGGATATGAGGCTGGTGCTGTTAATAATCTAAATACATGCAAAACAAAAATAGAACAATGATGTAGTGCTGAGGGGATTTATGATTCAAGCATCCATTGACCTTTCAGATGAAATCTTTTAATTCTTTCGGCAGAGAAGCATAATAGGGGTGTGCTGTAAGCACATTTTGCGTGCTGTGGTAATTGTCATGCTGTTGAGAGAGAGTTAGTGCCGTCACACTGAATGGATGGAGACAGATTTGCATCAGCATGAATATTTAAAATGTGGGTACAGATTTTTGGGGGCTGATGGTTAGATATCAGCAACGCTAATAGCAGGAGGGAAACAGTTTTGCTAATCATTTTCAAAGCCTAGGAAATCGCAGCTAGGACGTTTGATTAAAAATACTATTTTTAAAAAAAAAAGTTAATTTCCGTTTTCATTATGGAGAAAAAGAAGTGAACCCAACTTAGGGACAGAAACAAACTCCGTAACTTTTTTTTCTTTAGCAGGATAATTCCAGGCAAGTAATGAAATAATTAGATGTTAATGTTACATGATGAAGGAATGTCATCTTGTCTGAACATCTCAGCAGAAGATGACCTGGTTATCACATGCTGTACCTGGATAATGTGGTGGGGGAGCACAGAGCAGGACTGCCCCCTGACCCTCTTTGACTTTCACCATCATTCTCTCCTCAGATGAGAAAAGATCAAGGTCTAAGAAAGTGAGAGATACAATGTTCGGTTTTAATTTGAGGCAATCCTTTGACATGGTTCCATAAAATTCCCACTAAAAGACTTATTAGCTGCACTTACATCATAAAGTTAAACATTCATAAATTATACTTTCCATACTGTCCCACTGATAATTTGTCTTGGGCTGCATGTGAGATTCCAGTTTTACATAATATCCATGAAATTACAGGTCCAAGGCAGCTGTTTAACATCTGCATGGTGCTGTACTTTCCATCCCATTATACATAGGAGTTCCCAAGTGGGCGACTTACATCCGAACTG
The DNA here is from genome assembly GCA_023101725.1 of Atherinomorus stipes. NCBI lineage: Eukaryota > Metazoa > Chordata > Actinopteri > Atheriniformes > Atherinidae > Atherinomorus > Atherinomorus stipes. Next base: position 196,143 of record JALJCO010007183.1, on the reverse strand, counting down.
GACAGAGGCCTCATGACTGATCACCGTGCCGAACATATTGGTAGCCAAGCAGGAGTATTTTCCCACGTGTTTGGTTCTGATGGGGTTGCTGATGACCAAGTTGCCTCCTATTAATCTGTAGTGGCTGCCCTTTTCATTCAGGTTGATTTCCGTGTTGTTCTGCATCCATCTGTGTGGAAAAACAACCTGGCTCAGTACAGTAATACAATCTGAAAAACAATCAGTGGCAAGTGATATGGAAATATGTAACTACAGCTACATTTACATCGTGAAAGTGTTTTGTTTCTAAAGAACATGGTGCACCCTGAGTAGGTATATCAGGTTTTTGGAGCAATGTATGGAGCAGAATATTCGGAGAACATGGTGACAACATTTAAGTCTTAAAGGAAGGGCTAAATCTGACCAACAAACGCTCTCCTACTGCTAGTATTACACACACAAACATACAGTAGAATGATTTATTTTAAGTATTGAGCGGTACAGCTGTCTGTATCACAAATGAGCCATCTACAGAATCTAATGATAGTTTCAAAGCTAATTTCTTCTCCTGACATCTATTGTAATTCTGTTCCATGACAGCGAAACCAAAACTGCAGATGCAGTACAATATATGACTTCCAAGTAAATTGGAATGGATCATTCAAAATTATGTGCACCGACAGTACTGTGAGCTACAACTGCAGCAACAAGAAGTTGATGTGTGGTTGGAAGCATTCGCTGTAGAAAGCACAGTGTGGAGTAATGAGACCGGGCTCATGGGAACATATGTTACTTGTATGTGGCAGGTGGGTTGGCTCTAGCCCGGCAGTTCATGGTAATCTTGGCCTCGGGTGACTCCTCAGGGTAGATGGTGTCCGCTGGCTGCTCCTCAAACACTGGTCCAAAACCTGTGGCTTCATCTGCTGATAACAAACAAAGCAGAGCAGGGTTAATAATAGCTCACTGAGTCAGATTATCTCACTCACACCTAATTTTTAGTAGCTGATGCATTAGGCCTCTCTTTTATTCCAAATCGCAATATCACACTACTTATGGTGTGCTCACTCAGGTGCCAAACGGTTGAGGCACACTAATCGGTGGCAGGTAAATGTGAGATTCTTATGATACAAATTCTCGAATCTGAAAAGCATGACTTTGCAAAATGCAAACCATTTTCCTTGCATGTGTCCTCTCTAAAGTCTCTTTGATGAAAATGCCTTTCGAACTTCAATCTGCTTTTAACATGATCAACACACGTGCAATTATCCCCAATTACTCATTAAAGAGACAGACATCACGCGCAAGGGCATGAATAAGACATAAACACAATGCCGGGCTATGAATAAGCAATGAGGCGGAATGTTCCCAAACGCTGATTATTCTCAAAGATCAAGAGTGTGCGTAGGTGAATGCAGGATCTCAGACATGAAGCGTGTGTCAGTGTGCGCGCACACATCTGTCTTATTCCCCTGCGTCTCAGGGGTTTGAGAACGCACAGCTGATACCTCAGTGAGGATAAGCTTGTTCTTTCAGAGAGTAAAATCCTACTCCTCTTCCATCCTTCTCACCAGGCTAATGCTTGGGATTCACTCTGAAAATGTCATATCAACAGACTGGGCAACCTTTAGAGTCCTAAACCAGACACCGTTATATCTATAATATCCTTCCACCTGAAACTGCAGTCTCATCATACATTTCCCTGCCGCTGATCATGTGTGGCTGCTTGATGCATGTCCAACGCCAGGAAACCTGGTTTATCTCTCTCCTCTGTTACTAAAGGAATTTTAAAAAGCAGCCACATAAACAAGTTAGCTATACAATGTGCAGCTAACCAGGGGGCTGCAATTAAGATGTTAGCTGAATCAACTCCCATTCACACTCCAGCAGCCAACCATGTGAGATTACTTGACATTGATGCAAATCCCAAGGACTATGAATTACTGCTGGCTGTGACAGAAATTAAACATTCGAAAAATGGGTCATTGTAAGGTTGATAGAGGAGAAACTAAGTGGGAATCTATGTTCTGGGAACAAGGGAGAGGAGAGAAAAGACCAAAGAAAAAACAGTATTCAAAAGGAACACAAAACTCTGGGTGATAAGTAGAGTAAAGGGGATACAGTGACCCTATTCTGCTGTTAGACTTAAGCTGGCCTACATACGTGTCAAATAAATTCTTTACATGTAAAAATGAAAAATAAATGTTAGACAGCCTGGTGGGGGGCAGTTGCTGAGTTTGCGGCGCAGTGCTGAAATAGCAGTTGGAGTGTAACTCGGAGAGATGAGCACTGGTGCTGTTCCCATCCTTTCCCTGTAATGTGGGATGTGACAGATGGTGGAGGGGGGGGTGTTAAAGGAGACCATATACATCGCCTGGAGACACACGCAGGCCTTTTACATTTTCTCTGCCCTGTTTTGCTTTCTATGTCTGTCTCTAACTCTCCCTGCATTGCCTCAGTCCCTTCTCCATTCCTCACATTTTATCAGATATTGAATGTGAATAAGACAAAGAAGATAACTGGATTTTACGCCACATATCATTAACCTGAGAAGAGGTGGATGTGTCGCAGGGCTCCAATACCTGGGAGTTCACCTGTGTGACAGACTGAATTGAAACTGCAATGCACAGGTTGTTACAAGGAGAGACAGAGACGCTACTTCTTGAGGAAGCTTAAGTCCTTCAAACAGCACAAAACTGTATAACTTCTGTAAGAGACTGCATTGGACAGCGAGGTTCTCCTTGTAGTCATCTGTCCAGGCAATAGCATCTGAGCCAGTAACTCAAAGAAACTGAACAATATAGTGAAGAAGGCTGACTCTGTGATGGGAACTCTAGAACCCCTGGGGCTGATTGTGCAGAGGAAAATCCTGCACAGGTTGCTAAAAACAATGAATAACATTGCACATCCTCCTCACAATAGAGTGATCAAACTACCGCAGAGTGACTTAAAAATAGACATATTCTGTTGTATTCTAATAATCTATCATATACCTTTTTTAGTACCATCATCAAATGTTAGTATACAGTAACATGCAGTTTAAGACAGGATATAACTTGAAAACATCAGGACATAAGCACTGCAATACCAACATTAGCATACAAATGGTGCATATGTGTCTGCAGCAATCTTAATAAAATTTTTAGGAAACCCTAGTTTCATGCTTTCAGGGAATGCTGAGGTGCAACAGCATGCCCACTGCCTTTGAAGCATCCACATTGTGCACACAATCTCAACCTTAAAAGATATTTTTTAAAGCAGGATTCACCTTCCTTTCAAAGAACTAGCACCAACAGGCGCACAAGAATGCACAATAACTTTATCTTCTACCTTACAGTAAAGCACCACTGTGCCGCAGCTTCACAGAAAGCCTAGCACCATTGTAGACTCAAATCTCAAATCATCCCTCCCTCTCTGAGTCTCCCACTCATTCCAAAAATATCAGATATGCTTTGTCCAAAACTGCCAGTCTCTTTTTGACTCTTCAGTCTTCCAGACTGTTTATTATTGGTTTTCCTAATCTGCAAGGTCCACAATCTGTCCTTCTCCCCTTGCATCAAGCCCTGAATTCGTTTCCTCTTTTGGCGCTGCACTGCGCTGCTCTGACCTTTTTAACAAGCAACTAATTATTTACACAACAGACAATTGAGGTTCCTCCTACTCAAATACACAAAGAGAATAAGATGGACAGCCATTCCCAGGTCTATACTAAAGGTACACACACAATGTAGGCAGGTAGCGTCTCCAGGGCCTGCTGGAAGTGATCTTCCACTGGACAGACTTCATTATCAAACAAAGACAGTCCATTCATGCTGACAGCAGGTAAGTTTAGCCTCTCATTTGAAATTGAAATACCACGGCCAGTTATTTTTTAAGCTCGTTCTCTTCTCTAACGTGGATTAATAACAAACCATTGATTATTCATTGAGGTTTCGGCGATATTTTCAGTGCATAATGATGACTTTTCTTGATATGGTATGCACTATGAAGCATAAAACCAAAACCACACATCTAAATCCTTTTGTATTATTGTTGAATATGTTTAAACATGTTTTTCTTGTTGCTGCTCCAATATTGGATTTGATTCATAGCTAAACAGTCGCATGATTATTTAAAATCCCAGAGGAAACCTGCAGTAGTTCTCTGGTGAGTTTTGCTTTATTTGCAATGGCGTTTCACTGCATCTGCAGCATGTTTGTTTGCATGACCAGGAGAGGGTCCAAGTGGGACAGATAGCATATTGCATCCTTGAGGCACCGTGTGCACAGTGAAGCCCCCGAGCCACATAATGATGCACAGTTGTAGACTAAATTGCCCCTAGAGGGAATAATCTTTTCTTTCAAATTATTTGTGAAATAATATTTAATTATCCTGCCTCACAGACCAATTACTGGTCAGGTTATGTTGGGATACTGGTTGAGCAGTGCTGGTTGAGTCATAACATCTGCTGTCAAGAAGAATTGTTCACATGTGATTGATTTCACTGTAACTCTGAAGTTGAGCCCAGTGATATTCATAGATCAGAAATACTAAAAGCATTTGTTTTTGTAATAATTAATGCCAAATGTTTAGTCGCTGTAATTACTGTATTATTAAGTCCAGCAATAATCCAAAAACAATCAGTATGTACAGTATCAAACACAGTTAATGCTTTACAGTTATTAACTGTTGTTAAAATGTTTGTCCCACATGGCTTCACAGCTAAGAGTCGATTTTAGAAGTAGATATCGACATTTCTGTGCTTGTGCCATGAATGCCTTGAAAACCTGCAGTGCTTTCAAAGCCCCCTTTATAGCTTGTAAAGGGCGCACCCTTAGTACCAAAGAGACAGACTTCAGATGAGCTTTAGTAAGGCTTTAACACTCCAGCAATGAGTATTAACATTACAGTGAGCTAAGGAAAAGGACTTCACTTTAAGAAAAAAAAGATGGATCCTAGAGAAACTCGAAAGCCACCTACGCAAGGTTCTGGCCTTTAAGGGGCTTGTATCGATTCTACCTCCTTCAATGACTGCACTGTCATCTTTGTCCAGATTTGACAAAGAATTCAAATCCTGAGCAGCATTTTCTACCTTTTTCTTTCTTTTTTTTTTTATAGGTACTCTGCAGACCACAAAGCTACAACATGTTGAGACATTTCTGCAGCAAAATATGATCCAGGAATCTTGATCATGGAGAAGGGAAGAAATGGATGGAGAAACAGCAGCAAAAAATAAAAGCGACCATAAGAAAAATAGATCACTCACTCCAGCAACAAATCAATACGTGCAGCATTACGTTCTTGTTCCCAAGCAACAAATCAGTCTGATTTTCTTTGTCCAAATTGTACTTGTTGACAGTCCGGCTCCATTTTGTTTTTCTCCTACAGAGTAAAGCAACTAATATGCACATAGCAAACACTACAGTCTGATTAATCATTATGTATGTGCATGCTAACCAGGCATGCATTTTAAAAGACATATAATTTAGAGTCTAAAGAGTAACACATTTTTCTTTGACATTTTTATCTGAAGAGTGTTTATATTTGGACCAGGACTTAAAGAAATCCCTACATTCTGGAGAAAAACAATTACTCTCTTGACAAATTAAATGAGCTCACTATGGGCTATTCTTAGACTGTTTCTTGGCCCAGCACATGGATCTGTCAAGTCTGCACAGCAACTTCACAGTCTGATCATCTAGTCACAGAATAATATCACGAGACAGAAGTGAAACCAACATTTCATGTTTAAAAAACTTGAGCTCTTAGAGGTCAAAGCTCAATGATAGAAAGAGCACCACTAACCCAAGGTCCCAACAAGACACTCCAACTTCTGACATTTTATTCATTTTACAGTACATATATGTACTGTATAGATAGATAGATAGATAGATAGATAGATAGATAGATAGATAGATAGATAGATAGATAGATAGATAGATAGATAGATAGATAGATAGATAGATAGATAGATAGATAGATAGATAGATAGATAGATAGATAGATATGAATATATGTGTGTTGGGGTGTGTGTGCGTGTGTGTGTGTGTGTGTGTGTGTTCTCTTGAACTATGAACTGCATCTGGAGCTGCATTAATCTTAGAAAATTCACTGAGCATCTGCCCATCAAGAACCATGACCTTAACAATGAATCATAGCTTTCTCCAAGGCCACAGCCTCATCACAGTAAATGTGAGCAGACTTTTATTGTGCCTGAGCAAAAAAACTGTAAATCAAGTAGAAACAAACCTATAAATTTTGTTACTGTTCTACTAACCTATTTTTAAAAACCAACTTTTAAAAAATAGATAAATAAATTGAAAAATGACTATATTATACTTTTTTTTTTTCTTGGTGTTGATTTTAGAGATACAGATTGGTTTTAAAAGTAACACAGAGAACACTGTCTTATATCGTACATGGGTGAATAAGATGTATTACGGAAAAGTATGAATAAACCTAAAACCGTAATTCCACAAAAGATGGTGACAGTGTTAAATATAGATAACAACAAAATACAGTGATTAACAAAAAACAATATTTCATTCATAAAAAAAAACATTTAGAAAACATACTGTATTCAGTGTTGAATGTGAGACATTTTCCTCAAAAAATTAAAATTCATCTTGGATTAAAGGGCAGCAACACAAAAAAGTTTGAACAGAGCCATGTTTACTGCTGTGTGGCACCCATCTCTTTTATAAAAACTGATAGCCCATTAACATCTGGGTAATTAGACCTTTGTTAGAGGAATATTGTCCTATTTTGTCTCATAAAGCATTATAGCTGCTCAATAGTCTTGAGTCTGAAATTATTTTACCATTAAGCCAAACCCCTGTAAAAGATCCAATTTGCAGTTAAGCATTTTCCTAACTTGTTTATTCTTCCAGGAAAATGGATAAAAGCCAAAGACACTGCACCCCCATACCAACAGAGACATGTTAACTTATCCAACCACAGAATAATTTTCTACTTGGCCTCAGTCTGTTTTAGATCAACTTTGGCCCACAGCAGACAGTGTTTTTTTCTGGATCATGTTCCCATCTGGGTTCTTCTTTGCATGACAGAACTTTAATCTGCATTTATAGATGATGTGGTGAATTATGTTCATACAAGAAATCGTGGTAGTTCTCAGCCCATGTAAGGATTTCCAAGAAAAAAATTTGCTTTTCTTTAATACAGTGCAGCCTAAGGAGCTAAAGATAACAGGTATCCACTTGTAAATTTTCTGTCATGTCCAATGAGCACAGAGATAACTCCAGTTTTCAGAATCTTTCATGATGTTATGTGCTTTAGATTATGAAATTCAGTCTTTGCATTTTCACATTAAGGAGGATTATTCTGAAGTTGTTATGCAGTTTTCAGCCAGTTTTTGAAGATTGTTGTTCCATTGCCCATCTTTATTTTTGAGAGGCTCTACCTCTCTCAGGTGCTCTTTTCATACCCACTATGTAACTGACCTGTTGTCAATTATTCTTCCAATAATTGCTTACTTTTATAACAGCTGCAGCCAAAACAAAATTGAGATGAATTAAAATATGCATTAAAAAAATAACGTGAAAAATTAATATGACTGTCTTTCAGCATTTGAAATGTCTACTTTTATACCTTTTTTTGGTTTTGTTCTTTTTTTTTTTCTTGGAATGAATTTTTGGTTGATGTGATTTTTCAAACCATTCTGTTAAATTTATATTGTACACAGCGTCCCAACTGTTTTGGAAATGGGGTGTATGTTATTATACTGTATTGCGCATAGTATCACTCCACTCATTTTCTCACAGCATGGAATGCTTTTTTGTGACACTGAAGAAGAAATACTATCTTTTGGTACTGGAATCAGCCTTACCTGCATAAAAAGCAGGAATACTCATATGGACTGATGCATCTGTAATAAAAAAGAAAGTCATGTCAGTAAATAAAATCAAGATGCAGCAAATAAATGTTCAACAATGATTAAATCCTGGGTATACTATACTGATGATGCATTTCTCTCACTTCTCATAGTGAAAAAAATGAAGAAGAAGAAGAAGAAACTGAGCAAGAAATGATCAAAGTAAATCATGTTTTCATCCTATATTATTATGTAATTCTCTTCAGAGATTTTTGCTGCTCAAAATGTGATAAATGAGTATAGTCAGCCTTGAGCTGAAGTACATTCTGCTGAAGGCTATCTATGTGGAATCTGCAGCATCCTAATTTATTCAGTATAATAATAATAATAACCTAACGTTGTAGTGCCTTCAGAAAAAGTAGGTTTAACTTTGTTATGCTTTATTGAAATGGTCCCCACAGTCCTGTCAAGCATGTAATGAAATAATAGCTCTTCAGCACTCTATGCAAGAAGTGTGATCGTGTATGCTTGACATTTGTTCAGCTGTCATTACATTAATGTCAAATTAACCATCAAACCTTTTTCATGCTGAAGCTAAAAGAATGTCATCCCAATGTCCTCTGTCTCCAGTGAAGGCCAGAGGCTGCTGCCTGGCTGCTGTCTCTTTAGATAAAAGCAGCAGTATGAACCTGTGCTTAAGCTGTATGTATGAGCTGGGTGTAATCATGTGAAAAAAGAACTATGAAAATCAAAGATTTGGCTTATCAGGATGTAATAAAGAATAATCTGCCCCTTATCTGCACTAAAATAAGGTGAATGTAACATCAGTTGACCAACATATATAACATTGTGTCCTTATTAAAAAATAAAATAAAACTAAACCAAGATACAAAATCAGTGTAAAAAAACAAGCCAAGACTTGGTGAGGCCCAGTTGATTTACAAAGAATGAAGACACATTTTTTACTCTTCACAAGAAAGATCTTGTGAAGAGTGAAATCAAACTACGGCAAGCGTGAATTGCCCAAGGTATGGAACACAAAGGGGGGTTGTTTCCTTTTCCAGACAGGTCATTTTCAGGCTTGCCGTTTTCTGTCCACTTTGTTTTGTTTCCAACATAGCTGATTGCACAGCAGCATCCTGCATGGACCCCTGCAAGCTCCAAGCCCTCACAGGCACGCAATTCTCCCACTTGCCCTGTCAGATAAACACTATAAATCTTATTTGACAATTTGTGCTTATTTTAGTCATCCCTTCGCTAGTACAGTATACATTGACCTCAATCACATCATTACCTTTTAGTGCTTATTAAAATCACATTTCCACTTTCCTTCCCCTTGGAGCATTCCTCACGGCCAGTGTTAATATGTTTACACTCCATTCCTAAAAGATGGCAGTTAATTGTTTGTTCACACTTTGTCTTACTTGTTTTTATTCGCGGGTGATGAAAACCTAGTTTTGACAAGAGTGCTGTTATCCAAGCTGTCTACCACCTGTGTGATTTTCATACTTTGTTTTTAGAGCAATTTATTGAAGTTTCAGTTTCATTTGCTGCTAGAGACAATTTAACCAAAAGACTGTTGGCGCCAAATACATTTTTGACAAGTGTTTTTTTCTTAAATTGGGATCAGTGAAAGTTTTTTTTTTCATTTCATTTCTGTAATTACATTTCATTTAGATGGTGATACCTTAAAGATGAAGGCCAGACAAGTAACAGTGAAGCTAAATTAGCTAAATCTTTTTTTAATCATGAGTGTTTCTTATCAGTATCTTTAAAAAAGCAAATTGTCAGGGTGCAAACTGCACTGAATGATCCAAGTGCATTACTGGATCCCTACTGCAGTGCCAAGTAAGCATGTTTGTGTTGGGTTTCTTCCCACATCAGTAATTCAGAATCTGTATTGGGCTAATTCTGTGATTTAGCTGTGTGTTTTCCTTCGAGCTGAATGGGAAACAGACCTGCAGGAGAAAGTGAGAGGACCAGGAGATGGAGGAGCAGGGCGAGGTGCAGCATGATGTTGAAGTGAGAACCACCTGGTGGGGTTTCAGCCAGAAGCTCAGCTAATGAAACATTAGAAGGACCTCTTGGTTTTCCCTAGATGGAAAAAAAAAGAAAAGAGAGACAGTTTTAAGATACACATAAGACTATTATTTGATGGTTCGTGCTGTTGCATTTTATGAGAAATCCTAAATCTGCCAACATCTTTCAGCTTTCAGGAAAAAAATACTGGCCAACTACACCATAAACACTCTTATACAAGTAAACAATTGAGGCCTCTTTTGTTCCATTTGTAGATAAGGAAAGAGAGTTCTGTAGCTGTACAGAAAGCAGGATTTGCTTGTGGACATCCTTTGTGAATTTTCTATTTTCTTGCAACATAAGACCAAAGTAAAAAGTCAGGAATAACAAATACTTCTGCAAAATGCCCATTTACACAACCACACAACTAGTGGTTGCAGTGTGTGTGTGAACACACAAATTTGTTCAATATTCATTTTCCAGTTTTATATCCATCAGTCAACCAGCCATGCAGCTCAGAAATAGTTGAAGAAATTACTTATCACTTCAAGGTTTCTTATCATGTCTCATCTCTCTTAGTACGTCATACGTATATCATTTGTCTATGATCATTACAGGAGACAGATGCATCACGTGGCAGCATATCAACATGCGTACATGGGAAGTGCATCAACCTGCAGCTCATGACAAGCTTCACCAGCCAGTCCCAGTCTTCATGCGCAGCAGAAGCAGACATGTATCTGTTTCCTGTCAGCCTCCAAGGCACGAGCTTCTTGATAGGTTGACGCCTTATGATTGACATTTGGATGATTGCAGGAACATACAGAGTAGGCATCACTTCCACCAAGTGCTTAAAAGCGCACCACCCAGCCCAGCACCAGCTTTCAGCCTCATATCCAATAACGAAAAGCAACAGTTGACTGAGTGAAAAGCCCCAGTGGAAGCTCTGGCAGAGGTAGATACAGCATATGAAGAATTGAAACATCTCTATAAAATCTGACAATATTTTAAAGCTTAGATTAGCAATGATATTTTTAAAGGGAGACACACACACTGAAGGTAACTGATACTGTATATTAGTTTTAGAAGACAAGTTGAGCACACATCAGATGGACTACAATTTTAAAATCATGCTTGAATGATGTTGTCAATCCCACTTTCCTTTGGTGAAACCTTGTGGGACATTATGTGGAGATTTAGTGGATCAATCGCATCATAACAACAAAATGGTGTGAAATCTTGCCTTTAACAACAGGCCTTACGGTATTTAAAGTTAAGAAGTGTAAATAATCTGTAGACAATACCAGCATATCCTTTACAAGCATATCCTTTATATTTCTATACAGTATATGAATATATATATATATATCTATAGAAATATTAAGAGATCAGAGCACGTATGAAAACTCCACTGGACTGCTGTGTGTGTGAGTGTGTGGGAAAATAAAATCAGCGAATCTTGGAAGGTCATCAAGTTCTTTTGGGAAAGTTGAGCAATGTTGTATGTTCAGATAAACATATCAGTGGAAAGTTAAACCGTTTGCAGATGGAAATTGTCAGAGTGAAATGGGACAGAAAGCAGAGGCAGGTGGAGAAGGAGTCAGATGAATGGACCAATCAGCGATGGCGACGCCTTTCACATTCTATGATTGTATATAATCACTGGGTCAGAGAAGAAGTCTTTGTCAAACTTCCTTCTTTGACCCAGCGCTTATATTTCTCTGGTTCTTCAGAATACTTTAATAGAAGAGAAGTTGTTGTGTGATCCTTTTGCCAGATAAACCAACACGCCTTTGTTTGTTTTTATATTTTGACCAGCAAACTGTCAGATTCATATTCATCTTCTAGTGTCTCTGCACTTATGTCACATCAGTAACAACAGGCCTGTCCTTTCCCTCCCCGGCCATGCTGGACTGGTTAAGTGTTGATCAGAGAGTAATTGAACATGAGGGAAAGACTATTGATTCTTCATGACCACCCTGAGGTCTCAACTGGCAGAGACTTGGAGGTCTGATGGTAGATCTGAGAGCTCACAAGACAAATGGAGTCATATTACAAAAAACAGATTACTGCAGAAGGGAGTGCCTCATCTTTGCATCATGGGGCTAAGCATCCATACATGTATTGCTGTATGTGGAGGAGGAAAAGTCAGGCAAACTGAACCTTGCATCAAGAGTCCAATATGGAGGACATACAGTAATGCATTCAGATGTACAGATGCAAAAAAAACACACAGAGAGGGTTTCGTCTCTATGCAGGACTGTATCCTAGCAACACCTTTTAAAAGCAGCAGTTTGTGTGCTGCAGGGGGCCTATTGTGTCCTGCAATGAAACTATGCAAACACTCATTCTAATCTGGAACAACACTGCTGTTGTGGACAGAGAACATGCAGTGCTATGTTCATCTATTAAATTTATTCATGTCTTGAAGTCAGATAAAGCTGTGAAAACACACATTAGCTCCAAATAACACAATCCTGCTCATTCTGCAGCTGTGCTGCTTCTATAAGTGCTGTTTCTGTTGCTCATAAATCATAAATGTTCATAATAGATGCACTTAGGAGATTAAGGAAAGACAAACAAAACCTCATTATAGCGTCACAGTAGTGAAAGAGCCAATTCCATCTCTGCCATTAGGTACTGTCACTGATAAACTGCAAAAGCACATCAGACTTACACCTCACAGACAAGCAGCAAGCTCCTAAAACCAGTATTAATGCTGCTCTCTACTTTGTTGGTCTTATGTCAGCATCCTGGAAGCACATGATGAAAGCACTCCAGCCATCACTGTAAATCACCAGGCCCCGTTGTGAAAGCCCTCAAAAAGGGCCGTTTCTTCTCCCTCATAAATCACATTCTAGATGTTGCCAGAGCTATTACGGCAGCTGGTTTGATTCTGGTGGTTCCTCCCGTTTTTCTTTTTGGTTTTTTTTTATTGTCAATCTTTCTTTCTACCTCCAGTTATGTTTTGCTTCCCTGAAATTCATTCTATATCCAGGTCCTTGCTTTACTTAGAATGCTGGGTCTTATTGCCCTGAAACCCCACATCATATTACATAGCAGAGGCTTCCCGGGGCAGATTCTGAAACTCAACTGCGGCAGTCCGATAATCAATACTGTCGCAAGTGCTTTTTATCATGACCCCAAAACTTCCTAAAGGCTTTTCTGTGTTTGCCCCAATGGGAGTCGCATAATTGAGTGGGTAACTTAAGAGAAACGTTTTCCCTCTTGAGTCGTGCAGATTCAGTGATGTGGGGGAGGTGACGAGAGCACAGAGTGGAGGAGAGGATGGTGGAGGGGGTCAGAGTGGTAGACTTCAAAAACAAGACGTTGCTCTAGCAACCCCATCCCCCCTACCACCATCACCACAATCAGTCATTACCAACAGATTTGCCATAATCCTACAAGGAGAAGCCAAACTGAGTTTAATGCTGGGCTGGTCTTAATCAGTTTCAGAGGAGAAAACAAGCGTTGACAGACAAGTGTCATCTCCAGTTGCATCTTGGTCATGTCTGCCTTCACCAGGATGCTCGTAAATATCAAAGCATGCAGTGAAGACAAATAAGTGAATCAACGGAAAAGTCTGCACTTTTGATTATCAAGTTAGCTCTTTACCAACATAATACACTGTTAATCTGTCACTTTTAGAAAAAAAAAGTACTAGGTCGCGAGAACTGTATAGCCACTGTACATTTATGAAAACGCTGATTACAAAAAAGATTTATCTTGGGCAACCAAAGGCGCTCATTGTCTCTACCACCACAGTGATGGTGTGGTGATGGTGTATGAGGAACCTGCATTTAACGTCAAACCATAGTTTTTCTCTGAACCCTAACAAGGTGTTTCAGTTTCTAAATCTGAGTCACTGCATTGCATACACTGCACGGAACTAAAGAAGAGGGAAAGAAAGGGCAAATAAACTCTGAAAAACATCAATAGCTAGAAAAGCACTCGGAAAGCGCAGACCTCCGCCCAAGCAGTTCAACTCACTTATTTTTGTGTGTTCTGTATCCGGAATTTTCTCTGGATCTGGATCAACTTTAAAACATTATAGAACTCATTGAGATCCTTTCTTGTAATTTTTTTTTTACCAAACATTCAGGCCATCTGTATGGAGTTATATGGAACAATTCCAAATACTTGGCCTATTGGGGCGATGTTCACTTAAGACTGTTTAGGCGTTGGTAAGGCGGTTTGATGTTCGCCATGGGGTGTCAGTCAGAGCCCACAGGACTCGCTTGTACAGTTAACTGTCTTTACCAGTCACTCTTAATTACAACAGCACAGTAATGCAACAAACGACAGGCTTACAGGTGAGAAATTCCAGGGCTAGTTAAGGTGAATGCCTGGATGGAAGTGAGTGTGGTCTATAAGCACAGAAATACAAAGCCATGAGGAACATTCATTTGGCAAATAAACACATTCAAAGTATTAATTATTACCAATAAATCCCTTACAGTTAGGACTAAACATGCAAATGTGTTCAAGGTTAACAGTTACAGTAACTGGCGTGTAACAGGTCAGCTTGCTTAAAGGAATAGTACACCCAAAGAATGATGTGCGTTCATTTTCTACTCACCCTCAGGCTGAGCAAGACTCTGGAGCACTTTTTTAATATCTCAAATGCAGCCGGAGATCAGACAGGTTTTTGTTTTCCCCCAACTTTCATATAAAGGAGTTCACTGGCATCTGAGCCAAAAAGGTCCATAGAAGTCCACAAAAACTTGGCAATATTCCTCCATACTGCTCGTCCAATGTAATCCAAGTGTTCTGAGTCGGCAACATCCATAATTTGCTCGAAACAACATAATTTAGTATATTTTTATAGCCTAAACAGTACTGCATTGCCGTTTGTGCACCTTCATGGCACGACAGAAGCCGCGGCATTCAGCACCTACTCTGGATTGGACGAGCAGTATGGAGGAATATTCCCAAGTTTTTGTGGACTTTTATGGACCTTTTTGGCTCGGGCCCCGGCGAACTCCATTATATGAAAGTTGGGGAAAAACAAAAACCTGTCTGATCTCCGGCTGCATTTGAGATATTAAAAAAGTGCTCCACAGTCTTGCTCAGCATGAGGGTGAGTAGAAAATGAACGGACATCATTCTGTGGGTGTACTATTCCTTTAATAGCATAAAAAGGCACATGATGAATGGAGGAACACTTCTGAATAAGCCAATCAGCTAAATAACATTAAAGGCTAAATAAGCATCCTGTTAAGGCAGAAATACAACTAGTTACTTGCGGTTCTTCACAGACGCACACAGTTCACCATATTCAACTGGATAGAAATCTGTCCAACAGTCTTCTATCCCCGTGCTCACTGCTGCTCATAAGTTCCATTTCTGTGTCCTGACAATCATGTGTCAGTTGCGCAGCTGCACACTTCTGCCACAAGGGGGCACTCATGCCTCATCAACAGTCTTTCCAACGTGGCCGATCTCACAAATGATAAAGAATCCTTCCAAAAATTCCTGAATCCAGAAGGTGATCCGGATCACCACCAAAATTTAATGGGGCCGTCCTTGGGCTGAGGCCCACGGTTGGTGAAAATTTCAGGTCAATCCGTCCAGCACTTTTTCCAGAAAGTTGCTGATAGACAGACTGACAGACAGATGGATAGACAAACCAATGCTACCGAAAACATTACCTCCTTGGTGGAGGTAATAAGAGTTACTAACGAGAAACATGGAGATTAGAAAGTTGAAGGAGGAGGAAGAGGAGTGGAAAATGAGCAGGTTTAATTAATGTATATGTTTTACATTATGTTCATTTTCTTTTGCTCCAGACTCTTTTTACTAATATTGCACAGACATTATTTGGCATACATCTGCAGACATAGTTTTCCAGCAGGTTGTTGGTCCGATGGTATGTGTACAGTCAGAGCAGCTCTAGCTTGAAGGACAAATCTTTGGAGATGTCACCAAGATGTTAGCAAGCAGAGTCATAAAAGATTTGAGGTAGAAGTGCCCCAGACTAGATCTATGAACATATCCTCCAGTCTGAGTAGCTTTACAATATGTTCCCTTCTGATGTGGTGCACTTTTGAATACTGCTCTTTAATGAAGTGCAACTATGTTAATATGCTTATAAGCCTTAAAATCGTGTACATCAACTATTAGCATCATAGCCCAATATGATTTTTATGGCAAAAATGCAGCAACAGCTTGCTGACTGTTAGCTTAACACAAATACTTTAGAATCTTTATATTTTAAAGAAGACCTGATCCTGCTTTGTTATTTGATTTTTCTTTCAACATACTGACTGAATTCCTGTGTGACGTACCTTGTGTCTGTCACATGGCACAAATTCTTTTTTATCTAACCAATCAACACTTGTACTTCTCAGTGAAAAAAATTATTTTTTAATCTTCTTTGCTTTTATAGTTGCAGGTAGTAATATTCTAACCAACTCTCAAATAACGTGCTAGCCATAACTTACGTCTGAGATTATTATTGATTTTCCAATTCTCATTAAAATTCCCAATAAATATATTTCCCCTGTTACCTGGTTCCCCTGACCTACTTTAGTGTTTTTTTTTCTTTTTAATATAACCCAATGCAAAGCTTTCCAGATGCTGTATTTGTCCTTATAATGAGGCATGCAATATGTGCTATGAAATGAAATCCTTTAGAAATATCATATCAAGAGACTAATTATCATAAAATAAAAAATATTAATGATGCTGCATGAGATAAAGCATTGTTGTCAAATACTGCTGGGAAAAAAAACAAGTGATAAAGAGAGAAGAGAATATTGACTGAGATCAAATTGAGATGAAACAGTGAGACATTGAATCTGACATCATCTGTGCGAGGCAGCTGGGTCTCAGTCTGCTGCAAAGGGTATTACTGTTCAATCTTTTTAGAGTAATTCATCCAGAGCCTGTGGAGCTGTTTTTCCTGACACACCTTTGTCAGGTCATTCACAAACATGTCTCACAACTACCCTGTAAATCCATACTGGGAGTCCACTGGAGCTGCTGGGTTGTTTGACAAAAAAGTACACGATGTTGCAGACAGTGAAAGTTTCCTGGCCATGGGCTCTGTTCTCTTTCTTCCAGCAAAGTCTATGTTTAGAAGCAAATGTCAGCTATTGCATCGCAGACAAAACAGTTCTTTACAGTTTCTTTATCTTTGCTTTAATATATTCTGTTACAGTATATTATTCTCAGTTAAAAGAAAAATGCTATTAAAATGATATGGAGTCCAAGTTGGCCCAGTTTTTGTTAAATAGAGTACAAAGGGAAAAAAAAACTAAAGAAAAAACCTCTGATGAGATCATACACCTGATACAACTACTCACAGTTTTTAACATAATTTCCAGAATGAGTCATGTGGTCCATTTTTTTTTCAGCTGAATCAGTTCTATTTTACCACAAAGAAGAGGGAATGCATTTCATCTAAGCTATGAATTATTTATGACAAAATCATTGATCATAGATGCATAAGTGAGCCATCGTCAGCCTGTTTGCTTTAACCTCAGCTCTGAAAGATATACAATAAACAGAATATAACACTGCACCTGGTGACAGGTAAACATGATTTTATCAAATAAAAAAAAACAACAGAATGATTCAGTTAAGAACAGGATATGCTCATTGGGTATCTAAGCCTATTCTAGGCAGATAAAGCAATAACCCCAAGACACAGAAGAAAAAAAAATGCTTTGTGCTCACAGATCCCCTGCTGATAGGCAGAAACTGGTTCAGTACTTGTTAATAAAACGCAGCTTTATTTTCGTAATTTTACCAGTTTGATATCTAATGCAGCTAAAATTCACTTTCCATCTTTTCCATAGAGAAATTTCACATCACAGTCCCTTAAACTGAGGGCATTTTCAGTCACTCGCTGCATGTTTATCATGTTTATTAAAAAAAGAAAATGGTAAATTCAACGTGAACCAATCAGGAATAAAAGCATAACCTTAAACTAATGTATAATGTGCTGCAGCAGCTTTACAGCTACAATGCTTATTTGTAATATTTGGTGTTTGTAGGGATGGCAACCAAGTCTGAATTTACTTAGAGGTGGATATTTCTCACATTGTGTCCAGTCTGAGATGCAGCTTGCTTTAGACTGTAATTATTTTTCTCTTTCCACTGGAAAAATCCTTTAAAACCAAGAACAAACTCATGGAGAGAACTCTTCATGATGTAATCAAGTTGCAGATGATGCAGTTATGACTCTTTCACTGTGTCACCCTCTTTTCTTCCTCGATCATCTTCTCTCTATCTCAGTCTCTCACTCGATAGAAACAGCCATGCTAATGTAAGCTATTTATCCCAACCCCTGCCGTCAACACAAAAAACCCCGGGGCCACACCGCTTCAGCAACCTCAGCTGGTCTGAATATCAATGACACCAGTCATTCAACCCATGAGCACTGGAGCTGGACCTTTGAGCGTATTAAATTAACCTTAAATCAAGAGGTGTCTGTAAATGAATGCAAAAGTGCCCTATAAACATGGTAATAATAATAAAAAAAATACATCCTTTGCCCTTCAAAGGGCACACAGAAAAACAATCCATTTTATTTTCAGTTCATCCCAGCTTGAAATCCTGATCTTAGACAACTCCATGAAGGGGATTGATTCTTGGAGGAAAGGTGGGGCAAGGTTCAAGTTTGAATGTAGCAGCCTGCTGCATCCAAACTTAAACCTTGCCTCAACTTTGCTCTCACCATTAACATGGCAGCGAGCCAGACCCAACACCAAGACTGTTATGACCATCATTGTCACCGCACTGTCACAGAGAGAGCTAATTTTCCCCAGAAATGATTGAGCTACAGAGACCAAAATATGACATTCCTTGTAAAAAAGAAAAAAAAAGAAAAGAAAAGAAAAAGTGACACATTTCAACAGAGACCCTTCAAGAGAGCTCAGCTCCACCTGAACAAAAATACAGGTGATTAAAACAGTGATATGCAGCTCAAGTACAGAACCAACCATTGCCTATACATAATTAAACTACATAATCAGAAAAAGAAAAGTCATCCAACTTTGGCCACAAGCCTGAGCTAGTGATAAAATGAAATAGGAACAAAAGCGCAAAAATGCTTCCTTCTAATTCATAAAACATAAAGAGAAACTCTGCAGATGTTTCCTGGCACTGTGATGCAAACAATAGTCTATGCAACAGCTTTCATAGGGTTTTTTTTCAGCCCCTACTTCAGATATAATCTTTCTTAGAATGAGAGGAAACATCTATGGAGCAGCTTTACAGCAACTCCTCAAAACGATGAAAATGTAGTGATTTGTTCTTTTATAACACAACACCACAAAAACCGAAACAAACAAAAAAGAAGACATTGGTTTAAAGCCAGCTATGGTCAACAATTCTTAACAATTCATACTGCCTTATAGGTGGACAGACTACCTCACTACCCTTAGTTTATACATGTAAAACAACCTCTGCTATAGGTCGTAATAAGCTTGCAGAGCAACTTTATGTTAATGAAACACAGAAAAGTACTGACCTTTCAGTGCAACCGCCTTGGAAGAGTGTGGCACACTCAGCTGCATGACAATGCTCAAGAGAAAGCCTCCACATACTGTATATGCTTCCAAGTATGGAAAGTGTGTCACATCATGTATGATAAATTGTGCCATAAAGTCAAAGGTCAGAAGAGGCTTACACTCAATCAAGAAAAGAGTGCTCTGCTTAATTACCTCATGCCACATCTGTCTAATAACGATATTGACTAAGTTGTTTCACCAGAAGAGCAGTGACATGCTTTAAAAGCTGCACGTCCTGGTCTCCATTCACAAATACAGCCCACTGCCATAAATAATCATAATTACTACATGACAGGGTGCAGCTTATTCTTGATGGCAAAGCTGTAACGATAAAGAAGAAAATTCATGGACGACAGGACAATTGCTGTCTTGACTTATGCCAAGAAAACCATCAATAGCCTTAAACTGTTTGAAGAAAAAGGTTGTTTTGCAGTGTGTGGGGGTGCTTTTTATTCTACACAGTACAATAAGTAGCAGCTAATGGACAGTTTTATTTAAGTCAAGTCTTCCTCTTTGCATCCCCTTATTAGATTAGAGTGTAAATCCAACATTAGGCCAAGGGTTAAGCAGACAAATGAAATGTGTCATTGTAATTAGAACATAAGCCTCAAATACCCTATATTTCAGTCAAGTAAACTACAGGTTATCTTTTAGCGGAAAAGAATTGCAACAGACAGAAACACAACCAGGCCAAGGGCAGTGTGGTGCAACTCAGCTCTTTGCTTACCTTGCTGTGCAGAGCTATCATGGCAGTAGCTATGTGACAAGACGAGCTACTTAGCAGCCCGTGTCCCCCATCCCCTTCAACATGCCTACCCTGCCAAGTGTCCTAAATACGCCGCTCTATTGTCTGCATCAGAAAGAGGCAATGCCGCTGGATGGAGGCACTCTCTCGACAAGGTGCAAAGGAGGAGGGAGAGATGATGGGAAAAGAAAAGGCCAATTCCCTTGGCTGGACAGGGAGCCATGCAAATGGGATGCCAGAGAGGGAGCTTCCCTGCAGCGAAAAAGCCCCACAGAGGGATCTTCCAACTGTGGCCGCAGTTTAATCTCTTAAGCTCTCCTGTCCCACTCACACACAGACAGAAACAGCCCCCCACACCAAAATACAAATTGAAACCATGCTGACAGACACACAACATGCAAACTTAAACCCTGCCTCAACTTTGCTGTCATCATTAACCTGGCAGCAAGCCAGACGTATCATCATCACATAGTCTGCAATTACTCTGCTGCTGCTGTCACAAAGAGGGCTACTTTTTCTCAGAGCACATGACCAAAACAGACAAAATTTTTTTTTAAAAAAAGACTTGCACAAGACCACAAAAGTGGAAATCAGACAAGAAGGGCTGGGATTTGAATTGCATCCTTTATGGTTGATGCAACTGTTCTGGTAAGTATAAGCCACAGGTCATGTTTTATCTATTCTTCTTTGTTAATATGTGTACATCAAAAGGTTTAACCCATGCACACAAAAAATGAATGTAATAACTCAAAACCATCTTAGATGTTCATAAAACACTTCACCTTGAAACATGCTTAGGTAGAATGAACTCCGCTATTACATCTTTAGTCTTTACATTAACAAACAAGCAGCAACAGACATACATTAGAAGTATAGAAACATCTATTTATTTTCTTTTTTACAAGTGTAATAATATATATTTCAGAAATCTGAATTGGGGAAATTAGTCTGTGGATTTGAACCAATCTCTAGATGCCATCTTTTGACTCCTACAGATCTGGGCATGAAAAAGTTCCCCTTTCAGCCGACTGCCAGCCACTAACCAGCCACAAATTCAATCGCACAGGGCCTGTGTGCCCAGGAGAAACGATCTCAGAGCATAAATGAATTCATGCCCAGATCTGTAAGAGCAGTGGTGAGGGGTCAAGAGTGGTTCACCTCTATAGACAGTTCAAGGACTTGAGCCTAGGCGCCCCAGCCTTAAAACCATCTCTCTAACCACTAGTCCACCACTTTCCCATATTAGACCACAGATAATGTAACTGATAGAAATACATTTCATCCCTTCACAGATTTATGACTGTTATCTCTTTAATTAAAACCAAGCAGAAGTACGTAGAATACTTAAAAAAAAAAAAGGCTGAATCAACATATGCCATTAAAGATTTCTTAATAACATGAAAATGTTTTTTAATTAGAAAAAAAGCAGAGATATTTAAATGAAAGTGTTGCAACTCTCCATCTGTCCACAACAGAAAATATAACATTTCAATTAATAAATTCTGATCAAAAGTCATGGGAAATGACAAAGTATGTTTAAGGCATGTAAAAAATTATAATAATATTTGTAATATTGTAGGGTTGATTTAACTTTACAAAACTAATTGATGGTGTTTAGATTAAGAACAGAGGGAGGAAAAAAAACAAATAAGTATGCAAGATGAAAAGTCAAACCTTCAGGGCCAAATTACTCATGGGCAAATGGGAAAAGGATGATATAATATTCAGCTATTCCCAGCAATGAGTTTTATGCAAAACCTTTGGAGTGGAAGTTGCTTTATGATGATTGGGAAAGAAAGGCTTCTCACATGGAACATCTGGGCATTAAAACAGAAGATGTGAAGCAATGTTTGCCAGGATATTACAGAGGGGTACAGTAACTGAAGGTTTGGGAACTATGGAGACATTTATGCAGACATTATGAGACATTTATGAGACATTTATATAGAATTTATATAGAATTAAGAATTAAGAGTAACACTTGAGATTGTGTCAACCTGAAAACATATTAAGTTGTGTAATGAGGCTTAAACACACACAAAAAAGCTTGGAGCTGGGACAAAAACAACAACAAAAAGCACTGAATTATAACAGAATTTAATTCAAACCATGCAGAAGTCTGATATGTAGACATGAATCAAAATAGACCTTCATTTAAAGCAGCAGTTTTAAACTGTGTCTGGAACTGGAAGTAACACAAACAGGATGTGGAAAATAGAATAAAAACAGGCTGTTTTAGTAACAAAAGAGCCAATGTAAATAAGCTATATCACTCATACAAGAAATAACTGTGGATGTTAAAAGGTGAGTACAGCCTGTTGAAGTGATAAAGGATAATCCATCCATGCTAGAATGTACTCTGTGAGGTCATGAATCTACAAAGTGTTTGCACTTAACCTTTGAGCCATTACAGCTAATGGATGGGGTCAAGAGACTTACAGTTGAAGCTTGAGACCAAATCAAGTTTTATGGTTGTTATTTAGGTCTACCAGGCAGGAGAGGCAGGAGAATTATGCAAAGAAGCACAAATTCTTCCCTTTAGCGAGCACTCCACTGCTATTCATAAAGTATGAGCTGGCTGGCTTATCAAAACCTGCTCAAATCTCTCAGAAATATGCAGCATGTGCATTGGGGTAGAGTGCAGTGGCAGAACATTAAGGCTTGTGTCTGGTTGGCCTCGTAGCGTTGAGGTTTTTCTTCCACTGTTATTTATCCAAGACTTCTGAGTCAGCAAAATCACACTAATCCAAATAAGGATGGCTTCTTCTCGTCAGTACATGTAATGAGAGAGGCAGTACATTTTGTTTCTTCCCAAAGTTCCTTCTGACCACAGATGACAAAGTGTTTACATGCTTGTCTGTGAATTGTTGGTGTTTTTTTTTTTTTTTTTTTTTTTTGTTTCGGATAAATACCTTCCATAGATTTCTTGATATCTTAGCTTTCTGTCTTGGATGCACCAGCTAAAATGTGGCCAAAACAAAACTTAGACCAGCAGGGTCTTTTTTTCAGCAGGGTAACCAGTCATTGGACAACATCATTGAAGATCAGTTTTGAGATTTGTTGCATCATTATGGGTCACCTTCTTTTTCATTTCATTTTCCAGCAAGAAAAAATGGGGGAAAAAAAATTTAGTATCACCAGTAATTATACACACTGTAGCTTTAACTCATGTCTTTCTGCTGTGCCAATATCCAATGAAAATATAGAATTTTTACCATTTGTGATTTGCCTTTTTTGTTGCCATGCTCACAGTTTCTGCTCCCTCTCACCACATCATGTAATGCAGAGACTTCATAGTATTGAAGAAAATATGTTTGCAACTCAAACGGCACTATTCTAAACTCTCATGAAAATAATTTAGTTGAATTTGAACAGCAAGAGGTCCAGAATTCATCAACACCTATTTCTGCAGTCATTCCCTCAGCTTCTTTGAGTTCTATGTACAGTAGGTGTCAGTGGGTGTCAGTGGGTGTGTAATGAGCTCCATCGTGCTCAGGATGTAGTGTCATCTCATGTGCCGCAGGTTAAGAACAGGTCAGTGAAAAACAAATTGTTTGCATGCCAAATACATAATTCAAGGTGCAGAATGCTAATAAGGTTTTGCTGCTGCTGTTTATGGTTGATTGATAATTCAACAGGCAGAACCACAGTTGCTTAAATGCTTTCATTTAAGCCAAAGTAAATTGCTCCTGATTGCCCAGATCTGATTCTTCCTCCAAAGCCCTTTATCACTGCTCAGTGACTCAGCTGAAAAGAACAGAGGCACAATGAAGTTACCAAGCTGTGACTTAGGAGCAGAGACCAATTGGACCCAATGTGCAAGAAAGAGCTTTTGTGTGCCTGTTAATATGAGCAGAGCCAAGAGGTTTGGGTAAAAGTAGCACCTTGAAAGACAATCAGTTCTCATTACAAATGCAAGGAGGTTCCTATGAAATAAAAGGATTTAAGGTATGAATATTGATAACTAACCATGTATGACAAGATATTCTTAGAAAAACCTTATTACAGGTACATCATGTTTTGTGATATACATGGACAGACTCGAGTCTCAGAGCTTGCTCTTGTGCCTTTTTGTTCAAGTAATGTTTATTCCAAATCAAAGAGGAAGTGCCTTGTTTCCCTCCAACCTCTGCACAGTTGACTGAACATTAAATGGTTGACACAGACACAGAGGTGACAGGGATGAGGGCCCACCATGCCAATGCTAAAAAAAAAGAAGAAAAACATTCCTTTAGCAGGGATATCAGGTTTATATTAGTCTTTTAATCAAACTATTCAGTAGCTTGGCAACCAATCATTAATCAACCTCACATCAGATTTCACCTTACTAGTCAAGTTTAAATGAAGCATTTTTTTTGTTGAACCACAGTAAAAAAAAGAAATAATCGATTACCCAACATCATTTGTGAAATTTCCCATGATGTTGGGTAATTATTTGCATGCACCATTAACTAATCAAAGCCATTATTCACCTATAGCTGCCATCCTATTTACTTCCTCTAAATTTATCTGCTACATTTTCAACGATTTTTATGAGCTCAATGAATCAATTGTTTTGTCCATTTTCTTGACCTTGTGCATATGCAGACGTGGAGAGAGCCTGAATTCAAAGCAGCAACATGTCAAGCTGCTGCTGGGTCAAGGAGGGTAAAATCCTACTGTATATCAAATCTTTGTTATGGGTTATTTGACAGGAACTGGTTTTTGCAGGCCCTTATACTGCACGTCCGTTTGGAGCAATTCATGTACATTATTCTGTATATTACAATCTCAGCTCTGGTTTTTGGGTTCTTTATCATGGCCATTGTCATTAACATGATGCACTTTCACAAGATACTGGATGATGAAAGTGGCCTTTCATTTGCCCTAATACGAGCTACACTATGTTAGTGGGACAAATGTGTCAAAGTAAGCACTGATATGAATAAGTCACACCCTGAATGGGCAGGGATGTGTCCTACAGTAGTCACAGACAGAAAAGAATAAAAAAAAAAAAGCTATAAATGTTTAATGAACGGATGCCTCTGTGACTGAAACATATGCAATACATCAGAAGAGGACAAAATGGAAACATGACAAGAACTGCAAACAGTTTTGCATGCTGATCTGAGAGGGAATGCATAAATATAGGCAGTGATGTTGTGATACACATCATCAGTATCTTTATAATGACTTACAGAGTAAAAAGGCACACACAGGTAGCCTACTGTACATAAATCCAGGCCCACACAAATAATGCTTGAATAGGCTGAGCCTTTGGCTTTGCAACACTGCAGTGTTAGGTAGAATGCTTCATTCTGAGGGGTAGATAATGAGCCATTCCCTCGACAGAGGACAGAATCCTACAGCCAGCAGAGATAAGTGGAGCCAGAGCATCTACACACATACTGTGGACACATCACAATAACCAAAAAAAAGCGAGAAAACACTTCCCAATCTTATGCTGCATATATACAAACCACAATCTGAAGCGTCTCTGTGGTCCACGTGTGTTCCCTCGCATAAACCCTGGAGGTTTCCACAGATGCACCCCGACAGGCTCGCAGCCACGGTCCTGTTGTTGACTTGGCTGCAGGGGAACCAGCTGTATATCTCTCTGCCACAGCGTGCCTCAGGATAAAGTGTTAGTCTGCTAGTGCTGCTGGTTAGCAGCCGCTGTCATGGCATCCTGCCCCGTTCGATGACGGGGACTCAGTGGCGCACACATTAATGCAACCACATATAAACATTTAGCTGTCAAATCACAGGACTCCCCAGCCGTGACCTCACATCATAGCAGAGAAGGAGGAGAAGGAGGGGAAGAGGAGGCACAAGAGTGAGGAAAAGGGGGAGGGGGTTACATTTGTGTTTTCCCGGGATATGGGAATACGGGGTTGCTTCCACTCCAACAGCTGGCAAAAAATACGTCAACAACGGAAAACCAGCAAAGACTATGGAGGCAGCTACACACTGTCCTGCCACATTTTTAGCTTCCACTTCCTGATTTTACCCTTCCTCATCTCTCCTTCCCATCTTTCCAACCTCTTATCCTTCTCGTCTCCACTAATCATCCATCTGTCTTTTGATAACTGTTTTTTTTTCATCCTTTTATTTCTCTTCTCATCCATAATGGATCATTTGGAGATAGCCTCTTCCTGTAGAGAGCTTGTGGCCCTGGAGCCAGTCAGGCTGTATTGATTCCTTCACCAGAGGAGTCATCAAGGCATAGATAATAAGGTTTAGAGTCACACTAAATTTTCTGCATCCTTCCTTTCCCCTTTGGGAAGCCGGTCCATCTTCTCCTGCCATCTACTGTCTGCCCTGTCCAACATGCGTCAGAATTGGATTTGTTGGTTTGGAACTGAGCATCGTCTAGAGATGTACCACATAGTGGCTACTTATGTGAGGAACACTGAGCAATGGAAAGAGGGTACAATGAAGAGGACAAACTTGTGCCAGAGAGAAAAGAGAGTCTGCTTGTGCATGTGTGAAGGTTTCCATGCATGTCATCCACATCCAGAGGGCAGTGGTTTGTACAAGCACAACTGCAGCAAAAACAAAACTGTCTTAGCTTAAAGAGGTTCCACTGAAATATTCCTCTTGGCTGGAATCTGTGTGCCAGAGTCTGATACATGTCACATCACTGGATGCTACATGTAGGCTAATAAAACAAGATATCTATCATGTGCTCTAGCTAGGTTGCTCCTCCTTTGACCCATGCCCTCATATATATAGGTCACAATTGGCCTGAAAGTGACTGATATATGTCACAGACACAATGCTGCTCTTTTTAGGACAGGAGCAACAATCACTTTCACCCTGCAGCACTGGATCACGACAATCTACAGTACAATGGGGATAATCCAGAAATACAGAGTAAGATTGCTCACTTAAAGCAGCACCTTCTGTGGCGTCATAGGTGCTTTTAGAGGAAGAGTCAATGAGTTGTTCTTGGTGCTTCAAGAGGCATTGCATCTGGAGAGACATGGGAGAGCGTCATTAAATGGGGCAATTTTCATGCTGACTGAACAAAACACACAGAATGGAAAGTGGGCGGCTTGATGCATAAAGACATGAGCAAATATGTCCAGAAAACAACTTTTCAAGCAGACATGATCCAAACTGATTGTGATATGAAGGCAGAGATTGATGTTAATAGAAATAAATGACACAATAATCTATTTTTTTAAAGAAATCTCCAAGAGACTGTGAGCAGGGGTCAGTGGCATGGATACAGTGATCTTTTTTTGCTGCATTTACTGGAAACTAAATAATAAACCAGAAGAAACATTCTTAAGTTTTTACTGTTGCTGGTGCACAGACTGCAGGGCCATGGATTTCTATTCAATTTAAGAATCTTCATATCATGCTTATTTAATGTTTTGATTTACTTGTTGATGATTTCTAAAAGAAAAAAAAAAAGAGTATTTTTGCTTGTATATAATGATTTCAGCTTAGTAGCAGATCTAGGAGACTGAATTTAGAGCTATCAGCATGCATAAGACAAGCAGCACCCAATCTCATGACTTCTCGCGCACATTCTGACAAACAAAAAGAAACCCCCAACAAATGCGGCAGAAATTTGCGTTTCTGCGCCTCCTGGCAATCCAAGCCCTAAGATATGAGCTTTTTTTCTGGACTGGAAAAATAGGTCTGACACTTAATTAGCAAACAAGGTCACAGAACATGACCCAGGTCTCATGTTTGTGTCACCAAGTGCTGAGGCAATTTGACATTCTTCTTCGCTCTGCCTCTTCCTCTGTACGGCACTTGAATGTAAATAATCGCTGTTTTTTTCCAACAACATAGTGGAGAACTGAGCAATAATCCATCCTGTGATAATAATCCCTCAAAATCTTAAGCTCAATCACAAAAATCAGGGTGCTTCACCAGCCAACCATATTCACCATCCATCCACTTTTAGCAAGAAACATCTCATCGTTCTGGCTTCATCATCTGTTAGAGCAGAGGTCCCAGACCTGTTTTCCCTGAGGACCCCTTTCATGCAACTACCAAAAAGCCGTGGACCCCATTTGCTGCCATTTGCTAAAACTGTGCTTGCTTTTATGCTTTCAAACGCTGCATTCTGGCTGATTTCTTCTCTGTCTTTGATAAAACATGATGTGGCCAAACCAAAATGATAAAAAAAAAAAAAAAAAAAAAAAAACTTAAGCTGATACACCTCAACTCATCTCTCTGTGGACATGATGTTAATTCTAATCACACTGGCTTTTAACAGTCAAAGCTTTGGAAACCCCCCTGTGCTTTCTGGGGACCCCAGGTTGGGAACCACTGTGTTAGAGGACTGTTTGAAGAAGCTGTGGATGCGAGTCTTGAAGTTGACTTGCAGACAGATCTGCTGTGTGTGTGTACACGTACTGTATGTGTAACCCCATAAATCTTCTGTTTCCTCTGCGGTTACTTGACACTGTAAAAACGACAGTCCTTACATCCATGCACTGTTTCATTTCAGCACTTGATTTCAGTTTTATCACAGAAATCTGACAACTGAAAACTGAGTGTGTGAACAGGAGTCAGTGCACGGCACTTAAAGTGAAGTCAGCTTAGGAGTCCTGTATTAACTCACATGAAGGGGATTTTTTCACTGCCAGCATAAAAATATTAGAAAAAGAGATGTGTATAGCTTAGCAGCCTTTGTGAAGACATAAAGACAGCTGAGAAACATTTCCAGTGAGGTCACATTTCAAACAAGGTGTTTGTTTTTTTCAGTGTGAAAACTGAAACAAAAGCTACAGATATGTCTTTGTGGGTAAGACATTCATCAAACATACATTTATCAACTGGGAACGTGTGAGAAACAGAATCCAACAGGAGTCTAATCAATGTTTCTCTCAGCAGCATCAGAGTCAGAGACGATGGATGTGTCTCACAGTATTGACTCATTAATACGGTGCTGATATCTCTGTCTCACTGGACCAATCAATCAAAGATGATTACTGAGAACACCTTGTTTAAAGTGCTGCTGCTTCTAAGCATCAGTAACAGCCAGAAAACGTTTTCTAAGTGGGATAAGTTTGGTTTGATAACACTTCCTAATGAGGAGCGTTTCAGTGGAGCATTTTAAAGCACACAGAGGAAATATGTAAATGTCTGTTTTGATCAATGATTTTGAAATTTTTAGTCATTTTCCATTTTTACTTGTATTCATTAGTGAAGATGGGTACTGTAGAGTTGCAGGATCACTAATGGTAAAATCCTACTGGCTCAAATAAGAGTCATAAAGATTTTGAGGAAGATATTGGCTTCCTTGTCACCACAGAACTGAATTTAAGATTTTAGGACTGGTGTACAACACATTGAGTACATTGACTAAATGAGTGTTTGCACCAAGTGGCCTAAGTGAGTATACTGTACTTCTGTTGATTTGGGACCCTTGACTGTTTTTAAACTGACCATTACTGATCTGGCTTTTAATTCAGACAATGGTTTTAAACTGGACAGCCAAATTAGAGCTGTTGTTCAGTCCTGTTTTTAGCATTTAAGCCGGCTGGCACAAGTTTAATCCTTTCTTTCCAGGCAGCACTTTGAAACAGTGATCATGCTTTTATTTCATGCTATTTGGATTATTGTAATGGACATGTTGGAGTGACTCAGTCATTATTCTCCGGTCTGCAGCTGGGTCTAAGCACCACTGAATGACTTTTGATGGGAACCCATAAAAGTGGGCACATCATCACTAACTGCCTGCACATTTTAGAGCTGATTTTAAACTTCTTACAGTATGCTTGTTTTTAAATGTTTAAAAGGTCTTGCTCCACATTACCTCCTTGAGTTTCTTCATCCCTGCTTGGTTCATCAGGTTGGCTGGCCCAGAGGCCCCTTCACTTTTAAAACTTTTCTTAAAGGGACAAGAGGCAGGAATTAAAAAAAAAAAACCATGCATGTCCATTTTTTTAATACTAATGGGTGATGAAGCGCTAAATAGCAAAAAAATGTTTCCACCCACGTTTCTCTCCGTTGCCTTGAACAGGCTGTGTGCTGCAAAATGCGCTGCAATTCGGTGCCCGAATTTCTCGCGTTGCCCTGCGGACGTGACGTCAAATGACGCTACAGCCACAGTTTTGATACAGGAAGAAGACGGTTGCGGTAAATTCAGACACTGTAAGGGATAGTTATGGATTCCTCTGCCGTCAGCAAACGATCCAGATCAACTGAAAGACTCTAAAAACTGTAACTACGAAAAAAAAAAAGCGTAGTAAACAACATTATAGCTTCAGTTTGTGCACGCTCCCGTGATGGCTTGGGTCGTGGCTGCAGTTACCTGAAGCACCAGTCGCAGCAGTTGCGAGTTTCGTTTCTTAATCTTGCCTCAAGTCCCTTTAAATCCCACTTTTATTTTTTGGCTTTAAATCTCAGTGACACTAAGTTTCTTTATTTGATTTCAGTTGTGTCTTATTGAATGGTATTTTAGTTTTTCTTTTGCCATGTTGTCTCTACATATGTCTGATGTCTGAATCTGTTTTATGTCTTTTGTAGTTTCTTATAGTTTTTAGTATTTGTTATGTATAGTGCTTTGTTTCAGCTATGATTATCTTAAAGTGTTTTGTAAAATAAATTTGGTATGGTATGGTAAAGAAGGAGAATCAGCATTAAAACCTCTTTTAAATCTTTCATTTGCCACATCTTTTGAAATAAGGAAACCTTTATGTTTTTGATAGTTAATGATGATGATGAAGACGGTGGTGACAGTGGTTACAATGGCAGTGATGAAATTGATTATGTGTTTACTGTTGACATCTACTGTATTTGTATTATGTGTAACTCATTGTATGAAACCTTTTGTCTTTTTCTTTTGATCATGTACGGCACACTTCGTTGCTGCACATATAAAAAATGCTTTATAAATGAATGACCTTGTTTTGGTTGTAGATTAATTTGTTTGAATTTGAAGCTGTAAATCAGGCTCAGTCATTTTGTGAAAATAGTCTGTTGAGAAATTAAAGTTGGTGCCTATATGAAGAAAATCAATTGTATTTATTGTGTATAAAACCAAGAAAAACATTTGTGAACGAAAAAAATTAAAACACACAAAGATGGTAATGACAAATAGAAGTGTTTCTGTAAACATCTGTTCAAAGATACAAAGCAGAAAATTGTGTAAAACTCTGAAATCAGAACCGCAAATTTTAATCGTTCTCACACCTCTAACTGATTGGATGGTGGCATGTCAATCACAAATCAAACTGTCCAATCAGGGGGCAGATTGCTTCATCACATTCAGCTGGCTACAAGATGGATGAAAGAACGACTACTTCTATAACTCGTGGCTATAGTTTATGAATGATATTATGGGAAATGTAATATCTAATACTAAAGTGTATATGAAGCATTCAGGTGCTGTTAATAATCATACAGCTGTGAACTAATTACACTCATGACAGAATCAGTTACCCATGCAAATGCAAGTTTAAAAACAAGTATATTCTTAAAGGATAGCTACAAGTTTAATTCCTCTCCACCCAGTAGGTGTAGCACTCACACTTGCTTACTCAGTTAGCATTAGCAACGTTACAGAACCAGTTAACCGTTAATTAGCACTAGTAAATGTTTAACTTACAGTACATGTCCAGGAGGAAAGTGGCAACCTCCATGGGGCTTTTGAGCCCCTTTACTACCTTCACTCTCATCCTGCTTCGTATTTTGTCCGCTTGAATTTGTGAAATGTGAGGCAAGATGCTATTTCTACTCATGGCAACTGAGCTAGCAACTCCTGAGCTAATGCTAATGGTGCAAAATCCCAACATTAGTAATCAGATGTAAATATTTAGATATTCTAAACTCACCAAAATTGATAAAACAATTTATATGCTGTCAAATTTATTTTAGCAAGTGAATTCTTTTATCCTGCACCCCTTTTGACATTTTTAAAAATGCATTGTTTTGATGAAAAAGTTGTATTTTTCACCTTTAACCCAAAAGTATCCTGTTGTTGTAAGCACTCTTACACGGAATTCACATTTTATTTAAACATTATGGCCATAGTATAGTTCACTATCCAGTAGAAGTTTTATTTCAGACACTTAAAAGTTTCAGTCATCTTAAAACGTCTATTAGTCCCATATTGAGTGTGTTATGCAGAAGCATGTTGCTATGCTGTGGTGCCTGATTTGTTATGCATGATGTTAAACATTTTTTAATTCTTTATAAACTTTGTCATAAATAATTATGAGCATTTAAAGAATGTTTTAAATGCCAAACAAATGAAAAAGCCTAAAAGCAGCATTCATTTTAGTAAGCTTACTCCTTCATACTTATTTCTCTCCTCTTCACATCTTAAAGAACACCCAATATTTCACCATTAGTTTCACTTCACTTTCACCTTCGAAAATGAAACAGATTGTTCTGTTTTCCCAAAACTTTATCACATCAAGTTACTGTACTTCTTTCAATGAGATGAATGTTTGTTAGTTTACACACAGGAAATACTCTAGTCTTGCCACAGTAGTACAGCAACTCACCATGTTCTAGCCATGTTTTGTTGAGGATTATATTCCAGACAGAATGTTACCAAACCTGAAACATTTGAGGTTCCTCCACTGATTAAGAAGTCAGCAAGAGGTGTCACTGTATGCAAAGAGAGGGATTTGCTTCTTTCCTTTTGGCTGCATAATATATCTATTCAAAAAAACCTGCACCAATAGTTTTACTCCCTTTTTTTGTCATCCACACCATATTACAAAATAATACGTTAAAACATGAAAGTCAAGCACAGTCTTCAGGTGCTCGAGCTTTGGGAATTAATTCCATGTTTCATTATTACATCCAATGTCACTTTTGCTTTGATGCAATGGCAGTCCTTCTGCCATGGGCAGCATTGCATAGTTTTCAGCTTCACACATCAGGTCCTGCAGAAATTTGTTTACTTCTGTTGTTTCCTATTTCCATATTTTTCTGCAAGGCAGATGTGGACAGATGACAGTTTATTCCAGGAAATGAAAAACAGAACCAAATCCCTTGCCAATCGCCGTCTGAACGGCAATGGAGCCTGTTTGTCTGGACCTCTATTAGGTAAAAGGGGATTTAGTAAACACTCTAGCAAGCATTTTAAAAGCTCTCTAGTGTACATGACACATGCTGAGTTGTTTACTTTGTTAACTCATTACTAACTGCTTCATTAAACCAACTCAGACTCAAAGAATCCCAAAAGAAATAATATTATAACTCCAAGCTGGGCAGAAATGCATATGTTCTGTAATCCTACGGATGAATAAGTAATTAATGTGAGGGAATGTATTCAGTACATAATATAGCTTTCCAAATGATAAGATCTGAGATTTCTCTCCCTGAAATTTCTCCAGTGGCAATTTAAGTCTGAGCAGTTCGAACGAGACACTCAGACACCAGAGTTGAAAGTAGACGAGACAAAGCTCTGCTTTGTGAATCAATTGACTGCCATACTGTATTAGTCTGTGGCAGTGCTTTAAAGCAGCAGCATGCATATTCATGCATACCCATCAGGAAGTCTTCCTCCACTACTTATACCCCTGCAGGCTCTGCAGTGTCTCTATTTGGGTGCATTTATGTGTAAAATAATATTCCCCTTTTATTTGGCACTAATGTACTTCTTCCATGAAAGGCTGCATATGCTGATAGAAACAGTCAGCGTGAGCTCTTATTTCATTTGCCAGGAATCTAAGAATGACAGCTGAGTAACAGTGATATTTCCTGATGTATTGCACAAATTATCCGTGTCTTTTTTATTTTAGCATCATTGAATGTTTTCTGGCTGTTAATCGTTGAATTAATGTATGCATGAACCATCATCACCCCATACATTCACGTGTGGAACAGAGTGTCCATGTAAACAGAGCCTGATACTGGTGTTGACCAGTGAGCACATGGCCACAGTCAGACAGCCTATTGGACAGCAAAGTGCGCACTGCCTAACAATGAGAACAGTCTGGGCAAAGACCTGAGTCATCTGCTGCCTCTTGGCCAAGTCACACCGTGTGATCATGGCTCACAACATAGAACAGGTGCCAAATAAAGAAAAGATAACAAAGAGGAGCAGAAAGAGTTTTCAAAAGAAAAACCAAGTGCCCACCAGGTGAATAATCCCACATGATCATCTTTAGAGTAAAATCTTAAAATACAGAACTAATTTGTCAGACTAAGTCAGCACAAGAACCTGCAGATGTGTGGGAGGGCTCTGGCATTCAGATCACAAGATTTTCACTTTACATAAGGAAATTGTGTTTACTGTTATGAAGCTTTTTCAGTCCAAGTGCTGTTAACACACAGCTTAGGCAACCCACGCCGATACACTTTCAATCGATTTCCAAACAAACTCCCCTTCCTGCCTTTAGTAGTAGAATGAAATCTAAATTAGGAAAACACAATTTGAATATTAAGTCTTCAAATAAATGCTTTTGTTCCATTTCCTGCTTTACAGCACCCTTCTGTCCACCAAACATTTTGCCCATCTCATGAATTCCACTGACTAATTAAACAACATTTACTCATCCTTTTAATATGGCTTCTATTAATTAGCACTGTAGCTGTTTTCAGTCGGTCTCACTATCAGTCCAGCCATTTCCTCTTTGATCTAAATTTGGATCAAGATGGCATAGCATGTCATTAGCAACACTTTCCTCATCTTATGTTTTCTTAAGCTGTTTTAAGGCTTAATAAGATGGTAACTGAGGGTTTCTCCCTGATAGGCCTGCCTGGAAAATGACCAAGGGAATGCAGGATCAGATGCCCAAAGTCAGAGGAGATACGAGAGGGAAACTCATATAAAAAGGAAACATAAAACAAACATGATGGAGAGAATAAGGAAACTACGGTCTACCTGGACACAGGAAAACTAAGCAGATTATAACTTTGGCAAGAATTCCCATGATGCATCTTTGATACTTCAATGTTAAAACTGAGTATAGCTGTAGGGTTCTTTTTTTGTTCTCTGTAAAAATCTATCAGATTATGTAGAAAAATTAGTTAAGTAAAATTCTTCTCCCCTTAATAACCCCCCCCCCCCCCCCCAAATACAATTTGTCAAATGGGCTCTATTATAAAGATGTAAATTTATAGATAATTTTTTAAAAAAATCTAAATTCCTTCGAATTGTCCAAACAATTTTAATAATCTTTCATTCACACACACACATACACACAGAAAGTTAAAAAAATGTTAATTTTTTGGTTGTATCAAGGATAACGTTAATTCAGCATAGCGTGTGTTTCAAGAATAACTGTTCAGTACATCAGTGGAAAAATGTGCTTTGGGTGTTTTACCTGGCAGAGTTTGCTTACACTGGATCTTTATTTCATTTTACTGAGTGAAATCTTTCCATACAGATGTTCTTGGCTGTGGTTGATTAGCTTTGTATATTTTTCTTTTTTGTACACCAGTAGCATCTAAGCGCACGGTGCTGCAGTTTTCATTGTGGATCCTGGGAATAAAAATCCATCACTCAGTTGTTGTTTAATGAAATTAAGCAAAAACAGCTGGGTGCTTTACCTCCACTTAGTGTTGGTTAAAATAAAATCATTGCACTTAAAAGAAAATAGTTGAATGTACTATTTGATTTCTTGTCATTTTGTAAGCATCTGAAACTTTGCGAATGTTTTCCCCTCTTGTCTATAAATTGCCCACCCCTCTTTTTTTTTTTTTTTTTTTACTGAACATAAGAGGCAAAAATCAAGTTTAGCATATTCACATCGACATGCATGATGCAGTTTTTTTTTTTTTAATCTAACCTTTACTTATCCAGGTAAGTCCCATTGAGACAAGTGGTCTCTTTAGCAAGTAGGGGTGGGAAAAAAAATATCGATACGCTGAAATATCACGATTATTTTCATATGCTGACATCATACTGCTATTTAAAAATGCGGTATCCATCTACTTTACTAACGAAATCTCGCGAGATTATATCGTTACGTTGCACCAAGAGTATACTTGCTTGGGCCACTTGGGTTTCGTGAAATCTCGCTAGATTTTGTAACAGAACAGTGAAATCTCCCGAGATTTCATTGGTAAAATAAATCTACACTGTGTTTTAAAATATCATGAAATCGGCATATGAAAATATCATGATAATTCAGTGTATCAATATTTTTTCCCAACGCTATTAGCAAGGGAGAGAGACCTATCTTATGGAATGCACATATCTTTAGATGCAGAGCATTACCAAAAAACAGTTGCAAGACCTTGATGGTCATGTCTTGTATGCTTTCTGTAAAAAATAAACACTTGATCTGAATATGGAAGTACACGAGCATCACTGTGGCAATATTCTTTGGAGTCATATTCTGGCCGGTCATTGGTCAAAAAGAATAAAACCATGAACTCCTACAGTTTATCTCAGCACAATCACTTCTAATTCCCCCCCCCCCCCCAGTCATATCCAAGACTAAAGTTTGGTTTTATCTTGCTGTGCTTTATTGCAAGGGAATTAAGAAAAGTGCAACCCCTCCTCTTTTTCATCCATTGTCCTTCTGAGCATGTGTTTCAGAGTATGTATGAACGGCTGCATGTGTGCTTGCCATACTGTGACACTGTCTGTCCCACACACACACTAGAGTTCTGTGCTTGCAGCATGAGTAGAGCTGTGTGTTGCAGATAAGAGTCAGTGTTATGAAGAGGAGGGGGAGGCATGTGTGAAAGAGCACTGGAAAGAAAAAGGATTCAGCCCTCTTTCTCCCAGTCAGATTCACCTCTGGATGCCCTTTCCTCCACTCACTGCCATTACACCATCTTCATGAATAACCCATCCATTGATACTAGCTGGTACACTGACACATTTCTCCACAAGGTCCACGCATTAAGCTGTTTACTATTGTGTCCAACTGAACTTTGTATGCATGCATGGCTTAAACCTCCTGTGATTTGAGGAGTATTTTTAGTTAGACGGGGGATTTTTGTTGTAATCACTGGCTCCTCCCTTAGTCTAGACAGCGAGTAATGAGAGGTGTCTCCCTGTTTATGTCGTCCACTGCAATACAGCTTAAATGCATAAAGAGCAAATCTGTAATTTAGAAGCTAGCTTCTGCAGTTCACCGGTTTTTATTTTTCTCTTTCTTGGATAAAAGCATGTGTGATTTTTCACAGAGTAGTATCGAGCACTTCCTCTTTGGGGGCATATTGTTGTTGCTAAGGAAAAATTGGAAAA
Organism: Atherinomorus stipes; assembly: GCA_023101725.1. Lineage (NCBI taxonomy): Eukaryota > Metazoa > Chordata > Actinopteri > Atheriniformes > Atherinidae > Atherinomorus > Atherinomorus stipes. The sequence goes on along the minus strand of JALJCO010007183.1, from coordinate 158,965 downwards.
TAACGTCAGTCGCATGAATTCGCAGATAGCAACAGAAGCTCCTGCAGCTCCAAAGTCAGTCAAGGAAAAAAAATCTGGAGCATAATTAGTGCACGACTCTCATGCATAAGTCAGACAGATTACCCAGAATGCTGGGTTCAGACCCGAATAATGACATGCCAACACAAAACAACAACTTCTGTTCAGGGACATTTTAGCAGAGTTTGTCAGAAGCCATTAGTGCTGGTGTATCGTCCCAAAACATGACGCAGGTCGTTACATCACCTTGTGTGCTGCAGAGCCAAATGTGACAATGTCGCGCCGACTAGAAAGTGCTGCCCTGATGTGTCAGCTGGCAGGGTGGGCATATCTACAAGGAGTATAGTGCTTCGCTGAGGAAGGCTACATCAAGAACTCTTTGACCTCTTTTTTTCATGCTCATTAGCTTTGCAACAAGAGGGCTGATTTAGGAGGATCCAGTGAGAACAGGTTTGTTAGTGTGAAATGGAAAACCAACCTGTTTGTCGTGCTTGTCTACACTGAATGCTAATGGTGTCCACATCAATGGGCTCTTCATGTTTAGATGGGGCTGAGGACCCGGCAGCTCGGAGGCTGACCACTAAAACACAAATTCACCGGCGGCACAGCAGACGAGCCGGGCGAGAACAGCGGCGGCCTGCAGCCTGCAACAGCACCAGCTTTTATTTCTGGTTACACTGATCTGAGGAATGAAGGGAGAGCTCCAAATGTTTTGTTCTTTTCTGGTTCTTATAATACCAGCAACCCTCCCCCTCCTCTTCTTTCTCTCTCTGCCCCCTTTCTCTCTCTGCCTTTTTCCATTGCTATAGAGCTGGACTGACAAAACAACAGGCGTTTTTTCTTTTTCAATGAAGTCTTGAATCGCTACACACAAGTTGTAGCCAGGTTCCAGTCATCACATGGCCATAATACACAATCAGCTGGTCTGGAGGGGATCACAGCATAACATTAGAACTTTTAACTGGTTCTGATGGTGAAGATCTCTCAGTGAAAGGCAGCCTCATTGACAGCAGTCAATGAATAATTTATAAATACTTCGCATAAGCTACTTTTTAACATAACTATGGGAATATTCTGGGGTATTTATAACTGCATGGCAAAGAAAATGTAAATTAGAAAACAAAATTAGATCACTCTGTTGTAAAATGAGCATGGGTGGCCTCAGCAGAAACACTGCAGGTAAACAAACAGGAAGACTGAATAATGGGCGATGCAATAGAACTTGCTGAGGCTCCGAGTGCTTTGTTTCCCATCTCTGCCAAGGGTAATGGGATTTCTTGGGCCTAAATGCACTGCACTTACTGTGTAGAGCCAATAGGAAGCTAAACTATTGATCCACAAACAATTTAGCTGTCCAGCTGTCCAGAGAAAGGGAAAACAGGACGCCCCTAAATGTATAATGAGACTTCCCAGGAGCTCAACTTTCTCAGTATTCACTCCACGTGCATGAAGCCTTTGCCTCTGGGCAATTAGCCTCCCATGCACTGCTACCATCACTCACCCAGAAGTTGAGGGATCAGTCAGTTAAGGGGCAAGCACGCCTCTCACCAAGGACACTTTTCATTAATGTAAGAATCCCCGCAGACTCTCTCATATCATCATATTCAACACATCCCTGTTGGAGACTTCATAACTGCAGTTTTATATGCTCTCCAGGTAATTGGGCTGAGTTTCAATTCAATTATTTCATGTTTTATTGCTAAAACCAAACATATGATCAGATAGTTTGAAAAACAAAGCTCAAGATAGCCTGAAAGTTGGTGGCAAAGCAGAGCACAATAAGGGTTGGAAGTATAAGCAAGCTTATCTGGAAGCTGAGCTAGCATGTAGAGAAATTTTGTGATCTCCTGTTCAACACATGCTCACAACTCCATAGCAACAGGCCCTTTTCTAAGGCCCTGGGATCAGCTTGGCCCTGCTGAGAAAGTCGCTTTCATAGCTAATTGGATAGTTCCTTCCATCACTGGACTTGTTTTTTATCCCCAGCATTAAAAGGTAACAGTGCAAGCAGTTAACGAAAGTAAGCTCTACATGCTCATAATGAACACTGATTAAACCGGATTAAGTTCAAAACAATACATCCCATTACAGAGACTACCGGTATGTGTCTGATCTTTTAAATTATGCTGAATTACAGCTATTGGGTGTAGATTATGGAATAAAACATATGTCAAAGAGAGCAGGTTTAACAAAGATCTTACATTTTATTTATTAAAGACCTCTATTGTGTATCACATTTTCGCAAAAATATCTTTTGGTAGTAATGACAATCTGAACTGTTTTGCAATGTTGCTTTAAGATATAAAAATATATAAACAAAAGAACTGAAATCATTTGTTTATAATGCAACCCTGAACATACCTGTATCAGACACACTCTGCTGACTTTCCAATTGCACAGCACTGAAAGCCATCTCTTATAAAATCAAAATAACACGTAGTCTGGCTGCACAGCTTCCCTGCAGCCTTGTAAACAACTTTTTTTTGTTGTTTTTTTTTTCACTGCACCTACGAAGGTGCAAAAACAGATGGCTCAAGACTCCCTTGTGAGAAGTTAGTCCACGACATGCGACACGACATTTCTGTTCAGTGAATTGTTAAACAAATGCACAAGAGGGAATCTGACACTTTCAGATGAAGTTTATTTAAGACATTTAGGTGCTTAAAATTGAGTGTTTCATGAGGGAAAACTGACAAACACAACAAAAAGTCACAAATAAATTGTAATCAGTCATTTGATGAGCAACTCTTGATATATTGTTTAAGTTCACATTGAAACCTGATGAGGATTTTATGGGCAAACAATTTCTCTGATGATGTAATAAAGGAAGGCAAATATCAGACTGAATTTTAAAGGCTGATGCTGTTAATACATCTTATGTGATGGAAGGTCACACGTTTGTAATGTCCTTCTAATTGAGTCTATGAATCCCAGAGGATTTACTTTGATTGTGAAGTCTAAAAATATCTTAGAGAAAAGCGAGTAAAAGATCAGTGAAAAGACACTGAATCTTTTTAGATCTGACCTAATTAATGTTTTGAACAGTTGTAGCTAAAATGTGGCTAAAATTGCTCATTGAAATTCAGCATCACTACAAATTAAGAAGGTCTAGAACCAAATATGTGAGACTAATATAGCAGAATTTGTTTCACAACAAAATATGAATAAGATTAAAATATTTAATCTTTTTAAAACCCACAAATATGATTCCACTGGTTCTTACAAGCTACAACTCAAACATTACTTCACAGTAACACAACACCAGCGTTTTTTGGAGAATTGTCACGAAATAGGCAGAAAAATCCATGTTTGGAGATTGAAGAGGAAGATTTACACCTAACTGCCAAGAGGGAAAGTCAGGCTTAAGTTCCAGTATGACCATTATGACCTCACATCCCCATACCCAATCCTAAACTGGATATGTTGGTTACAAAACTTGAAAGAATAATCCTCAAACTATTGCCCACAGCATAACATGAGTAACATTTAGCACCGTCATCATGTTTCTCCAGCAAGTGCCCGAGGGAGAGACATCATGCAATTCCCAAATCCTACCTGCATGTCCGGTCTACATTATCTCAATGTGAATTAAATTATCTGATGTTCACTGATACAACACTTTGGCAAACAGACAAGCTAGAGTAACAACATGAGTCACAGAGGATGCTCGGCATTTTTATCAACAGACAAAATCACACTGATAAGGAGAAGAACAGATAAAAGACACTTAAAGTTAGGCCTATATCTCAAGGGGAGGAGGATATTTGATGTTTTTACAAGGAATCCATTTCCTCAAAACTTTTTTTTTTCCCACATCACACTCTGGGACCTTTAATACTATAAATAGACAAAAGAAAAACTAGTAGATATCAAATACATCTGTTTTTCTATTTGTGCCACGTTTGTGCAGGCTGATCCTGGTGAGACACGACTATTCACATACATGTATTTTCCACACACGCACCCTTAAATAATTTCCATATACGCTGGCTGAATAATTATTCATATAAGCTATAGAAAGAAAGTGGCAAGTGGCTTCCTGAAGTGCCTGAAGCAATTATTTTAGTTAATCAGATCCATTAGTGCAACATCTGCCCTACAGAACATAAGCCCGAGCAAAACAATCCTTTTCAAACAAAGTGAATGATTTAGGAGGAAAGCCCACATACTTGTAGGCCGGCACTAGAGATTCATTTTGCTTTGAATCAAAAATGAATTATTTCATCCCCCTCAATCTAAACCAAACATATCCTATTCAATACCAAGTCAAGCAAGCATAACAGTAATGTCTTTCTTAAAAGAAGCAAAACAGCAGTAATAAAACAGCTAAATCACACAGTTAATCTTGTTTTCTATCTCAGTTTTACAAGATGGTAACAGAAACTGTTAGTTTAGCTATACAACATTGGACAAGTCAGATGCATGATCAACAGGTGGGAAACAAACCAGCACAGTGCTCATGAGCTTTCTCCAGTTGGGTTTCTCTACACAGGATCTCTGGTGGAGAATACATGCAGAGAGCAGGGAGCAGACGCTGGAATAATCACTGGCATGCCTGGTGCAAACTGTTCTGTATTGTAGACAGAAAGGGAGGACAGATGAGGACTGAAGCTCTTTCTCCTCCTCAGGCATGAACAGTGGAGAGGTCTGTCTCCAGGCAAACACAGAAGACGTCATGTGTATGCTCCTCTGCCGTACCATAAGTGCATCTCGCTATTGATCGCTGCTGTGTAAATTGCTGAGCAATCTACTTGAAGCATCAACACGAGAGCATTGCTTTTTTTTTTTGTTGTCAGCAGAACACAAACAAGCACTTATACAGACAGCGAAGAGTGTTGCAGCAATAAAGGCTCATGTCTGCGCATGTGTTTCTGCATACAATGGTCATCTGCATAGGCTGTCGCTGTGAATTCACCTCATAAAAAAACAAAGTGGTTTAAGGATGTCTTCCCTCCAGCGTGACTGGACTGCATTCGGTGTAACAGAGAAAACAGTGTCTCACAAACTTGCCCTGCTGTTGCCAAATGCAAACGCTGCCAATCAGTTTAGATTCATTTCGTAAATCGCACACAAAATCTGTCTTACTGGATGGCTAATACTTTGACTCTTTGTCCAAGGATTCTTCACCCAAGGCTGGGAAGGACATCTGGAACAAATCTAATCTCCTGCAAGGACTCTAAAGTTCCTGTAATCTAAGGTGGCAAACATCCAAGGATTTCTTTTTGCTTGAACAGAGACAAATAGGTTAGCGTTCCCACATCACTATGAGACAGACGTTTGAAGCTTCCAGCCACAGCAAAAGCATGCTTACATCGTCGTATTTGACTGTGACACTAATAAAAGCTGAGGCTAAAACATATCATAGAACAGCATCATCTTAAAGGATGCTGAGTTATGCAAAAAGGTCCTGGTCAGCCAGCTTCACCAGTGTGCATGCAGTGAATAACTCACTACAAAATGCAGAACATTATATTGAGTTTAAGATTGCTGTAAAAAATCTGCACATAAAGCAGGTTAGCCCACTTCTAAGCACAGTAAATTCATTCACTTAAGATAAAGGAGGTTTGTCCTCGGGGTGTACACAGGCCAGCGCAGGGTGCATTAGCAGAAGTCAAGCTCATAAGATTTATAACGGGCCACCTGACAGACGGTTGTGGAATTTCTCTGACATTTTGTGCCACATTATTGCTCTGATTTACTCAGGACTATAGGTCCAAGTACAGAGATGATTAAACATTTCTGTTTTAATTTAAAGTGTACAAAGTCAAAGGAAGATAGGTTAATTCTGCACCATCACAAAACATCTGTGATCCATAAAAACACTAATATGCTCTTATTGATACCATAAATCAGAACGCATGGTTTGTTACTCCATAACGGGACTCTGTCTAATGCAAAGAATAGCATGTAGAAAAGAGAACTTCCAGTGACAGTGATTAGATGTGGTGATACAGTAGCAAGTAAACCTCAGAAAAGCTCTCAGTGTTTACCTGCCAGAAATGTGCTGATATTTAGTGACATCAGAGGTTTCAAAACATTTCCATTTAAGATTCAAGACTCTTCATTGCCATTCTACGATTCAACAGGATAGATAATGAGGCATAGTGTGGAATATATAAAAGTAGGAGATTAAGAAAAGAGAGAGAAATAATAAAAGAGCATGTAAAGTTATGAGTGAAGTATTGAGATGTAAACAGATTATTGCACAGTCCAGTTGATATGTGAGATATTGCACATAATTATAATTAAGGTTATTGCGCATCATGTTGTTGTCTAAGATGGGATTATGCACAGACTGTTGACCTAGTGACTGAGCTGAACAGTATATAATATAATGAGCCCCAAATAGATGCAGAGCTCCAGTGTAACATCTTACATGCAAATGTTCCAGTATGTTTTCTGAAATTTGTAAAATGTGCCTTCAACAGATCGCAAAGAGGGAGAGCTCATGAAAATGATGCATTATGACTCTTTATAGGCTTGAAGATTACTGCTTTTTCCCCCCAGTTTCTGCAGGTATTGCAATCACACAATAGAAATAAATTGCCCATTCTTCAGATATTCTTCTCTATGCACTGTTCTGTTGAGTCTACAAACAAAATTCTTGTCAGTATTACAGATGGCATGGTGTTTGCTTCCAGAAATTGCTCATATTTAACTGAATCTTTTCTTCTCTCCACCAGTCAAATGTTTCCTGTATTGTTCCCCGAACACAGACCCTCTCCTGTGTCTAACAGTTGGAGAGGTGTTCCTTTCCTGAAACTCTGCATCCTTATTTTTCTTCCAAACATAATTCTGTTCATTGTCTGTGTCTGATGACTCTTTCATGAGGGCCATCTTTGTGCAGGTGTAGCTGAACAGTAATATGTGCCTACCTGAAAGTGCTTTGCAGTCTTCTCCAGGCTCCCTCCTACTTTGTGGACATCAATTATTCTAATTCTCAGAGTGCTTCATAGCAGAATAGCTGTTGTTTGTTAGGAAAAGGTTTGAGCAGTAGCAGTCCAAAAAGCTTTGGCATTTGCTTAGCCTGGCCTTTGCTTGGGAGAAATTTGAACAAGCCAATTAATGTTTGAAATGTAGGTGAAAGTAACCTGTGAGCTCAGACTCCATGGGGTGCCATTTGTCCTGCTCAAAATGAAAAAAGAAATATTTACTTCAAACTAAATCCCCCCTAAAACTATAAGAAACACATCTGTTTTTCTTTTTATTTCACCCTCTTAGCATGCATCTTCCTTTAGATATGAGACCTCATCATCTTTTTGTACCGCAAGTTAATAGTGTGTTAAATAAAACAAATTCCACATTTTGCAATATGTTGACGACTCTCGTAGATTTTACACGCACCACTGAAAATCTCTAAGCTTGACTTGGCCAACATGTAGCACGAGCGGTTTCTTTTCACTGAAGCCTAGTGTGGTGAGTCAGGACGCGCCCATGGCACCCTCTCCAGCACCTCACATTCTGACAGAATAACCCTGCAATGGTCCATTACTAAGCATACGGCTCAATCTGCCAGTAAAGATGACAAAGCCGAACCCTATGCCTCAATCAATCACGATTCAACCACTGGGACATGCGTTTTAGTTCCCTCCCAGATCAAAGTGTTTACAGTCGTCGGGGTGCATCTTAATCTCTTGGCTCCAAGGCAGGGAGCACTTTGAATTATCGGTATGTGAGGCGCTGTTAGGCTATGGCCTCTGGTGTGTTTTAATTCATCTTGGCTTTAAAACTCTGATTTGATGCAACACAATACATGTGAAGAGATGGGAAATATCACAAGAATAATTATCAGCTCTGTGCATAGACTATGTTTTGGGAGGGAAGTGCCTGTCAGGATGTGCACATACACACCATCCTCCTCACCACGCCGAGATAATGTTGCGCACACAGCATCTTTCAAGGCAGTAAAATGCAAAAATGCATATAATACAAATAATCAGTCCCTTTCAACCCAAATCGTCCACATTTCTGCATTGCGGAAGGCTGCATACGCTCCATCCCATCCGCGCATCCATCCCACTCAGCCTGGTGTAAACAACGCTGATTTCCCAGCTGTCAAAATACAGCGCCCGGCTTCTCCAGAAATCATTGCAAACATTCTGATTTTACTTCATCGGTGCAACGCTGGGCTTCTCCTTACCTTCCGTAGCGGGCCAGTCCGTGTCCGTGTGCCCTTCACGATGCTCAGCACCGCATCGCCGGGCGCTCAACAGCAGGGAAGGAAACTGAGGGAGCCGCGGTCCTGTCCCCGTGGATTGGATGGGAGGTTATGGCTGTTAACTTAGGGGGGCGCTAGACCTTCTTGCGCCACATGATCATGGAACAGTGGCGCCCAATGTGGAGTCAGGTTCGCTCCAGAGCATCATCACAGTACGACATAGTTTTTCTCCAGTGCCTTTACTAAAAAAAAAAAAGAAACAGTTTAATGCAGAGGATGTCCTGTTTTCTGTTGGCTGGTCAGCACTGACTGTCTTTGCCAAGACAGTCTTCATATTACTCATCAAAAAGGTTTGCTATGTCTTTACTTTAGGGATCTTATAATGAGGCAGCAGAATTCATGTTTCATGCTGGCATCACCTTGTTATCCAAGGAAAGCAGTCTTTGACATTTATGGAGGATCAAAATACTTTTAATAGATCAATGTATATAGTCAGAAATAGGCTGGCCTAAATGAATATATGATTAAATGAACAACTAAGTTTATTTATTTGTAGATATAAATAAGTGTAGAAAACAAAGAAAGAAAGAAACATATGTGAATAAATGTAGAAATAAAGTAATAGATGAAAAATATAAATGGGAAAATTAGATAAAAGTGGAAACATGGGTACATATTAAACATATACTTCAGAATGTAAAATCACTAAGCCTATTGATTTCTGTTTTTCATAAAATATTTCTAAGTATTTCTAGATATCTATATTATTCATGTCTGATTATGGCATTTTCAGTACTCCATAAAAATATTAAATATAAAAATAGTAATCGTATCCTGGCAAAGGCCATTTTAATACTTACCCTCTTATTGGCTCTTAATTAATCTCCTCTAATACAACCAAATGTTAGATCTGTTTCTTATCACTGTTTATTTCTTATCACCTTTATTTCTTAGCCTGTATACAAAGAATTAATTCTAACTACATACAGTCTATGGCCTCAAGGTTCTGGGTAGAGTGCTGTGTAGACAGGAAACTGAAAGTTTTATCCTAATAAGGGTAAGAGATGCTGAAACAGCTTTATGACAGCAAATGTGATGTCAAAAAGTAAAAACCACTGGAGGACAAAAAGGCTTATTAAGCTGCAGAGTTTGTGTTTATTTCCTATAATTTGGCCATTTTGCTTTGGTGTTCAGCATGGTGTCTTTTGGCAACTCTTCACAAAAAGGGACTGATGCTTCTTTCCACCAATTAACATAGAAAGCATTTGTACAGCCTTAAAGAAAGTCTTTCAACTTTTTCAACAAGTACATCTGCTTTCATTGACTAATTCTAACACAGCATTGACAAAAAAGTCGATCTACACCCTTTTATACTGATTTAATCTAATTCATCTCCTCTTTTTCCTTGTAGCTCCAGGTTTGATTGACCTTTCTGATCCTCCAGTGTTTTTCCTGCCTGGCTGCCTATACAGTCGTGACTGTAGAAAAAGCAGAGTGGTAAAGACAGTTATTGCCCTTCGGTGTTACTGAAACTCACACTTAAAATGTGAATTCTACGTCATCATTTTCCCTAGCATCCTAAAAACTGCATTTAAAGGTGTGTCAGCAATAACACTGCGCTGTACTGACCATGCAGGCAAGCACTGAACCCAGTCCTGCACCAACATGTGCAAGAAATACCTTGGTAAATGGGCTAAATGTAACATTTTCACTGTAAAGGCTTAAAATGGTAAAGGTGCAACACTTTCTGGACCACAAGATACTGTAATTATTTGCCTTTCAAATTGATGACATATCAACCTTTTTTTTTATAACATGGCACTGTCACACATGTTGAAGTGTGTGTGTGTGTGTGTGCGTGTGTGTGTGGGTGTGTGCGTGTGTGGGTGTGTGTGTGTGTGTGGGGGGGGGGGGGGGGGGGGGGGGTTAAAAAATCAAAAGGGGGACTTGCATATGCATTCCCCTTTTCAACGTCAGCACTTTGTACTGCCACCTTTTGAGGCAATTACAATTGCAATTCTCTTAGGGTATGTATGTTTGAGCTTGGCACATCTACTGTAAACACTGGGATTTTTGCCCATTCCTCAAAGCAAAACTGTTCCAGCTCCTTAGAGTTGGATGGCTTCTACTGATGTGCAGCAGTCTATGTCATGCCATACTGTATATTCTTATTTGGCTTGAGGAGTGGGGCAGTATGCTATGGGTCATAGTCTGACTGAAGGATGAACTTCTGTCCTAGTTTCAAATTTCTGGAGGACCGAAGCAGATTTTCTTCAAGATTTTCTCTGTATTCGGCCTCATTCATCATTCACTCAATTCTGACCAACTTCCCAGTTCATTCCAATGAAAAACATTCCTGCAGCATGATCTCTTGTCTAAGCAGTGGCTTTATTCTGGATCATTTTCTGTAAAGTAAAGCTCTGTAAGCGTGTTCAGTAAATAATGGTCCTGTAGGCAAACATCAATATCCAATGTGGAGCTCCATCTCCTTTTTGATCTCCATGTTACCTCTGATTAGTGTCCTCTTACTCGTTATGCGAGTGACTTTTTGTTTTCTCTTTTTGGTTCAACATTAAAAAAAAAAAAAAACACTCTACCAATTTGGACCTTTTATATATATATATATATATATATACTATATATATATATATATATATATATATATATAATTTTACATTAAAGAATGCATCAAATTCCCAACATAGCACCTAGGTCAGGGATGCCCTAGTCCGGTCCTCGAGAGCTACTATCCTGCAATTTTTCCCTCCCTAACATACCTGAATCAAATGGCTAAATACGTCATGTGCATGTCATTCATCTCGGCAGAGGCCGGCTAACGAGCCATTCATTTGATTCAGCTGTGTTGAAGAAGGGATGCAAGCCAAATGTGCAGGTTAGTAGCGCTGGAGGACTGGACTTGGGCACCCCTGACCTCAGTGAACCACTATTGGTTCACATTGGTACACATTTGGTTACTCTGAATAGTCCCTATGAGTGAATGTGAGCATGAATGGTTGTCTATCTCTCTGTGTGCGACAGACTGGCGACCTGTCCAGGGTGTACCCTGCCTCTTGCCTGATAATAGCTGGGATAGGCTCCAGCAACCCCGGCGGCCCTGAACTGGATAAGCGGTATAGAAAATGAATTAATAAATGACCAGTAGTTTGTCACAACACAGAACACAGTTTGAAATATACCAAACCCAAATATTACCCATCACATTTTACCTTCCAACTTTACTGCCAGTCGACTTTAGTTAGGGTTAGGTAAATACAGAGTTAGGGATAAAATAACACTAAAAGTCAAGGCAGATTTTCTGTATACTACATTCCATGTAAAACACTAAAATTTAAAGTGCTTTACACACAGTAAGACATTAAAAGAATCACAGAGAGTCACAAAACAAAATAAAAGAGGAAAATTAAAACAAACTAAAAAAAGAATTTTAAAAAATGAATATGTTTGTATATTTCCCAAAATACTATCATGTGTGCACTGTTCTTGACATACTGTATGTACTTTAGATGCTACAAATTTAATGTCGTTGCACTGATTTGGTGCAGCAGCAACATTTGCAAAGGCAAATATCTCCAATCTCTGGCAAATAAATTGAGTTGCATACACCAGCAGGATGGGAAATGAGTCTGCATACAGTATTAACTGTCAGCCTGCTTTTCATTAGACCCATATCAAAGGGGCACCTCTGCTAATTACAACGCCTTGTGCATGTGTCAGTCCAAACATGAGACAGTCTCAATCCCCTGGGATTAGATTGAAATCTTGGATGTAAACACCAAACAGCCAAATAATAATCTGCTGTGGCAGAGCCCATAAATAATGCAGGAATCTTTGAGAAAGAGCAGTCTAGAATTAATTGAAGGACTTAACCCCGATGAATGAATTTCAGGGAGCGTATAAAGAAGTTTTCCATTTATGTGATCAGAAAATGACTTTACCTTGAGGTTGCAGCCTTATATCGAGCTGAATGAGGATGCTTTGTTCCTTGGAGGTTATTATTCCGACTTATTATCAAAAACTCTTTGTTTCCTCTGAGATTGGAATTATTGTTAACACAGAAGAAAAAAGACATTATCTTCCACCCAGAGGGATGGATCAGAAAAAATATGACACTCCACAGAAAATAACCTAAGCAAAGGGACTGAGTTACAGAGGGAAATTCATCACATCTAACTAGAGCATCATAATACACAGCCCAAAAGGATATTATTCTGTGTGCAGGTTATCTAAGCTGTAGATGTATTCAACCCTCAGACAAATACTTTTGTTCCTCTTACAACATGGCAGTGCAAATAGAGACGGATCCTGCTGGTGAATAACACTGTTACAAGGTTGGTCTCTGGGGTGGATAAGAGGAACAGCAAACACCCTGCTGTCTGGAGGAAAGAATAGGTGGCTGTCATGTATCTGCCTGGCGGAGGAGGAGGAGGAGGGACATGGCGGAGGCATGGGAGGGAAGGCAGGAAGGAGGGAGAGTAAATGTGATTTAGCCCCAGTAATCTCCATGGGGCCTCATGCAAAGGTGTAACCCCCCCACCCATCAACCCAAACGCACATGGGACATAATGGGGGCACATTGGGAATAGAAATCTGTGTGGAAAGGTTATTATCTTGGTGCTATCTTTATGAAATTGGGGGAGGGGGGATTTATGGAAGGGGCTGATGTTTGATCAATAGGACAACACCCTCTCACTTTTGCACTTTTGTGCAATAAAAAACTGCCATTATAAGAGCTCATTGCTCCCCTGAGAAGGACCAGGCTGCTTGGGTTAATACAAACACTAGTGGTTAAAAAGCAGATACTCTCACACAAGAAGAGGTGATTTCCCTCTTCTTCTTCTTTTTTTTTTTTTGTTTTCAATTTCAGGCCAACCAAACCTACCATTCAGGCTCAAAACAGCCTGGTTTTGACAGATGTATGCACATGTGTGTGTGTGTGTTTGTGTGTGTGCCTGTAAGTTGCATTGGTAAAGCATTCATCAGCCATATGGAAATGTCACAGACTAATCATAAACAATTATCTTCCCCAGTTCTCAGAGCATCAGAATAGGGCAAATTTACATAAAGAGACACAAAGACTAACTACATCTAAGGAACAGATGCCCCCAAACTCAACACACACTTCAAACATTATGAGAAACTGAAGTGAGATATTTGCACTAATACCAGTATTTGATATGTTTGTCTGCATATTTTGTGTTCCAGGGGAGTTTCTCATCTTTGCTTAAACGTTCTGCACATCATTACTTCACTGTAAAGCTGGTTGTTTAGCTGAGGCCATGTAATGATCTTTTTCCCCACAGCATGCAAGGTTTATTGTGACATAAAACCAGCTGTAAATCAATTAAAAACAGGGCTTTCTGCCCAGCAGTAACTGAAAGACCAGGACGTGGAGGAGCTGGGAATGGTTAATGGATGCTGCAGATGCACAGCTGACGCAGAATAAATTCACTGAAGAGTAGGAGAGGATAGACAAGATGGAGGGAGGGGTTGATGTGGGCTGGCAGGAAAGGGTGTGGGTGGAGTTCAGAAGTGTAATGGGGCAGCTGCTTGCTTGGTGGCAATGATCACCAGTTGAAAGATAATATGATTCTGTTGTGGGGGGAAAACATAGCAAAGCCTCTTACAGGAAGCCTGAATAACTGATAACATCAGAAAGACAAACAAACTTGGTGCCTTATGGACTGACCTCTAAAATATAAAATCATTATGTGTTTTAAAGCTCCCAGAATTTCTGAAGGCTGAAATGTAATAATTTAAAAGCCTGTTGCTCAGTTCAGTCTTAACACTAGATGGCAGTAAAGTCAAAAGCTGATTTCTGTTAAATGCATGAAAACTGGAAAATAAACCTGTCACAAAGGATTTAAAAGTAATTGAGATCACTGCTCTGGAAGATATGTTTAATTCATTTAAACACAATGACTTTGTTTCAGCCAGCTGCAGCTCACACTGACACACTCCATCAGAAAATACTCCTCAGAGCCAGGCCTCATTTTAGAAAGCTGCAATTCATAAATATGTCACATGATGCAACATTTCCAATTTAATCACTGCCATTATCAACTCCAAATGCTCTCCAGAAATATCCCCAAACAACTGCAAAAGGAATTAGTGTACCTGAACAAACAGAACGCAAAGAAATCCTTGCCAGAGGGTATTTCCAAGACAGCAGACTTCCTTGCTTCCTGACACCAGTGCTGTGTGATAATGCACCAGATGGCAGGCTGCTCTCTCCCTATTACCCTGACAATATGACTGTAATGGAAGAAGAAGTGCCACAAGTGAGCTCCAAAAAGCTGGAGCCCGACTGTCATGTTCTATAAGGCCTCTCAACAGATGCCTGACACTGAGGAGATTTAGGCAGGCGTAGTCATCCATATTTACAAATCCTTCACTTTCTCCTCACTGTATACTTGGAGAAGTATTAGTATGCGTGTGCATCTGTGTCTGAAGGTTGAAGCTATTTTGGGTTTTGTGACCTTAATATCTTTCATATACCAATGTTGATTTGTATTTAGTTTTTACTTTACGAAAATTCAAGGTATAATTAATTGCAATTCCACATAACAGACTAGTAAAATGTTTCCCAGAGTTTGGGGAGTTTATGACTTTTTCCCAAAGGAGGCTGTCTGTACTGTAGGTGCTGGGGAAACTTGCCTCCAGTCGGATCGCTGACAAGTGTGTAGCAATCAGTCTGTTGCTGCCTTGGTGAAAAATTGTATTCATTTCTCTTCTCTGTTGTGAAAGAAATGGCTTCAGTGTTGCATACTGAGCAGCACATCTTTTAGTTTTATGGGGGTATCATTGTCAGTGTGTGAATGTTTCATAGCTCCATTAGGAGGACTTAACATGCACAGCCTGAGTAACAACGTTCATATAAATCATTGAGTCTAAATCCATTCGTCATCTCTACTCAGGAAAGGCTGGGATGAGTGAAGAGTCTGAAACCTTAAAGCAGATCATTATTTATTCATCCATTATATTTCCTGCAGCTTGAGTTTCATAGTTGCACTAAAAAGAAAGAAAATTTAAATAAAGACAAAAAAGGGAGGGGGAGGAGGGGGGGGGGTATCTGTTAGTACATGTCTTTCTTAAATATAAAATCATTTGCAAAACTGCCAGGAGAGAGCATCAGATTACATGTATAATGGAAGCAAAACCATTACAAATCAGAATATACTGTAAGTCTGAGTATCATGATATTGTTGCTGAATGATACAAGAGTTGTGTAAATAAGTAAATGATAAGAATTTAAATGCAGTTCAGTTAGTTATAGTACAATGTACAATTTGCACAGCAAGAAAAAAAAAGAATATCTGCAGATATATTCATATAGTCTCTACAAGTCTATATTTAATCAACAAGTTAAGCCATATCATGCACAATATTGCCACTCACAGGCTGCTGTATAAGCTGCTTGTCCCTGTACAATCAATTAAGTTATTTACAAATTCAACAAATATTCTACATGTCTTTAAAAAAAAATAAAACTTGATGCAAGTTAAGAGAAAAAAAATCTTGATCCCATCCAAAGGCCCTCAAGTGTAGTTAGTACATATGAACAACTTTTGCCAAATGAAACTGAATAAAATGAATAATGTATGGTTTCCACACACACGCACACATACAGATACACACTCACATATTGTACCTCCATACATTAACACACTGCAGAAATTTCATCATGCACTCTACATAATGACTACAGACCTTATGCACCAGAGGAGATTTTAACTGTTTTGGTCAGATCCATTGTTGTGTTTAACTTCCTGGAGGTCAATCAAAGTCTGTCCTGTGCGTCAAAGCATTGGGTGGAACGACTGCATGAATCATTCCTTCATCCAATGTGTCCTCCAGCTTATCTTATCCGTTCTTGGATGCAACTTCCGCAGTCTTATCTTCCTGTTCCAGTCGACTCTAGTACTGAATCACTTTGAGGAAAAGGCACTACCTGCCAAAAGGAGCACTGCAAGGACTGAGGCAAGATGCCACACTCTCTGCCTTCCTTCTGGCGTTCAGGCTGAGCTGAGTGGATGGAGGTCACGTGCGGGGAGAAAAGTCACAAGGTCATGTGACATGCCATGCAGCATTCCATTTTCCACCTTTACAGGTGGGCTCGAACACAGCAGAGACAAATGAGGACGTATTAGTGCAGCCATCCCAAGCGTGCTGCATGCTGCCAAACTCAATTACATGTAGACGGTACATGATCTGCTGTGTGGGTTGTACACTTGTAATACATTTGTTGGGATTTACATCGTTACACTTTCCAGTATAAGTTTTTGTGTTGGAAAAATATGTGGATTGATAGCTATTTACTGTAAATGCTGAAAACACTCTAAAAACAGCAGATAACGTAAAACCAATAACATAAACAAACATATAATCCAGAAAAGCACTGCATTGTCCATGTGAGATTCCTGGTAAGGATGCAACATTTGTTAATATCAAAGTGTTAATAATATACAGATTGAGTTAATTTTACTTATTTTATGTATGATAAAAATCAAAGTCATTGTTGAGCCGACATCCTCTTTATAGTTTCCTAAGTCCTTTAACATGACATGAACCTTTTTTTTTGTCTTTTATATGGAAGTGGCAGGGATGTATGATCATAAAGCCATGCAGCAGTGGGAGAGCCCTTTAAAAGACATGTTGGGAGTGAGGAGATGCAGGCAGTCTGTGCAGCACCTCAGACCGGTCTGTTAGGACTGATTTGCTACACAAAAGAGTTCAAGGAGTTCATGGCATTAACAGGGGACGGGGCCTCTGAGCTCTCATGGCCCTCAGCAGTGTCCCTGCTGGCACTCTTTCCGCTATATTGGCCGATAAAGGAGCCATCTTCGTTGAACTGTCCGTCTCCTCCTTCCCCGTAGTCAACTAAACTGTCATCACTGTCGTCTCGCTTAACTGTCCCGTTAGATGGCGTGCGGCTCCCTTTTAATGGTTTATGGTCCTCATTGTCACTAAAGGAGAAAATAACATGCAGGTGTTACAGGTGAGATGAAGTGGCAGGTGCAACAAGATTAGTCATCACTTTTTTTCCACTTTTTTTTCTTTTTTAAGATGGAGCATCAATAGCCAATTATTCCTTTTACCATGACCTACTATGTGTGGTAGATCAAGGCAAAATTAGCACAAAAATATGCAGTAGCAAATGTTTTTTAATGACATTTGAATGTGTCTTGCTCCATGCCTAAAAAATGGAAGCTATGAATGGATTGTTGGTTTCCATCAGGCAACAGGGGAATAAAGCCCAAGCAATCATACTCTATTCAAATTCCCCCTGAAACCACGTATGAGGTGAAATATGTGTTGTTTGATCAAAGCACACCCGACCCCTCCCACCCAAGACAGAGGCTGTGATGAAAAACAGAAAATCCAATGCAATGAGGTGAATAAAGGTTTCAGCCAAACATCCCCCAAAGCAAGCATGGTTAAAATCACAACTCTGCAAAATGCATGAAAAGTCTGCAAAGAAGGTTTTCTTTGGATAACAGATACTTGAAAACATTCCACATACAAGAGTTGAACATTAATGAGATGTGATCACAAAGCCATCATGATGCTGAAAACTTGTGCAATTCAAATAGAAAAATGAGCAATTGGTTTGCAAAAGCATTTAAGGAAGATAGTAGCTTAAAGCTTTATGACCAGAATAAGCGCTGAACATGATGAAGGCTTTATGAACAAATATTAAGCTAAATGACAGTGAGCGGTCTGCAGTGACTTAAATCTCTATTGTCTCCACATACAACGCCATTGCCCTTACCTTCCTGAGACCTACACACCCGTGATCAGATGAGGAGATAAAGCTGAGATCCAACAAAAACACCATTCCTAGATATTGTTGTGTACTGTATGCAACACACTAAAGATAATTTTCTACATACAGAGTAGTGTGGCATTTGGGCCAAACTTTAAGTATCTTCTTCTATAGTCAAACAAAAACAGTGCAGGTGAGTTAAGTTATGCCTTTATTGACATATTGTAAGGTTTCCAGCTGAACAAAATGAAACAGCATGGATAGAAAGAATTCTCTCACAAAGGCACTGATATTTATACACTTTGCCTTGTGATTTGTCTACTCGGTTTTGTTTTATTTAAACTGGTCTCCACTGGACTTCTCTACTGTAAATACTTTAGACTGGTGGGATTCTGCTTTTTTTTCTATTTTCTTTTATTCTTAATAAAGATCAAAACCAATAATCACTTATGTCTGCATTTAAATGAACATAAATATATCAAGCTACAGTCATCCCATATTTTCTACCATGGGTTATGAACAAATAGCAAAGTCATCAACAAATATCCTGTTTAACTCCTCTAAAAACATCAGTGATTGGCAAGTTTAAGGTGTTAAAGCTTTTTGTAAGCAAAATACTCAGTAAAGATTGAAGACTTTAATGGGAACATCAGAGAGTTTGAAAGAAACTGGGGAGCCCAGAGATGAACAGCGCTAGAAGGTGGGTGGCAGCAATCTTGGTTTTGATCTTTTTCAGTAAAAAAAGGAAAATAAATGCAGAATACGAGGCGTTTTATCCTGGAAGAGTAATAACAAGTACAGAATGGCTAGTGATCTTTTATGAACAGGATTTGCCAGCTTCTATACACTTGTCATTGCGTCCTTTAAACATGCTTTTCATTCAATTTTTGATTCATATGCATCTGTATATCTATATAAAAAAAATAAATCCATTTAATACATTATTGCCATGAGCAACATGTCAAACAGTATACCAGATTTTATATCCATGCATACCACATTTTCATATATATATATATATATATATATATATATATATATATATATATATATATATCTACTTAATACAAAAAGGAATATAAAATATGATACCAAGACAATCTTATAAACTGACTTATAAAAAAACAATTACTCAAAAATGCTAGATATACAGAATTAAAGTGCTTGATTTTCCTTGATTCTGCGTGCGATTGGAAAAGCCACCAACAAAGAAGATGCTGACAAGCATAGCTGGGTCACCACTGGAAGTTGTTTCACTTAGTTCCATTCCGATCAGGGTCATGTAGCAATACACTAGGCAAAGTGTTAATACTATACTGTACATACATCTTTTACAAATAGCTTATTAGTTGAAGAGGGATTCAATGCTTGGGATTGGTTTAGAAAGCCTTACAGCTGAATGTGACTTTTCTTTAAACTTTTTTTTTATTATTGTTATCTCACTCCATCTTGTGAAACCCAAAATCCCTTAAACCTGAAGAATCCTGCTCCTCAAACAACATCACAATACCATGTCAAACACATACAACAGAGTCCAACACAAGTAGTATCCAAGACGTCCCACAAACCAGGGAAAAAAAGAAAAGAAAAAAACTTGTCCTCCAGCATGGCGTAAGTTCAGACTGGGGTTGGGGCACTTCCTCTTGCAGTTTTGGGTTTTTTACTGTTCAGCTGTAAGGATGGAGAGGAGGGAGGGAGCGCAGAGCTCCAGCCCAGCCATAGAGAGAAGATCTGGGCCGGAAGTGGGGACAGAGCAAGTGTTGGTGGGTAAAGCGGGCTCTGGGGGCCCCAGAAGCCAGGATTCGTTCTCTCACCTGTATTCGACAAAAGTACAGTCATCGTCTTTCATGGGCTGGAACTCTGGGTCTGTGTGTGCATCCTCCTTCTCTTTGACTGGAAAGACAGAGTTTAATTTAAACAAACTCACCCGATCAGCAGTAAAAAGGAAGACTGAGTTGTGTTTTTTCTTAAAACAGATGTGTGCAGCAAGAATCAGAAAAAAAGTGATATTATAACAAGAAAGATACTTGTAATAATGTGGCAAAGATGTAATTAAAATGAGAATTTCCTCACAAAAAAAAACAAAACAGCAAAATGTCATTGCTGTACATATTTACTGAAGTAGAAATCTTCCTCACAGCTTTGTCTGATTGCTAAGCTTTGAGAGCTAAAATGACCCAAAATCTTGTGTTAAGGAGCTAAAGACAAGTGAAAGCATTGCATTGTGAGTTTATATGTGCATGGTGATATTTGTGCTACTTCTCACCAGGATATTTCCCTCCTTTATTCCTCTGAATAAAGCAGATGATGAGAAGGATCAGGATGAGCAAAGCAATGGCGCACATCAGGCCGATGAACCATCCCTGAGTGGCGATGTCCACCTGTCTGCTTGCCACAGCTGACCAGAGGAGGAAAAGACCACATTTATGACAGAACTCTTTTCATAACTCTTCCCAGTCACAAAGAAATTCCTCCATAATAATGCGCTGAATGGGGCAGTCACTGTTTTGGCTGATACTATATTTATGAGTTAATATCATCAGTTCATGAGTGGATCATTATTGCACTGTTACAGGAAAAAAAAAACATTTATGTTAGATGAGTTAGAAATCTGTTGGATTATATTAGCTATGACTTGAAGTGCATCAGTAGTAGAAAGCAATCTGACAACTCAAGTGGACATACAGTACAACAACAGATAAACACAGACAGTTACGCACAAACACACAACTTTACACAGGGTGACATTAGGTTGGATATTATAACTCTACACATATACTGAACATCTATATTAGAATACCAGGGTTTTGTGATTGACAACACTACAACATAATCCTGACATTAATTATGACAATCTAATCCATAAAGTCATGCATGCCGCTATACAATGTCTCTACATGCCTTACTGTATGTACTTTACAGAGTGACAGCAACAAGTCTGTTAAACCCATGCTTGACTAAATATAGCAACACGACGTCACAAACGACCACATGCTCTACACATCACAGTGTGAGGCCCAGTTCAACCAGGCTAAGAGGGAGGCCCTACGGCCCAGGAACTGCCTCACCTGGGACCGTGACAAATAGCTCCTTTGAGTATTGGGGTGGCTGACCCTTGGCCACCACGCGCACCTTATAGGAGAGGCCGACCTTTAAGCCTTTCAGCTTAACGTTCTGAGAGCCATTCACAAGCTCTTTTTGCCACTTCTCTTCACCTTTACCTGCAGGGAGGGGGATGTTCATGGAGAAAAGTATGTTTCAGGGAGCGAACACAGCTTCAAATGGGCCATGGAGATCATGACATTATGGAAACTATGTGGCTGATAATAACATCTACTGGTATGGTGTTACACTGCGGGTAACCATTAATATTCATGGAGTCCTATGAATGACTTATTTTGGTGGCCCTTAAAGCTCAATGCACCAACACTTCAAAAAGCCCAATTCAAATATATGTAGCATTTTAAAAAGAAAATTGGAAACCAGCACAAGAAGGCTGTGCTGCTTGTGGAGGAGAACATACTAGAGATGAGGCACAAATAACACTATCCAGTGAGAAAGAGACAATGAAGAATGTGAAGGTTTGTTATGATGTGTTACATAAAGAGACAGCTGCACCATCTTGAATCTTGTCATTGGTGCCTCATTATCTTGTTTTGCTTGGCTGAAAATGCCCAATTCTAAGGAAAACTCTTACAAGATAGGTCTTACCAGGAGAAAATTATGCAGGATTCTCCTGCGAAAGGTTTTTTTTTTTTTCATTTTCTGTCTTAAGATAATGAAAATGTTTCTTTTTTTCAAATACAAAGAACAAATATGTTCAACAACTGATTGTGAGAAAAATTTCAGACATAATTTTATAGACTCTTTCTACAGTTTGAGCCTAGAAAAACTGCGTGAAAGTTAGAGTTCAGGATGCGTGTAGACAGTACTGTATTACAGTATTGAGTCTAAATAAACTGAAGCATGACATCAACTTCACATTCTCTATTGAGTTTCACATTCATTCTCTGTGGCAGTATTTGTGTATTTGTATGAGGTTTCTCATTTCTAACCATGCTAGCAGATCTGTTTCTGGGTTTCTGATTTGACAGAGGTCAAAAAAACATCTCAATACAGATTCGACCAGATGCATCACTATAAATTATGGAATAGACTTCCAGTACAGTATGTTGTGCTGATTTGCTTATAAATTAATTTCTTCAAGACCCACAAGAGCTTATATGAGCTAGCCATGGTATTTTTTTTCCTCAGTAGACTTATAATCCTTCACATTTTGGTGCAGATCTACTTCTTTACTAAGCCTGCAGATATTTGGAGGACTGATAAACAGCAGTATTCATGTTCGTATTAACTTAGTAAAAGATTACAGTAGATTACAATTAATTTCCTTTCCATGATGAATACTGGTGATTGAGAATTTAACTTCCCATTTTGCTCCAATATTAAGTATGTGTGATGATTTCTCCTGCATTTGATTTTGTTCTGTTTATTTGCATCTGTGCTGTCAGGGCCACCAAACACACACACACTTGTAATGAGCTAAACATGAAATGTGTTTTTTTAACTGGTGATTACAGAATTATATTTTAACAGTTCTATATTTTCTAAACTACAGGGATCTATAATTATGGTATTCCCTAACTGAATGCATGAAACAGTAGGTGTGAGAGAGTCATACTACAGTGCTTTTCATCCTCACTGCAGGTGCATAAAAACAATGGAGAGCTCTTCAGTTGAACTTGGCCGCCATAAAAAATGTTTGAGCTGCTTTTGTAATGTTTATCTGCACAAGTTCCATCCATATGGACACTGGAAATGAGCGCAGCTCTAGTCAATATCACCACTGAGCAATTAGCAATCCAGTCACATGAAGCCTCATTTATCACATCTGGGGCTGCACTGGCAGGAACCAGCATTAACATGAGTGCCAATATTTCTATTCACCTGCAAAAGCCAATAATGAAGTAGGAGTCTCTTGCCACCTGTGCATGAAACTGAGAGAGACATTGGTGCTTTGCTTACTGTTGTCTTCTATGTATTCTACGTATACATTTTTCTCTGGGCCCCAGTACTCCCAACTGATCAGGGCTCCGTCTTCTCCAACGGAGGAGCTAACATTCGCAAAAGGACTCACAAGCCCCACTGCGCACACAAAGGAAAAAACAACCATCAAGACTGGTCTGCTGGTCAAAGGACAAGCAATCAGCAATCAAATGCTTTGCTTTAGTCATAGCTTCATTGCATGCTCTTACGGTAGAATTAGGTGAATCTAGACCAACAATGGCAACAACTGGGACACTATACCATAGTACACTATTCAGACATGCACTTTGCTAAGATGACATCAGAGTCTGTACCCTTGTGGGTTGAATGAAGTGGAGGAGACCGTGCAATGGGATGAGAGGTTTGCAGGTTCCCTGTAAACAACAACAAGAGGGGTAAAGACGGCACCACACACAAAGCACACACACGGGGCAAAACACACAAAGACAATTTTCACAAGGAAAGACACAACAGACACTGAGTCATTATACACAGAGCACACAGTTCATTAGCATGCCAAGCGAATTCTCGCCATGCAGCAGAAAAGCATCACCAGCAGCCACTGTGGTAGAGGAACAAGAGTACCAACAAGAAAGTCAAATTAAAGTAGCAGAGCACTTTAATAGGACTCTAGTCTAGTTTTATCATTCAGAATTAAAAAGGCACACTTATCAAAACAACTTTATCTAAGGCGCTTGGAACTTAATTAAAAATGTAGTTTGTCACAATATCTTTTTGAGGCAAAGATAAGGAGGGCATGCTTTAGTTGCTGTGATGGATGCAAAATAGGAATATTCCCTGAAACACCACGTTCATATCAACCAGTGACATTACATCTTTGAGAGATAAACTGGACATGAAGGAACAAGGAGACAAGGGTTGCAGTCGGCCGACAGCATCCTCCTGAAACAGTGTCAGTTTTTGCATCAGGGAGAGATTTATGTGCCGTGCAACAATGCAACAGGAGCTGTGTATCTAAAAATGGACAAGGGGAAAATGTATGTATAGCATGCCATATGTAATGCTAGGGGGAAAAAAAAGGAAAGTGCATTGAAATAGCAGAAAACTACCCACTGACCCCCCTCCTCCTTTCAACAAGAGGACAGCAACAAGCTATTAGGTTCATGATCAGTGTAAATACTTTTTTTTAACTTATAATACATGCAACAAAATATCACAATATAGCAGAGTATAAATGAAGTCTAAGATGATGTTGATCTGGGCAGAAGTCCAAGACCAGAAACTACTCAACAATTTAACAATCATCAATATTTAACAGATTACTCTTTCTTAAGAAAGAAAAAAAGGTCCCTCTTCTCTTTGGAGAAAAAAAAAATTCCTGAGACATGTTTTTCATTTTAAAGAAATCTGAACCGACACAGAGCAGGGGAGTGTGAGCTTTCATAATCAAACATGTTCTCATGTAAACAAGAATTTATTCAACAAACATTTTTGCCTCAATTTGGGTGATTTCTAGGGCATAGACTGAACATAAATGAATATACTTTTCAGTGGACAGATTTACTATCACTTTGTGCCTGTCTCACACTCTGTATTGTTCCAAATGATAAGGACTCATTGAAAAACCGTCGGTTTACGTGACTTTTCTGTAATAATAGCTGTTGATAACTGAGGAATGAACAGTAAGCTGCAGCGATAGCTAACTTAAGTCAAAAGTGTGGAGACTTCGCCCATTAAATTTCACAGGCAAGTGCGTGCAAAAGATCTTGTTCTTTAGTGATACGTTGGCTTTCCTCACTGCAGTGTGCTGTTTGGTCCTGTATATAAAAAAAAACTGTTTCTGAATGGAAGGAGGTTTATGCTTTATGTTGTGACAAAAAAACAAACAAACCCTAAGCTGGATTTGTATAACTGCTAATTTACACACTCCTGATTATCAACAGTCCTGCTTGTTTGCAATTCCCAACTGTTGTTCTGATGCTAATTTGCTGTGTTAACCTGCACTGTATGGAAAAAGGCTGGTTGAAACTGTGTTTTTAACCAGTGCAGTTATAGGGCATTCCTATTTGTACTATTTCTGGTTTGCAATCACATAATAATTTCCTAGTTTTCCCAGTTTGTTCCCAGGTCTCAAAGGAGAAGCCTTTAATGCTCATCTGGCCTTTTTTTCCTAGCTGGAATAAATCTAAATTGTATAAAGGTTTTTAAGAAGATGGCCCAATGAGTTTATAGTCTTATCTGCTAGTTTTAAATAATCTTCAAACCAGGATCGCTCTTATTTGATAAAATAAGATTCCACTTATTTGTGCTTTAGCGCATCGCCTCCAAGTGATTGACAAACTGTTACTGTGTTAGCATGCAAGGTGTCTATGGTAGCGTCTTAAGACTTTAAAACAAGATTTACCCATCACTCAAGATAGACAAACATGTTTGGTGAATGATGTAGTTTACTGGAGTGTTTTCTTATTTGTGATAGAGATAAATGGGAACCATATGCATAATCCAAAACTGATGTGTTTTTGGGATGCTTCCACCTTATCATTGCTATTAATCAGGTGAATTAATCATTCTTCTACTTGTCTGCATTTGATGACTTACCTTCCTCCACGATGGTGACTGCTTCCTGAGTAATGGCTGGGCCTGGTCCAGTGTTTGTTTTCGCATTCAAATAAAACTTGTAGCGTGTGCTGTACTTGAGGTATGGCAAAGTAACTGAGGTCTCATTGGCAGCCAGGGCCAGCTCCTCCTTTGGGCCCAGATCATTGGAGTTATTGACTACAGGGGTGAGGGATGGATGACAAGAACGATGGGATTGGGAAGGAAGTTGGGAGGCAGTGAAGTAAATTGAATGAAGATATGAGGGGTAGGCGGGGTTGTAGATGGAGTGTCAATGATGAGAAAAGTGGAAATGGAAGGATTTGGATAACAGAGGTGGAGGGTTCAGAAAATAGAAGGTAGGAGTGACCAAAGTTGACTTGTTAATTTGTGTTGCTGGAATTAAAATACAATGCTATTAAACTAATTTAGACTTTTTATTATTATCTATCTAACAGCCTGAACAGAATGACATTATAAGACATGAAAAAGAGTGACAAACAAAACTACATTCTACATGAGGGAGGGTGATATTTACTTGGTATGGATATAAAATCCTTGTTGTAGTCCTATAGAAAACAGAAGAACTCACCTGGCTGATATTGGAGAGTGTAGCCAGTAATGGGTCCATTATGTTCATGAGGAGGCCTCCATTCAAGGGTTAGAGAATCCAGGTTTGTGTTAGTGACAACTAGGGAGGTAGGTGGACCAGGCACTGTAGCAAGTCAAAACATAATGAAATATTAGGCACTTAAATCAAAGTAAGGAAAGGAAAATTACAAGTAAATGAATGAGGAATTGATTAGGTTAGAAACCTCATAAATTCACAGTAGCTTATGTATAATTACAGTAGGCAATTTGTGAGGATACCTAGCTCAGGTTACTCATGTGACTGCCGTATCATAGTCTTGTATTGATGTGTTGTGTTGGTGTTGATAGGGAGGGGTGTGTGTGTGTGTGTGTGTGTGTGGGGGGGGGGGGTTCTATGTTTTATACACCCAAGGTAGATTGTTATAACTGTTTCTGGCAAAAACTTGTAAGTGGTCCAAAAAACAATAAAAAGTGAATCACAAAAAAGTGAATGAATGAAAGAGACAGTGTGTAATCCAGGGTCTTGATGACTTGAGGGGTCTTCAAATTGGCAGCAAACACTTAATATCCTGTTCATTTTTAAGTCCAATCATTGCAATTTGCAGCTTTGCCACTAGATGTCCCTAAACCTTACTCTCTGCTCCTTTATATATATTGTAGATAGATTTTTAAAACAAAAAAAAAAAAAAAACTGTATTTTTCCTCAAAAAAGATTAAAAAGTCATCTCTGACACATGGTATGGTATTGTTTCTAAAAAACAGAAAGTGCCTTCCTTTTCTTACATCCTTCAGGTGTTTTGAAATTCTTTGTTATGCTTGAAGGTCCGTCTCCTTTGCCATTAAACACTTGCACAGTGAATGAGTAGTGGCTGAAGGGATGCAGACCAGGCAGCATGCCATGCGTGTGGTTCCCGCTGAAGGTGAGGTGATGCTTGTGGTCACTGTGCTCTCTCCAGTAAGTCACCTGCAAAATGCAATTAACGCATACTGAATGTGTATTTGTGACTCATACATGAGGGACCGGTGTACATCCTACACTGTATGTGATACAGCAAATCCTACCTTATATCCTTTGAGATGTCCTCGAACTGAATGAGGAGGCACAGGATCCCAGTGTACTTCAGCCAGAGTGCTGTTTATCACTATAGACTGCACATTCACTGGAGCTGCTTCTGGAACTGCACAGTTGACAAGGAATACATGAGGCAAAAACAAAGAAATATTCTGATAAAAATGTCATAGGTTACATCACCCAAGGCTTTTGCTCAGGATTTTGTAAGAGAGTGAAAGAGGCTGCAGAGTTGGTGAGACTCACGGTCCTCTCCTGAGTAGCCGATGGAAATAGTCGGCTCAGGCCCGTGTCCATGGTCGTTTACAGCCTGAACCTTTAGCTCATATGGAACAAATGTGGGTGTTCCTTTCACAACAAACTGGGAAGTGTTGGCCACAGTCTCTTGTGCCCACTCGCTGCCTGGTTTCTGCTGCCTCCACATCACCTTATAGTGAAGCCCTGGACCATTTGACTGGAGGCCAGACAGAGGCTACACACGAGAAAGTAAGAGACAGGACTTATTATAAATGTGTCAAATAAAAAAAGTGATAATATGATAAATGAATGCATATAAAAAAAAAACTCAAATATAAATAAAATAAACATACAGTAAAATGAACAGGATAAAAAAAATGCTAGAAACAAAATGAAATGAAAAAAAGTGATAAAAGGAATAAATGTGACATACAATAAATGTGGTTACAAGAAAAAACAATAAACTAATATATTAAAAACTAAAACAATCAAATAAATAAACACAAATATAAAAATCAGAGAGAAAAATGCCATTAAAAATATAAAAAAGGAAAAGAAACTAATGTGACATGATTGATGTGGCTAAACACTTGTATGATAAGTGAGCAATGCTATTTATGATTTCACTGTATACCTATAATGATTGATTTAATTAAGAAAAATAAGAGAAAGTTCAAAAGATCAGAAGATCATTTTATTTTTCTTAGAATCATTGTATTTTCTGGGTCAAAATGATTGTCTTTGTGCTACTTTTATTACAGTACCTTCCATGAGATGACAAGATTGTTACGTTGTGTCCCCAATCCCTGTACACCTGTTGGATTTTCATCTGGAGCTGGAAAATAGATTATTAAAGACAAATTAACAGATTTCCAAAGGAAAAGATATCCAACATGTGGCTAACATGAGTCTTTTGATTAAAACAGAAATGAATTAGGCGAAAACTTACACTACAGTCTTACATAAATGTGTTAAACACCTGCATAATTTTTAAATTTAAGATAAAAATTAATTCAGTTTCATTTAGATGAATTATTCATTCCTGAAAACAAACACAAAAAAAAATCTGCGATGCTGAATTTATAGAAATGCCACATAATGAAGTCAAAAATAACAGAGTCACCCAGCTGACTGTACCTGCAGGGTCAGTTTTGTACATTCTGGAGGGGGAGCTGGGCTCACTTAAGCCCACATCATTGAGGGCCCGAACTCTGAAGGCGTAATGAACGTAAGGAGACAGTTTGAGGTGAGCTGTTGTTTTGGTTCCAGGAACCTCTGTGAGGTTGTGCCAATGATCTCGATGGTGAAGTGAGTCCCGATACTGGATCAGAAATTCTGAGTTTGAAAAAGAAGATGAGAGAAAAATAATTAGTTTACACTTTTATACAGTCTTATAATCTATCTCTGAAACAGAATGAATGCCCTCAGATTCCTCTAACTCAGAAAGCTCTGAGAGTGCACTGAGGCTCCAAGGAAAAATGGATTTTGCTGAGTTTTCATTAAAGATGAGTGCAACACTGAGCTCACAAACAGACAGTGGAGAAGTTCAATATGCTGCACTGGAAGTTTGAGAAATTTCTTTGTGTGCTATTTTTCCAAAAGACCAATTTAGAGATGTGGGGAAGATTCTTTTTTTTTATTATTATTATTATTCTTTCCCGCTAACTTGAAAGAAAAAGTTAGGGGTTGGTTTTAACTATTTAAAAATGCTGCCTGTGAGGTAGTTGAGCTAGTCAGCTGGAGCTGCACCACTGCCTTTATACTCTACAGACTATAAATCAAACATACCCCCTATATCTGGGTGGTCTATTAAAGATGCAGGCTTCCTCTCTTGCCTTTTGCCATATCTGTGTCACTATTGCAGCTGCTGCCACCCCCGCATTCGCCTATCAGCTCAGATTTTTTTTTCTTTTTTAATGAATTAATATATGTATCTATTTATTTATGTGGTCAATTTCTTCAAGAATATCATCCTTTATGAGGGAAAAACCCATACCCTAGAGCCATGGGGAAATTAATCATGAAGTAGCAGCTTATTTCTCTTTGCAAAACTTAGTCAGGCATAAAAAAAAAACAGTGGGGTTAAGAGGCAACTTCAGTCATTTTGAAAACCATTTATTCCCAGAAAGCTTTAGAACAGATTGTATGCTGAATTGTAAAATATTTTAATATTAATTTATTTAAATATTTTAATTGTAACTATATGTTAAGCTATAATGAAGAAATGAAAACTTTCGCACTGTGTCAGGGTTTGCGTTTCTCCGGTCATGCATTTGTTGGTTCCTGCAGTAAATTGTTGTTCTTCCTCCCTTCCACCAGGCAGAGCAGCAGCCCTGGGTCATGTCAGCATATCTGGACTCCATCATCATCATCCACTTTAGTATTTACAGACCGGTGTCCCATTCATTCAGTGCCAGATGGTTTACCAACTATTTCTGTCAACTCTCTGCCTGCCCAGGACTGCTGCCTACCTTGGTGGTTTTTCTTTGGATTCCCCTGAGGACTGTGATAGTTTTGCTCCCTTTGTTTGAACAAAAAAAAGTTTTTTGACCCTCTTCAAAGTTCTTGTCAAGTGTTCTTCTGAGTCGGCATTCTTGGGTCTCAGTTCAACCAAAATCATGACAGTAAGGTGGGACACTCTGTGCAGTAGGCTACAGTGTTTTTATTTCACAGGTCATCTTTGAGGTCTTGAGGTACTTTGCTTTAGTCACTTATGTAAACAAAACCATCACAAAACCATGGCCCTCTGTACGGTAGAAGGTGATTATACTGTAGGAATGCATCTGTGATAATACTGAAAAAGTTTATTTTACAAGTTGTAAAAAATTTTATTTTTTAATTACAAATGCATTTCAATAAACACATTTACTTATGTTAAATAAGCAAGCTTTTGTAAATAATGAAAAAATTACTATGATGTCTAGATGAAGTTGTGATCTTTCAAGTAAATGAGACCGATACCTTTTACAGGTAGGCTAAGTTTCCATCAGTTCAGAGGGCCTACAGCTATAAACTAAATAGCTACATAAGTTTTTTTTTTAAGTTATAAAAAAAACATATCAGCTTAAATTCCACACACAGTAATACCCAACACACTTTAAACAGTGAATGTTTGAAATTTGCATGACTTCTTAATGTGTCTCTGTGTGCTTATTGACTTTAAATCTGACAGAGCCGGGTAAAAATGGCTTTAACACCATAAATAACTACTTATGTTCAGGATTCCCCATCATATAGAGTCATACTCTTCCAAGAAAAGCTGCATGACATAAAATGTTTGAGGTCTGAACTTCTGGCTGAATGTCAAAATAGATCAAACGGGTTAAGAAGGGTGCAAAATACACAGTCAGCCAAACACAACACACACACACACACTTACTCTGAATAGGACTGTTATGTTCATCCCCAGGGATCCAAGTGAGCTGAACACTCCTCTTTTTCTGGTCTGTCAGCTCCAGGTCAGTTGGGGGGTCGGGTCGCTCTGGGAGGGAAAACGGCAAAGGCAGCAAGATCAACACATCCGCCAGGGATTATTCACATTCTGCCTTCATTCTACAGTTATTGAATATGAAAGGTTCATGCTGTGGCAATGAAGGCAAAACAAATAAAGTTATTTAGGTCAGGTTTCAGAAATGCTCGAATCAAATGGCAGGTTTGATGCTTCAACTCATTGAAGCTTCCAGATATGGGTTATTTTTTGACATGTTCCATCTGAAAAAAAAAATTGGTTTACTAATGATTAACATGCAAACACTGCATCATGCATACAGTATGAAATGGCTGATTCGCGACCTGAGAATCTTCAATAGTTCTCTATGGTACTGTCTTGGACTCACCCAAAGATTAAAGTGATGTCTTTTTTTTTTATCATGATGATGACTTAGAATAAATCATTTTTGAACATCCTAAGTGGCATTAAGACGAGAGTTCTGCTGTGGAAATATCTTTGACTTCATGCAAAAGAGAAAATTTCTCATTCGTTTTTAAATTGACACAATGTAAAAGGACTTACACGTTTTACATAAAGGACAAATCAAAGCTGGTAAATCGAAATGAACAGAGAAAAAACACAGTGTATGAATGTCCAATACAAAAAAAAAGAGAAAAAAGTCTCTTAAGGCACCAACATGCTGGATTTAACTGAAACATCCAACAGACAACACAAACCCATGCTAGCAGAGCACATGTGGGAGCACGTGTGTGCTGCAGGTTTACCGTAGACAACAGCTGGGGTTGGTGTGGCCTCTGCCAGGTAGGAGGACAGGAGTGAAATAGGGAGTTTAGTGATCAGTCAGCCATAGGAAAACAGAGATTATCTGTATGGCTGAGAGGGCAATAGTCAAATATTTATCCTGCTGACGTGATCGCTGACAGAATCTACCCCGACTCTTGGGTTAGCTCTCATCTAATTAACCTTGAAGAACTCATATCCATTCTGCTTTGTAAATTTATAGCACAGACTTACTTTTCTAGGAGAACCTGAGATGGAGGGAAGTTGTATTTTAATAATAAGCCAGTTTATAAGTGTATGATATTGAATTCCTTGAATGGGTCACATACCAACAACAGTGAGCTCAGCGCTGGCTGAATCCTGATCCAAAGTGGTGTTCATGGTGCAAGTGTACACTCCTGCATCATTCTCTGTCACATCAGTGATGGTGAGGCTGTCAGAGTCTACAATTAATCTGTAAACAAGATTACCACAGCTTTTTAATCTGATTATGTGCAATCAAACTTGAAACTGAACTTATTTACAACCAGTAAAGTCATTCTGTGGACAGAAATTTATAGCAACACAATAAAGACATCACTGTTGGTGAAAAATCTCCAAATATTAAGATAAAAGCTCTAACCGCTCATCATCAGGTAACTCTCCATCATCTTTGCGCCAAGTCATGGTGGGAATGAGTGAAGGGTCGTGTTTTACTTTGCACTCAAACACCACAGACCTGCCTCTCTGGACCACTTTGTACTCGGGTTGTTTCAGGATTCTGGTGGGCTCTGTTGGGAAGAGCAGAAGGCTGTCAGGGATTGTGGAAACTTAACAAGGTAAAAAAGTAAATCAAGCAGTGTATTAAACTAATCCCAGCTTTGCTCTTTCTATATCAATGAGACAGTTTGTACTGTAGAAGCCAGGCTGTGCTAATCAAATCAGTTAACTGATCATCAGCAGGTGTGAGCAGCTCTATAGAAACAGAAGTTTTATGCCATTTGCTGTTCTAAAGCTTTCAAGTGTTAAACAAATTTAGACCTTTTTCAAGCAATTTGAAATCTGTCTCTCTACAGAAAGAAATCGTTCAACATTCCAGATAGCTGTCAATATTCCTCAGAATGGAGGGGTGGGTAGCCTGGTGGTAATGTCACGGACTTTGGCGCAGAGGACCCGGGTTTGAGTCCCCGTCACACCACCCAGGCGAACCACTGTGCCAGCAAAGTCCTTAACCCCCACCAACCGCTCCCCGGGCACCTTAAGTAGCAGCCCACTGCTCTCTGGTACTACTGTACAGAGATGGGTGAAATGCAGAGCCCTAATTTCCCCTCAGGGAAATGTTATATCAACCCATCATCCCGATCACTGTGCAATGCTCAGAGAAACTATATAAAAACTAAAGCATTAAGGGCCTCAGATAGCCGGCTGAATGTTAAAGTCCATAACGATATACAGGACTGTCTCAGAAAATTAGAATTTATGAAATTCTAACATTTTGAGATAGGATATTTGAGTTTTCTTAAGCTGTATGCCATAAACAGCAATATTAAAACAATAAAAGGCTTGCAATGTTTCATTTGATTTGTAATGAATCTAGAATGTATGACATTCATTCATTTTCATGTTTTTTTAATTGCATTGCAGAAAATAAAGAACTTTATCACAATATTCTATTTTTCTGAGACAGTCCTGTAATCAGAAAAACAACAAGTATGACTTGTTTAAAAGGATTTTTAGAAAAAGACCTCTTCTGCCTAGCAAAGTAAAACATTTCTGCACAGCTTAGATTTGTGAATCTGCACCTGAACAAAGGACAAGACTTGTAGAATAATGCTAACCTGACTCTAACGGAATCATCCGTTGTAGTAGTTTTGGGAAGGGGCAAAAATACTGGTTAGCTGATTGGATAAGGCATCTGTCTATCACCACCTATGTTGGTGATAGACGGGACAAATCAACCAATCAGATCAACAAAGCATATGACCTACTAACCAAGCGACGACAAAAACACGAGCAAAAACATATTTTCCTTCGAGAAAAGGCTCCAGAGCAGTGTTTTGCTCTCCTTTCAGTGAAGAAATACTCTGTAATTCCGATAAAACTTGAGCGATAGCCACGCTGAGGCTAGTTTCATCCACTGAAGCCGCCATGTTGTTTAGACTGAAATGTTGCTTCTTGTTGCATCACACCTCAACCCGCCTCAAAGCCAACGCCGATTGGACGTTCGTTTGGTGAACTGCTCCAAATTCTCTCCAATGGAAAGTAGTCAGACTGATCTGTGAGTGAAAACCTGAAGCTCGGGAGATCAGGATGGTCTCATGAGGCTAGAATAACGCTGCATTTAGTAAAAACCAAAGACAACATTATCAGCAAAAAACCAAATGAAGCACGGTGAAGGAGAACTAATGATTTGTGCTGGTTTTGCAACCACAGGACCAGCACATCTTGGAGTCACTGAGTCAACCATGAACTCCTCTTTAGGGATGTAACGATTACCGGTAAAATGGTTAATCGTGATAAAATTCCCAACGATTAGTAATACTGTTTCAAATTTTAATTATCATAAAAACCGTGATTGATTACTGCACTTTAAAAAACTCTCAGTGATGCTGCTAATTGGCTGGAAAAGCAGCAGCAGTCCCAGTTTGCAACATTTAATTTATGAAAACATGGTGGAAGACGATGAAGGGGCCCACATGGACAGTTTCCCCTCTTTAAAAAGGACAAAATAGACATCTAGACCAATTTTGGATATTTTTACTGATACTG
The DNA here is from genome assembly GCA_023101725.1 of Atherinomorus stipes. NCBI lineage: Eukaryota > Metazoa > Chordata > Actinopteri > Atheriniformes > Atherinidae > Atherinomorus > Atherinomorus stipes. Next base: position 124,527 of record JALJCO010007183.1, on the reverse strand, counting down.
GGGGGTGATTTCAATAATACCGCGATAACAATGATAACCGTTTTCATTTTGGTCTCAATAACTGTGATATGAAATTTTCATATCATTATATCCCTACTCCTCTGTATACCAAAGTATTTTAGAGTCAAATATCGGGTCAATTGTAAAACAATCAAAGCCAATCTGAAACTGGAAAATGAAAACAATGAAAACAATGATCCCAAATAGGTCAGCAATTCTATATTTGAGAGAGTGGAAAAGAAAGTGTTGCAATAGTCCAGTAAAAGTCCAAACCTCCACCTGGTTTAAATGCTGTAATGTAGCAGGACCTTAAAACAATACATAAACAAATTTTCACAAACCTAAGTGGATGTTCATAGCCTGACACCCGAGCAACAATTATATGAAGTTAATGCTGATAAAGGCAGTTTTTAAATCTGCTGAATCAGGCTGTGTACTTAGGACTTTTACACACTGCCTTTGTATGTGGAATTTAGTTTTTATTAAATAAACAATGACAATGTCATATGCAATGTTATTCATCTAAGGTTTGAAGACCCGGCAAGGACCTGATTATATTTTTAAGGTCCTGATTCACAAAATCCTAGAACTAAAAAAGTTAGCTTTTTCTAAAGTCTGAAACATTTCAAACTTGCTTTGGGCCACTGTGGACACACACTTCACCGTAACAGGCTACCAGTGTTGCCTGTACTCTCAAGCTGACTATTTTAAAGAAACCACTCACCTTTGACCTCAAGGTGGACATGATTCTCATAAATACCAAGGATGTTCCTGGCAACGCAAGTGTATTTGCCGCTGTTTTGGGCTTGAGCTATATGAATCTCCAGCGTGCCGTTGTCATGCAGAATGTAAGGATCTCCATCCAGGGTGCTGGAGCGACTGTCTTTAAACCTGAGGCACAGAGTTGAGAGCTTTGAGCTTCTGAAGAAACATAATGCGACACATCCCTCTGTTAAAGGCTCATTAACTCACCAGGTAATTTTAGGGATGGGTGATCCAAAGGAAGAACAGTCCATCAGGGCCCTGTGATTTCTGATGACCTGGTAGACTTTGTTGGCTGCTGTCAGCACTCTGGGTGGCTCCGCTGCAGTAAGGCAGCAGGAAATGTTTTCATGTCATTACCCTCCACATATCAGTAAAAACAGAAGATAGCATTCAAACACAACGATGAACTTACAGAGGACATTGATGAAAGCGTTGGAGAGGAGGTACCCGTAATCGTTTGAGATATTACACTGGTACACAGCACTGGATCCAATCTGTACATCAGTGAAGATGATTGTATCATCCTCCACTTTTCTGCTCAGATCTTTGGGTGAATCTGTTTAAAAGCAACAGAGAGGTTATAGATTTCTGTGGTTCATCAAATTCTTAATGATTGGCAGAGATGCAGCTGTAAAGACAAATCAGATTACAGGTAGAATGCAGTCTTTGGAAGATGTTACTTGTGCGTGTGCAACAGAAATGAAAGGCAACTTTTCATTATAGCTGGATGTTAGAACCTAATAAGCTGGGCATTTTTAAAAACATGACTGCTAGATTAAACTAGCCAGCAGCTACTTGGGTTAGCTATCATGGGAATGAGGTTAAAGAATCACCTTGCTCACTCTTAAAGAACAGCGTTTGTAAAGTTAACAATTTATCATATTACATAACAATATGACATTTAAAAATACCTGAATGATTGGTTATTTATAGGAAGTTATGTGCTGCCCTGGTGCAGTAGTGCACTTCACAATCACAACAAAACTTCCACTTACATGTAAGCATACAATGATTTGTTCTGATATTGGTATTATTGTTTATTTTAAATCCCATAAGAGTAAATTCTAGAACAAAATAATCTACAAATGAATACAGCCATTAATCAGCTGTTGACTATCTTACAACAATTTGTACTGGCAATTTATACAGTACATGTCTGTCCTTCAGTTGAAAATATCGGGTAGGATGCTGACAACTTTATACTGACATCAACTATACTGAAAATAAAGACTTCAAGTGTGTATCCAGCAGCTTAGAGATTTAAGAATGTGGCATCCTTGAAATGTAGCTGTTAACGATCCTACCTTGACTTTAGGAAGGACCAAATAATTACTTGTACGAAATTTCACAAAGGCCATATAAAGACAGCTTTTGTAAATCCACTTGAATTAGTTTCAGTGAGAGAAGCAGATTGCTCTTACTCTCTATGGGGATCCCATTCATAAACCATCTGATAGATGGTTTAGGAGTGCCATTGGCCCTGCAGGTCAGCACACCATTCTCTCCTGGAGCAAGAACAAGATTCCTGGGAGAACCACCAATCCAGTAAGGAGCAGCTGTAAGAAGAGAAGAGTGCAGCAGCAGGTTGCGGAATTAATTACTGAACACTATGCCCTGTTGGCATCTGTGCATAAACTAAATCAAATATGAAAGAGAAGGAGGGTAAAGGAAGACATAGAAAGAAGTTGAATCACAGTAAGTACTGCAAGTTTCATCGTGGACTCACCTTTGACCGTGACAAGAATGCTCTGATACACAGAGTTAATCGTGTTTTTGGCTGCGCAGCGGTATTGTCCTGCATCTGATTCTGACACATTTACAATACGTAGGGTCTTGTTGTAATTCAAGAAGAACGTGCGCCTCGCAGGGAAATCGCCGCTTACTTTGCTCCAGGAAATGTCAGGGGTGGGACTGGAATCAATATTAGAGGCAGAGAAAGAGACTTAGAGAGCTGCTCCAGGTGGTGGACACTCGAAACATGCAATGATGCAGAAATTGACTTACAGGCCTTCTGCAATGCACTCAATCTCCAATACATGTCCTCTCAACACCATCTTGGAGCTGGAGGGGCCAGATGGGATAAGAAAGGTTGGTGCCCTCTCGTCTGCTGGGGCCTCTGTGGATAACACGAACACATACAGAATCAAGCAGAGAAATTTACCATCTTCTCTTCATCAGTTTACTGTATGAGGAAGAGAAGAAATCCAGGGAAAAAGGGCCCTTCATGTTGACTAAGTCCCCCTCCATTCTACACAGATATGAAATGACTGTGTTCGTCTGCAGTGCGCATACACTGTTAATTTACTGCCTGCAAATGGTCATGTTTTATGGATCAATGTAAATTTTATTGCTGCTTTGTATTTTAATAGGCTGCTGTCAGTGGGTGTTTATTGCCAATGAATTGCCATCCTTATACTAATGACCAAAATGAAGTTAATATACAATTTCAAAAATCATTAAAAAAACTCATTTCTGTTAGAACTTGCAACTGAAATGGCATTGAAAATGTTCTTCTGAACTATTAATGTAAAAAAAAAAAGAGCAAACATTTAAGACAATAGTGTTGATTTTTCATTCATTTGATGAGATTGAAGGTCTTTAAATGTAAGAAAGTGATTTGGTGTGTGAAATTGCTTTAACAACAATGCTAAATGAAGATATGTAAGGCAATGAAGAGTGAAATAAGAAGAAAATTAGTAGTGATAGCGAGATTAGAAAGTTGGTGCTTAAATCAGGTAGGGAAGCGTGGAGAGTATAATTTAGAAATTAATACTGCAGCTGCTTGTCTGACAAATGAGAGAATTTGAACACTTTAATGGGTTGGATTAGGATCAATTTTGTTTATAATCACCCACAAAATCATATCTTAATGTCTTTAAATGATTATGTAACCATTTGAATTTATGTTTGATCAATCTGTAGCTTTTTCAAAGCTCTGTTTTAATTTTGAAATTAAATATCACACAGCCAGATAAATATACCGTTGAGTCTTCATGCAGAGCTTATTTATACAATTAATAAGAGGATGTCAATAGTTAAGAGAAGGGTTTTGATTGGACAGAACAGGAGAGACTGAAGGGCAAGGATTTAAGTTGGATTGTAGGGGTTGAGGGGCAGTGTTAGTGGGGAAGCTACAGATGAGAGCTCTATGTTAGGTTCAACCACTAGAGGGTGATAGATATTTCCCCAAATAAACCAGTGAGCCTGTGAAAAGCCCCAGGGATGTTGGGTTGTAGGATCGGTGTTAATGGGTAAAAGCTAGAGTTTGGAGCTCTAGGTTGGGGAAGGTTAAATATCAAACACTAGAGGGTGCCAAAACTCACCACTAAATAAATCAGTTTCATTGTAAAAAGCTGCCATTGTGTCATTGATTGCATCCACTGTAACACAACAGAAAAAAAAATCACACGTGCCACAAGTTGAAATCATCATGACATTAAAAAAACTTAAAATGAGTGTTAAAAATAAACGTAACAGAACTTGAAATGACTGAAAAGTTGAGGATGAGGAATGATCGGCATCAGGATCTGTTGTGAACAGCGTGTTGTCATGTCAACTGTAAACGCTACATTGATGAGAGCAGTCTTTGTTGTTGCTGGAGAATGTGTGTTGACAACGTCACGCACAAGTGACAGTGAACGCCTGCTTGGCAGATAGTGCAGAGAGCCATGAGAGCTCTGACAATATGTCTTTTCAGTGGGACGTCGACCACTGGCGTCTCTGAGGATGGGATCTGAGATAGGAAACACTGTTTGCCTCCCACACAGTCATGCTAGTACATAATGTACTACCACCAATGAACTGCCTCTCATACACACACATTACACACAAACATTGGCTAGTTATCCGTGTCAGGCATGGGAAAGTTCATTACACCTTAATGGATTTTGCTATCTTTGTCTCTGTGTCACACACAGAGTGAAACTTACGGTTGAGAACCCTGACAGTGATGGGTTGTTTCTGCTGGATGGTTTGCGTGTGTGGGAAGCGAGCATAGCAGATGTAGTCGTTCCTGGAGTCCTCTCGCTGTATATTGGAGAAGTAGAGGTCACCGTCTAAGGACTGGGACACCCTCTTGTTCTGAGGCAGCTTCTGAAAGTCTGAAATGTATGGTTATTTAAGTACACTTATATCATAGTTACATGAAATATGCATTGCAGTGTTTGAGGAAGGTTTTACTGTAGATAGCAGAGGCATTGTGCTTCTGTTTCTATATTTCTAATAAAATCTTTTCTGAATAAATGAATGTACTAAACCACAGAAGAATATTCATTGAGAGCTCTTAATTTCTAAAAGCTTGGCTTACAATGACATGAAATCCATATCATTTGTTGTAAGTGAGCTGATAAAACTGTATCAACTTTAGACTTTATAAACATCAAAGAACCACAGGAAACTGATTTGCTTACTATTGTCCATCCAGAATATGACAGGAGGAGGTAGGCCTTCAGGGGGTTCACACTTAAGCACCAAAGAAACGCCTGCCTGAACCACGATTGGCTTGATTTTTTTCTTTTGACCACAATGGGGATCCTGGATTATTTGTACATGGACATACACATCAGGGCATGACGGTCATCTTTTTACATGAAAAGAAGTGGCTGCTATTGGACTGTCACTGACATGATGACAGAGTTGATGAGGTATGAAGACTAACAGAATTACAACATAATAAAGGGAAAATACAGCTGGACATCGGACTCTATCTACTATTGCAGGGATCACCAAATCTGGACCTCATGGGCCAGTGTCCGGAGGTTTTCAATAAGCCAATGCCAACACACCTGACTCAGATTAAATGAATACAATAGCCAATGAAATTCTGCACAATGACTCATTAATTTGAGTCAGGTGTGTTGGCAAAGGAGACATTTAAAATAGAGATGCAGGATGCTATCGGCCCAACATTGGAATTGGCTGATATTGACTTAAAACTGAGTAGTAGATATCGGCCTAGATCGCCAGATACCATCTGATATAATCAACCAAAATATAGCAGGCACGGTTTGGTGATGGAACGCGGTTTTGTTTGTATGTTTGTTTTTTTCATCTGTGGAGCATGGAAACAACATATGGCCGCAGCCACCACGCAACATTATGACGTTTCCTGCAACTACCGAATCTGTAGCAGATGCAGCAGAATTATTTTTTCACTTTTGCACAAGCAATGAACATTACATCATTTTTAGCTTCAATATTGGTATCATTTATCGGCAAATTGAGTTGTAAGATATCCAGCATATCGGATATCGGTCAAAATTCCAATATCGAGCATCCCTCATGTTATAACCTTCCAGACACTGGTCCAAGAGGGCCTGGATTTGGTGATCACTGCATAACCGCATTCCATTATTAAAACATGCATCATCCTACAAGCAACCTTTACCTTCCAGGAGAGTTCTAAGGATGGCAAATGAGACTTAATTGATAGAAAAAGAAAAGAAAGGAGATGGTTTTCATCTGATGTGAAGTATTTACTGTTTAAATAGAATGGAAGAAAATGAGAATGGCTCGTTGAAATGACAAACAAGGATTCACTCACTCGACTGTCGTACGATTATGTTGTTGGAAACAGCAGTTCCGTGTTTGTTCCTGGCTGTGCACTGATACACCCCCTCATACTGATCAACCCTGTCCCTGCTGATATCCACCTCTAGAGTACCGGAGTGGGGTCTCATGTTCACATTGGGGTCCTCATCGATGTCGAAGTGGGTCCCATCTTTCGTCCAGGAAAAACTGAGGAAACGGCAGACCATTATCACAAGAATGTGACTAAAATCAATCGCCTCAAACATTAAATAGTATAAGTAGCAAAAAGCTATTTTCTTCAGCAACAGGGTGATGAAAATGCATACATAAGGTTCCTTTGTTGTAAAAAGCAAAGAATTATATAAATGACATTTGATTGATGCCAACTTAGTCCTCAATATCTAATGTATGAGGGGCTAAAATGTATTCAGTTATAACAGTGAAAATGTTTGTGTAAGCGCTAGAAAATTAATAAGGTGTTACACCATTTCAAAGCATTCAAAAAGCTTCTGGCTAGGGCAATGTGTCTATAATAAAACCATTTCATTTATTTCATATTTTCAATGAACCAGACCTTCAAAAGCAGTTCTAAATAGACTCAGTACAAAACTACCTGCTGTCAGCTGATACCCTTATTTTCTATTGGTACAGGATAAATCCCCACTGGGATAGCTTTCCTTCACCAAACAGCATCTTGAATATTAAAACCACAGGTGACTTATTCCTACCTGGGATGCGGCTTCCCCTTCGCTTCACAGTGAATTACAATATTTTCTCGCGGGTCAATGATGTAATTCTTGGAGGATTGGTGAGTTATTGTCGGTGGCTGCGGCACTAAAAGCATTCAGAAAGAGAGAGATATTAAATCATGACCTTTACTGCATAACTAAGGCTTTTCCTGCTGCTGTATTGACCACACAAGCAGTCATTACCAACACACAGAGGCTAACCATGCTGCCTTGAACCAGGCAGTGGTTTGCTGACATGCACAAAAAAGAAAGCTCTCACAACGTGTGCAACAGCAAAACAGCATGCAGAACACTCAGGTGCATTTCCATTTACTGCAGTTATTCAATACATAATGTATTCCTGTCAGTGCTGTGGAGAAAACTAATGGACTATGACAACAAATAATAGAATAACTCATATTGTTTGCAGTTTTGCGTTATGGAAATTACTTTGCCACTGCAGAAAGACACAAAACAAAAATAGCAAACGGTGAAATCAACGCATGCAGAATGCCAAAACCACTCCAACTCACACTTAGCATCTACAAACAAACAGCATGTCAAATATAAATAAAAAAACAACTGGATCAAACAAAACACACAAACAAAAAAAAAGAGTTCTAGCAAAACCTTGTCAGAAAATTCACATCCATTTGAGACTTACATCCTTTAAGAACTTTAAGTGTTTCCCCCAAAGTATCAGCAAACAAGAGAACAATGTGACAGTGGAGAGAGCCAGACATTAGTGATGAAAAATACCTTCCTGCATTAAATTCTTTTACTGTGATGCTTCAACAAGGCCAGTTCCCCACTGAGGAATGCCAGTCTCCATCGTTCAACATTTCCAACACAATCACAAACTGATAAATGGGAAATAATGATAATATATCAGGAACCACAGTATCATCAGTAAGAGGAGCTGAGAGGCTGGATGACCTCGCCTTTTCTTTTTTACATAGGTCCTTGCGATTGAGAGGAGACAACAGGTCTGTTTATTAGTGGGACAAATATTTGCTTGTTCAAGCTGCTTAAAGTAGAATATTTCATGTTTTTAAGTGTGTGGTAAATTATAGTACGCTTTTGGTTCAGACTAATCTACTGAAAATAGAAATGAAAGAGTGTTGTCTCGAGTTGTGGAATATAATTACTGTAATTGGTTCTGAAAATTATGGTAAAATTATCATTAAATTGAATAAGAAAATATTCAGTGGATAATTAAGCAAAAAAAGAAAGAAAATATTTGGTTCATAAATGTTGCATTACTGCTTGGCTACCTAGAGGAAACAAAACAGGTAAAAAAAAAAAAAAAAAAAAAAAAAAAAAAGCTCAAATAAATAAAGACAGAGCTAAACTTTACCAGACTGGAAATATTTATTTCAGTCAACCTGGCCATGAATTTTCTTATTCACTTATTTTATTTTCTATTAGATCTCATGACAATTTAAAAAATGCTTTTCCATAAAAGATGAAAGCTTCAGATTGCAACAATTGTCCATCATTTCTTCATAAAAACTTGATAGTGCTTGTTTTTTATGTTTACTTGAAGCTATTGTAGACTAATGGCAGCACAACATGGGCTTTGAATATAGGATGCTTAGAAGGGCTCAATCTAAGTAACTTAGTACATCTAAATTCTACTCACAGGCCAGTTTATATCACCGTCTGTCTGGCTGACGAACCCAAACAGGTTTAGTTTTCAGCGTTTTGTTTAATTAACTATTAATCTAAATGGTTGACTGAGTAATATTTCAATCGACCAATATTAAAACTACCTACTGTACTAAAACTCTGATGCCTGAAATGAGTAAACTGATATCTTGGATTTAACACACTCGGTGGGGGTGTGATCTGTCGCCTTACGGTCAAGTGGGACTTCCAGTGCAGTGATGAGGTGTCCCAGGAACAGCACTAGCAGTGCTGCATCCATCCTCCTCCTCCTCTCCATCATCTGTGTGTAACACAACGGTCTGCCCCAAAATAAAGCGATGTCCCGCCTCTCTGCTGCTCAGTCACACTGTTTGAGGACACCTGCATCAGAAGGGCGAAAGAAAAATTAAGCCTTAGAGACAGGAGTGTAGACGCAAGAACAGAAATTACCAAGCTGCATAGCACATCCAGTTGCTGAAGCTATCAATCAAAACAGTTTGTTCTATTTTCTGCTCATCAGGGGTCAGAGGATGAATGAGTGAGAAAGACATATACTGAAACTATGACCATAGATCGATCCAAGTTGCCATGTGCTGCATTTGGCTGGAAGCTATCTGTCTGATCTACTGCATTCCAATAGGGATCGACAGAGCCCACATGGGCTCATTTTGCTCCACTCATCACTGCTGTTGTCAAGATGCCATTACTGTAAGCTTTGCTGCCATGTCAATTTCATCAGGCAGCAGATGACATGCCAAAGTTCAAGACAAGAGGACATACTTTACATTCCACTACATTTTACTCTCACTTTTATTGGTTTGAGTGAGTGACAGAGTGACCCAGCAGCAAATTGATCTGCGGTGAAGTCAGACTTCAGAAACTGAACCATCATTCTTTTATGAGACCGCTGTGATGGGAAATGTCAGGCGGGACTGGACAAATCTCAGATCTTGACTTGTCTGGTAAATGGGGACAGATGATACACATACTACAAGAGTCTCAGGCTAAACTGAGGTCACTTGTTTACATGTTTGAACAAAATGGTGAAAGGTTACACAATTAATTATTTTATATACAGTAACTTTTCATTGTTCACAATGTTTTCTAAATGTGTCTTCACAGAAGCATTTTTTATGGATGCTAAACATAAAGGACAGCACAAAAAAATGGATGCACTCAGCGATCATACTGGACGTTTTTCACATGTTGGCGGGGAGCCCTGTGTTGCCCTACCACGTTTTCCACCAACAAAAGGAATGATTCTTTTAGACAAAGCTGACCATAATGGAATAATAGAAAGCTGAAAATGTTAAGGTATCAGGGTACTTAAAAGCAGACTGTGGAACAAGCTTCAACAAATGATAAGAGGCACTGCAGTCAAACTGTCTTTGCTCAGATGTGTTTCTATTGATACAGTGTCATTTAGCGCTGTCACAAAGACATTCTTAATATTTTGTATTAATGAAAGCACAGCTCTCAGATGAGTGAAAAGAATGAAGAAAGTGAATTAAAGAGGAGGTCTTTTTTTCCCCTCTTTTAATGACTGCAGTCTGACCCGTTTTTATCTCGCCTTCCTGCCTGTCTTACCCGAGGCATCTACTGGTGCAATATTAAAATGTCACGGCTTCATTTAGTCTAGGCAGCCTAATTTGCTGCATTATAACAAAAGCACATCATCAAATTGGTATATTAATGCTGGTTACAGTATGAAAGAATAAAATAGAGCCCTTTAAAAGCAGAGCTGCAGATGTGGATTGCTGCCTTTAGGCATGAGGCAGGTCAAGGCTGCAAATGACACTGTATGGTGGAAGTTGTGTCTGGGACTAGAGGCTAAACAGCCGGGCAATCAGACCTGCTTCTCTTTGGGGAGCCAACATATTTGTTAGTGCTGCCTCAGGGTCATTATACAGTTCTGGCCCCAAAGCAGGTATCTAGTAGCATGGGAAGAGATCAGGGCTAATGTCTGCTGCCCCCAGCTTCAGCTACACCTCTCTTGGGGAGGCCTGTATTGTTCGCCCATGGCAGCCAATCACACTGCTGTGTACACCAAAAGCCAGGTCTGGCTTGGGATTTGACACACAAAGATCCAAGAGTTTGCATCATCAAGCTCATTTGAAGGCTTCAGGCAGGGGTGCAAAACGTAAAAACACTCTCTCTTTTACTCTTTAAGACCCGCGCCATACTTTTTTTTTTTTTTTTCTCCCCTCCCTTCCTCCTTCCCCTTTTCATTTTTCTTTCGTTAATAATTTTTTTTTTTTTATTTTTTTTATATTTTTTTTTTTTTTTTTTTTTTTTCCCCCCCTTGTTTTTTTTTTAAAATATATTTTAATAAAAATTTCCTATTCAACTTTATTTCAACAAAATGTATGTTAAGAGTACAAAGTCCATTACTGCAAAATCTACTCATGGCAACGATTCAAATGAGCCAACTGAGTAATGTTCCAAGCCATTAATGCCAAGATCACTACATTTGCTTCTTTAGGAACATACAACACAACTTAAACTGAGAGAAAACAGTCACAGATAAAGTTAAAAAAAAGACAGTCTGTGACAGCGAGAGAATAAATGTGCTAATTAGAAATTTTATGGTGTATCCCCAAAAGCCTGGAGATTCTTATCTGAAATGGAGCCAAGGCTTCATTCAGGATTCATTTCCCAATTTAATGAGGTGTTGCAGCTTATCTCCAGCCGGACAGCACACGTGTCTCTGTGTGTAGTGTGTATGCCAGTGCCTCTGTTCACTTGAGCATGTGAACACATACAGTATGTGTGTGTCTGTGTGGGTGCTTTAATTATCCCTGTGTGCTGCAGAAATATGGGGCCAACCACTCACATTCTTCTCACAGTAGGGTGACAGTGCAAACTCGATTGGGGCTCTTAAGACCAACAGACCAACCACCTGAATAAAAGTTCAAATGAATCATTGGAATATGCAATATCTTAATTCAAACATCTTCACTTTATCAATGCTGCTTATAGCAAAGTGAGTGCTTTTATACTTAAATGTACAGGAATACTAAGCCATTTCTCATTTAGATATTATTCTTCAAGGACACACAAATATCTGCCTCTGTTGTTGAACCCTCTAATGCATCCTTTGCTGACAGAGATGGGAGAGCCAAAGTCAATAAAGCTCCCTTGCAGGGGCCCAGATAAATTTGCAGTACTGGTTGGAGTGCTGTGCCAAAAGCTGTCAGACAGCAGATAAAATCGAATAGGAAATGGCCTCTTAGAGAGAAGCATGATAGCGTGGTGAAGACACATCCAGTAAGGTTGATTTTCCTTTCTTTTTTTTTTTTTTTTTTTTTTTGTGTGGGGCGGGGGGGTTCTCAAGTAGATAAGGCTGAGAGGATAATAAACTTTGTTATCATCACTCTTTGAAAACTAAATATAATCATTATTATGTAAGGATAATTATCTCATAATTACTCCTGTCAGTGTACTTAAAGTCACCATAAAATTAATGTTGACATTCAAGTGTTTTTATATGACACAAATATTAAAATGCTATGCATCACTTTTGTGCCAATATCTCATCTAACAAGGAGAGAACAAAGCCATTTTCTCTCTTATCTCTGCTTTGGTCTCTGTCAGGGGTGTAGGGATAGTGAGGAAGAAGCCGATGTTTTATGGGCTTTTTTGATCACCCCACGCTCAGCTTTCCTGTCTGCAGCTGAAAAGCCAACATACCACTCCATAAAGCAGTATGCCAACTTATTCTCGGTAGTGGAGAGGTAAAAGGCTAACAGCAGCTTCTCCACCAGATTGTTTTCTGTGCTGCATCCTATGGAAGTGCTCATGCTCCCAGGCCTATTTAACCACCACTGTCATGCTGGGTAACCAGGTGATGTCCTCACGACCAGGATGCTATTCCCAGAAACCTGAGAGAGGACACCTTCTTTACACAATCATTGTTAATGTAGAATGGGGCAGGATTTCCTTAGTTTTCCTGGTGTTGAGCACCAGGTTGTTCACTGAGCAACACTCTGCAAGCTTGTAGACCTCTCTGCACATCAACTTGTCCCCTCCAGTGATAAGTTCAACCATTTGAAAATTTGATAATGGTGCTGGTGAGGTACACAGTCACAGGGCAGACAGAAGAGGATTCAACACATACTTCTGAAGACCCTCTACTTTCATTGTTTGCTAGCAGTTCCTTGATCGAGGGGCTTTTGTTCAGTTTCAAATCAGGATGTCCTGGGTAATTTTGTTGAAGCCAAAACTGTAGTCAATGGGCATCTTGATTCAGTTACCTGAGCATTCCAAATGGCTCTCAGAAGGGCTTGGAAACGTGACGTCACGTCGTAAGCCCGACGTGAGGATTCTCCATTTTATGAGGCCATTGTTCAAAGTTGTGCTATTTATGCAACATGGGTAGAACTTGCTGGGTTGCAATGTTCATGCACATGATTGATCTAGAAAAAAAAAAATTGAAAACGGGCTCTCTTTTTTTCCTGTTTCCGACATGGAAACAAAGTCAAGGGAGTCTTGTGTCAGAAGTAACCAGGAGGAGGCGGACAGCATGGATAGCCGCTGTAAGACACACAGACATACATTTTGCTAACATCCCATCCTATCTGAAAGTGTGCCTATACACATTTTCATTCCGGTAAGTGCAAAAATGTGTTATAACAGGATGATTACCTTCTTATTTTCTCCCGTTTTTCATAAAAATTACCTGTAGAGCTACCTTTTATTTTGTAATATTGCCTCTGTTTATACTGTAGTGCGGTTAGCATGCTAGCAGGCTACAAGGGAGGCTCATTCAAACACATGAATGAATGGGACCCCTGGAAAGCACTTAGCCAAGCCACTCAGATGCTTACGAATGACGATGTTGTCTGAGCCCATCGGTTTGTAGGCTTCCACATCTTGGACCCAGCTGTTCGTAAAATGTACATGAGCTTCCAGGGACTTGTACTTCCGAAACTGAGACAAAGTTTGGGCACTCACGCCACAGAACAAGTATGTGAAAATGTCGGGGAATGTTAGAGGAGGCAGAAGAACAGGGTCACGGGTCCACTCTTTAGCCAGCATTGCATATGGGTCCTTACTTCCGATTAACACAATCTTCTCCATAGCGTCTTCTTGCCTCGGGAAGAAGTTTATCTTGGTACTGTTCTTTTCTTTCTTTTTGAACTTTTAGCATCCTTCTGTTTTCTTGTTCTTAGTCGGTCCCTCCTGTTGGCCTCCGAAAATGGCAGCGGCGTATTGTTTACCTCCCACAATGCAATGACTTTAATGTAAACACTGTGTGATTACTGATGGTACCGCTATAAATCTGTAGTTATTAGGGCAGTTTATGTTGGTTTTATGAAGACAGGAAGTAAGGCGGCTGAATTATAAGGACATTACTTATTGTACAATAAGGGATTCCTGTGATCTTCTGAAGCTCCAGGCGTTCAAATCTGCAAGCTGTGTCCCGTTCAAGAAAGGAAATCAATGCTCAATAGCACAAAAAAATAATCAAATTCCTCTAAACAATATAATCGTGATTACTGTCAGCAAAGTAAATGCTATGATGATAATTACTGTCTTGAAATACATGAGGCCACCTTCACACAGGCTTTTCATTTTGCCCGTGGAGAAAACACTCTGCTCTGTCAAAGCTGCATTGAGCTTCCTGGCCTCTCTTTCAAACAGCCTCTTCAATTACTCCATTGTCATTTCCCATCGCCAGCTACTTCACCATCCCAAAACTAATTGGTTTTGTACACATGTCAGAAAAATGCACACACATGTGCACGCGACACACACAAATGCACACAGAGTAGGGCACGTTCACACAGGCCAACCACTGAACATGAGGATCAGGACATGTCTGAGCACACAGATGGAGGTGACAAGGGCACGATGACTGAGAATGAAAGCCCATCACAGTGTAAGTGAAAAGCAATCATCGGGTAAAAACCACGAGTTCCTGGTGCCGCAGTAGATAATACTACATCTTGCGATTTATGCTAACCCTTAACAAAGATAATGCTCTTGTCTGAACCAAATAGCAGTGATGCAATATTGCAACCCCATCAGAATCACTACTATTGCATCAGTGCTGCACAGTTTTAACATCTTTGATGAAAGACAAGTCTCTCTCTCACGCTGGGCACCCTAATTAACTCCCATAATCACTGCAATTGATGGCTTATGCAATCAGGGGTTTGTGAGGCCTTGTATGGCCTTAATGGAGCGGCAGGGATCCCCTACAGGCGACTGAATGAAGGGTGTAATGATGACAAAGGCTACATACTCAGGAAGGTGGAGATGAGAAAATGGATATGGTTAGAAGAGTTTATTTTTCGGAGGTTGCTGGTAATTCACGCCTAAGGCTGCATGCATTTCTCTGTGCCATTAAATAGCTAACAAGTGAAGAGTGAGTTTGCCTAAAAAGGCTTTTCAGTGGAAGATGAAGAGACAATTCTTCATGGGCTTATCAAAATTGAGAAAATCACAAGCGTATTAAAAGTGAGTGAGCTATTTCATCGCTGTGGGGAATAAAACATTAAATGTGCTTAATTTAACAAATTACTCTGCTTCTTCGAGCTTTGGATTCACAGCTAATTTATTGGTCAAGTGTAAGCAGTGATATAGGTTTTAGCCATATGGTTGCTGTCTTTAACAAAAACCTCTCACAGGCCTTTTCATGATCACAATGGAAATTCCATGGTCTGGCTTCAGTGTGCATTTCCCTTAATCTCTTCATTAGCCTTTATAATTGGGAGACCGCATGCAAATAATTGGTGTGGTTAACGTATGAGTTGGCATCCTGTTGGTCATAGAAATCCCACAGCTCAGAAAACAAACCAGAGCTTTTCATCTACACAAAATAATACCAGACAATAAGACATCACCTGTCACCAGCTTCCCTGTAAATACTGTATATTGTTTGTATTCTCCTCTTTCAACTCTTTCTTGCTGGATGAACAATGCTGTCCAGAACTGCAGAGGCTTTGATCTATAAAAATTCCACCTACCTTATTTGTAAATCTAGGCTTTTGTCTATGGGCAGTGAATTACTAATAATACAACCTCGCGTATGATGTGGGTTCCAGCAATCATACAGTTTGGGCTTGCAAAGAACAAAACCTTCAAAGGAAGCTTTTAACAGGCAGGAATAGACTTTTGTCACAGCAGGCACAGGTGTCTTAATGATGGCAACGTTCCATTTGGGGGAGGTCCTGCTGATGTGCATGCTGCTTCGCTGCTGTAATTCACTGAGACACAATACAAACTGAACTATCATTAATGTCATTAATGAAAAGTTAATATGTCTGTCAACATTTGTTTTATGGGAAGCGTATGCTATACGCTACAGACAATTAAATATTCTGGCTTTTACTACAAGAATTTTACTATTCTTCAAGCTATGTCATGCTAGCTTCACGGTGGTGCTATATTAAATCTCTCAGACAGATCTCCCTTAAAACCTTCCGCAGATATAAAGCAACTCTTAACTCTAATTGACATCTGCTGCTAATGCAACATGTCCAGCGATTTGTTTAGTTTCCTTCTTTTCACAGTACAGCACATTGGCATTCATGAAGCTTCCTGCACATACACGCCAAACACTACTCTGGGATTTGCTCTCTGTCCCCTCTCTCCTAATGCTAATCAGTTACGGCGCCGGCACTCCTGAGAGAAGCTTCCTCTTTAACATGCAGATAGAAGCAGCACCTCTAGATGAGATGGTGGTGTTAGCGAGGGAATCCCGGCTGGTTTAGCCTGGAAGGAACCAAATAACATTTTGCTTTCATCAACATTACTGGTGACCAGAAATATGACATATAGTTGTCAAATCATGTCCTCATATTAGACTCTCACCGAGAGGCTTCTTATGATTGGTGCAGGTGCATCATCCTCAGAATCATATACCCCTCTGGGTTATCAGTTTCTTTATCAATCCTGATGCTGATATGCATTAAGATTGCAAATTTGTAGTGTCACATACAATATATGTAGATGTGTTGTCATGATAAAAAGAGTCATGGCAGAGAAACAAAAAAGGCAAAGCATGTCAATATTTCACTGAGGAAGGTGATAACAATGCTAGTAGTAATGTCTGTAAAATTGTTACTTCAATTCAGTGGAGAACCATTAACAGGGAGTGCCAGAGTTAAAAGATCTTTCATACAGATAACTACAGGAAAAGACTGTACTCTGCAGCAGCAGCAACCAAATGGATCATCTCCAAAAGACTGTTAATATTCTGCATTAGAACAAAATTACTGTTGTGCTCTACACGTTTCCTTTTTTTAAACTGAGGAAGCTCAAATGAAAAGAATATTTTCTTATTTCCTCCTCTTCAGATATTTTCTGACACACTGTCTTGACAGCTAACGCTGAACTACCAAGAGAAACATGAAACCTGATACTTATTTAAGCCGAAAAAGCAAAAAAACCAAAAAGTGTTACTGTACTGTCATGACAGTTGTCATAAAAGGCTTGCACCCTTTCTCAGCAGACCTACATATCCAGTACGTAGGTATGGTCACACAGTCCTCTATAGCCTGATATGAAAATATGTTCACAGATTATTTTATGATACTGACAGTGACCTGTCAATATATTCTAATCAGTTCAGTTAGCTTAGTTACATTACCTGTGCAGTTTACTAAACACTAGATTTGATTGTGTGGATTTCAGATAGTCCGTAGTGACAAGGTGTGAGGCTTCACTTACTTTACAGGTCTTTAAGTTGAAATGAGTTAGAAACCAGATGACATTAAAAGCTGATATATAATTTGTATAAATCGGCTTTCGTTTCTCTATCGTTCTATATTCTTTAACAAAACGGGTCCAGTGATTGATGTATATCAATTTATTTGATGTCCAGTTCTGAAGGATTGTTTTCTTGGTGGTAGCTATAGAAATAAATAGTGGGTTTCTATGTTTATTTGGGCGATTGTTTTTTTCTGTTACTAAATAGAGAGATGAGGAAGAGTCTCATTAGAATTACTCCTTATGGCAAATTGGCAGTTTTCAATATCTTTGCTGCTTCATGATAATGAAAAAATGTACATACTGTATTGTTAGTGTGTATGGTTACAATTTTAGCAAAGCTGCAAAAGGAACAAAAGTACATTTACACACTAGTCTGACTCTTAGCTTGGTCTGGAGATATGTTTTTAGATAATCAGATAAGTGATGGCACGTCTAGGAATTATTAATGCAAATAGGGCTGCACAACATATTGAAAATTTACCTTCATCGCGATATTGGCCCGTACACATTACAAAGACGGCCTCAACAGAGATATCTAGAAGCGTCTATGTATATTTTAAGGAAGTTACGAGCTATTTCAGTCGCAGTTTATTGCACTCTGTGTCAACGGCCAATCAAATGGGCTTATATTGTCTTAAATGCGCACCTATCCCTCCTCCTCCCCTAATTTGGCAGGGGCACGCGGAATGAGGAGCGTGATAGCTGGTGGCTGCGGGGAAAGTGGAAGAATGTAGATATTTTTTTTTTTTTTTTATTTTTTCTTTTTTTATTATTATATTTTTTTCTCCTTTTAATATTTTTTTTGAATTTTATATTATAAGAAAAAAAAAATGAGCAGCGCGTTTTTTTCAAATTATTTTTTTACCGAACAGCTTTATTCTTCTTTCATAATATTATTTTAAATCTTATTTATATTATTTCTTAACTTGAGGATTTAACTAGACATATTATTTTCCCAAAGATATTAATAAAATTTAAGATTTGAACTTTTTTTTACTTGGTCTACTTCCAAAATCTTTTTTTTCTTTTTTATTTTTCAGCCTATAAAATTTTTATATTTTTTTTTTTTCCCATACCAATTTTCCAATTAAAAAACATTAGTTTTGACTTGACTTTTTTATTTTTTTCTTGAATGACACCTCCCCATCCTCATACCCCCCCCCAGCGATGGACTCTCTCTTCTCCCCTAACCGCTCCTTTATCTTCCTCCCCTCATCCTCCTCCTCCTTTCTTCGTCCCCCTCCCTCTTTCCCCTTTCCTTTTATTATTTTCCCTCCCCTCCCTTCTCTTTTGTTTTTGAAATCTTCTCGCGGATCCCCCCCTTCTTTTTTCCTCTTGTCCCCCCGCCCCCCCTTTTTTTTTTTTTTCACCCCCTTCTTCCCTTTTTTGCGTCGTTTTTTTTCCTTAATTTCCGTTTCGTCACGAATCTCCCCACCCCAATTATGCGGAAGAACTTAAAAACAGCAAGTCGACACTTTGGAGCCACTTCGGTTGTAAGAAAGACAACATGCTACAAACGCAGGTCTGGTCACGCGGCAGAACCCTTCATGAGTTTCACTGCATTTCCTCACAGAAGACGTCGAACTGAAAACTCGGTGTTTGGAGACTGTGTACTTCCCAGACTCACACACCAGTGAAAACCAGCTTTTGGAGTACAGCAAGTGGTAGCCAGCTGAGATTTGCATAAAGAGCAACAGGTCTGCATCACCATGACAACAGAGCTAACATTGTGAAAGTCCCGACCTCAACAACTGGGTCAGACTCCAGTGTTTCAGCCACAGGCCTGCATCTCGCCATCAGTAAGTCTTTTTAGCCCCTTCCACACCTGCACTGGAAAGCGCTAATAGTGCGGATTTTATCCTTTTTAACGTTTGCATTCAGACAAACGTTCTGGTCTTTTATCTCAGATATGTAGTGTTATTTTCTTCTCTTTCATATTAATGCTTTAACCTTTATTAGTCTTAATTTCAGGAAATGATTTCTTCTTTTATTATTCAATCTCTTTTTATTTTTTTTATTTTTTTATTCATCCTTCCCCTCCCCCCCCCCCCCCTTCTTCTCCACCTCCCCCATCATTTTATCTTATTTCCCTCTCTTCATTTTGCCTTTCTTTTTTTTATTTTTCACTTCATTAATCCCTTTCTTCTCTTTTCTTTTCCCTTTTCCCTCTTTCCCTCTCTCTCTCTTCTTTTATCTTTCATTTTTTGTTTTTCCTTTTCTTCAAAAGATCTTTTTCCCCCCCCCCCCCCCTTATTTTTCCCCCCCCTCTTTTATTTTTTTTTTTTTCTTTTTTCTTTCCTTTTTTTTTTTTGTTTTTCTTGTTTTTTTATTTCTTGGCTCTATTACCCTGTCGGCCCCCCTCTTGCTCCTTTCCGTGGAAGTTCTTTCTTTTCTTAGCCCCTTTTTTTTCTCTTTCCAGTCCTCTTTTATCGTTCCTAAATCGCTCTTTTATCGTTCCTACCGCTTTTCCTCCCATGTTAGTATTTAAGATATTTCAGCCCTATATTTTCCTTAATTTTATTATTATTTTTTTACTTTTTCTTCTTTTTTTAGCTTTAAATTTTTTTTTCTTTACTTTTTTTTTCGGCAGTCATTTAATACATTGCCATTTATTTCATTAGTGCTAATTAGCATCAGCAGCCCTTCAGTAGAAAAGATCCATATATAAAAAATTAACTTTCTCCCTTTTTATTCCATTATTCCCCCCCCCCTTCCCTCTTCTCTTTTTTTTCTTCCTTCTCTTCCCCTCCTTTCCTTCTTTTTTTTTTTTTTTTTTTTTTATTTCCTCCTCCCTTTTTTTTTTTTCCTTTTTTTTTCCTCCTCTTCTCATTTAATTTCTATCTTTTCTCAACTATATCTCATCTTACCCTCATTTGAAATGTACCGGCTGGTCTCCATGTCATAGGAGCAGAAATGTTGCAGCACGTTGTTTTGGCTGAATGCACAAGAAAATGTTCCGGACAGAGTTGAAGGGAGAGCCGTGGCTGCGTTGGCTTATCTGCAACATTTCCTGATGTATGAACATAACCGGGGCGCAATAAGTCCGCGAGGAAGCGACATGTTTGAGTCCATTTAAGGAATGGATGGACCTTACCGCTCATGTACCGCAAAGCAAGTCTGAAAGCGGCCAATGAGCGGATTGTTTGAATAAATCAGTTATTTGTTCTACTTTTGAAAAGGGAGACTAAAAATAGTGAAGCAGAAAGACGAAAAGTTGCAGTGGAAAAGCACGGGGTGGACATTTTTAAAGTGACAGTGACGCTTAGCATGAAAAAAGATGCATTAACAAGTATTTTATATATAGTGAAATATATTGTCATTGCGAGTCTCAACACTGTTATCGCAGATCGCAAGTTTTTTCCATTATCATGCAGCCCTAAATGCAAAACAGCAAAAGGGTAAAAGAGCAGCTGTGCAGCTGAACTTCACCTTTAGTACAATATATAGCTGATTCTTACAATATTTTTACTTCTTAAAAGATGCCTCTGTATCCTTAAACCTTTTGGCTCGTAAATTATAGTGCATGCATTCATACCTACATCTATATGCATCTGCCTGGTTTATAGTTTTTCTCTGGCCAATACAGGACGTCATGGACAGAGGTTGAGTTTGCTTGCCCTGACACATGAGAGTGTCATTGGTGAGGCCATTCACATGCTGAGCAGACGTTCATTGTGCTGAGCAAATGCAGGAGAGTGGCAGGAATGCATTGTGACTAGCTTCTTAAATAGCTAAAGGGGCTCTCAAACTTTCAGCATACAACATCACAAAGCACATTTTAAAACAGAAACCCGCTCTGAAAAAAGTAATCAACATAAAACCAATCTCCTGTAAGAAGACATGCAAATCCTATGAGACAGCAGAAAGAAACTTCAAATGCATACATAGTGCACATATATTTTGAAATACAATCCAGCTTCAAGCCCAGCAAATGATTTGGTCAACTTTGGTTGTTTGTTAAAAGTGCTTTACAAATAAATCTGATTTGATTTGGTTTGTATTTTCCATTTGGAAAATGTAGGAACTCGTACACTTTTTTGAGCGAAAGCACTCAAAGTTGCACTCCAAACGGGCACCCTGTATCAATGGCAATCCTCCAATGCTCTTATATCTCTATGCTGACAAAAAGATGTCAACTTCCTCATCAAACAAGGACATATACAAAAAAGAAAGCAGAACAAAGAGTCAGGCGGCCATTTGTCTTCTCAGGAATAACACTGAACAGAATCTGTACACTGGACATCTGCTTGGCCATAAAGAACCTCTCAGCCTCCACTGAGCTCAACAAAAGAGGCATGATTAGAATCTCAGTCAGGCACTGTCCACACCGGATGGCTTACTGCACATGCAAAGGGTCTCTCAAGATGGAGCCAATATGTGGAGTTTATGTTCAGCTTAGGGCAGGGGGGCAACAGAAAGAGTCTGTGTGAGCCAGAGAGTGCAGGAAGTGCTTACCTCGGACTCACACAAACTGGAAGCTGTGCTGTTTTGTTGCAAATGAATTCCTGTGGGCCATGTCAGCCACGGTCACACAAAGAAACTGTGTCTATATATCATTACTATGAGTCAACAGTTGATGTGGCCAGAACTTTCTAGAACAACGCAACTGTATAATAATAAACACTCTTCTAATGGAATCAATTGTGCTGATACAGTATGCAAGCATGCAGAGAGAGATTGGCCATTTAGAGCTGTCTATGTGGTACCATTCATTCTAGCAAAATCTGCAGACAACATCAGATAACAAAGCGTGAGCAGTGACTGTGAGCTGGAACAATCTGTTACCCCAGCGTGTTACCAGCATATGTAATTTCAAACCCAAAAGCAGCAGGGGGACAGTTAGGTCTGCTCTTATTGAGCTGAGCCTGTATCCTGTGGTCACTTTAACACGCAGACTTAAAAAGATTCAGACAAATGCAATAAATTACTTTCTAAACATGTCATGTCCTGATGAAGATATCTGAGATTTCAACTATTTTGAAGCACATACAGCCATGTTTTTGAAATTGTAAGTGTACCCTGAGGTGTTACAATACTGACATGCTGATATCTAGGAGGTAAACACTGTTACACCTGCAAAATGAAAATCCAGTTTTTAACTTTGTTAACATGTCCAAGCCAGGGTTTTGTGCACAACGTGAGGAATTAATTCCATCAACTGCTTTTAGTCTGCCTCAGAAGTCACAACTCAGGTACTCAGCTGCAGGTACTAACAGTAAGACCAAAGTTGACAGGGCTGGTGATGTTCCTCCAACTTTCCAAGCTTGAAATCTACTCTGGGAGGTGTTCTAGTTATTTTTTTAGCTGGGATTTTGGAGTTTTAATGCAGTGAATCGTTATAGATTCATTTTGGGGACAAGGTTAATCTGATGCATGTAGCAACTTGTTATTAACTGTGTGCTGTCATATTGCAATATGAACTTTTGTGATCACATCAAAGGGTAATTTGATTAGTTTGGTTAATTTCTGCTCAGTGTGAGTCTCCACAACTGTTTAGCTGCTCCATGTGTGCTTTATCAGCTTTGATGTGTGTTATAATGGGAAAGGCAAAGTTGAGTAATGCAGACAACACACACCACAGGGAACAATACTGGTGAATATGAAGTTAGAGCTGAAGACTGCACATCATGATGGTACAAAATGCTTCTGATCAAGTTTCAATCAAGCAAAAAGTTTGTTTTGGTCTTTTTTTCAGCTATAACCTGAATGTGCTGCAAGCACTGTAGATCTTTTGATGGAGTCTGTGAGTTTTTTCTCCTCTGACCCACCACATAGAAACTCTCTTTATTCCAGGACCACCTGATTTACAAATTCAGCACAGGCTTTATCTTTTGTGCTTGACAAAAAACACACAGTAGCAGTGTTGGCAGCATTTCGCTCCTTGAAATGGGTAAACAAGTGAGTGAGTGTGGGTGGGGTCAGAGTTCCTCACATGTACAGAAGGACAGGCAGATCTAATTTGTATACTTGTATGTATTTTCCTAATTACTTAGTTAAATTAAATCAATCTATCTTGATGAGGATCTGTGGGCCAAAATGCCAATCAATGAAGACAGGTGTTTGATATGAAATGAAACTTTCAGACAAATTAGGGTAAAAATACCGGTATATATCATATACCGTCATCTAAAATAAATATATTGTGATATGATATTTGGTCCATATCGCAAAGCCCTACAATATAATAGTTTTAATGGTTTCAATTTGGAATCCTACAGTAACAGGAGGTACAGTAACAGAAAACTATCATCCAAGTAAACATCACTCCTACCTCTTTTAAACAAATCCCTCAAAATTACCATGAAAATCTTTTAATTGTTCAACAGAAAAATATACAGGATCCATTAAGTTAGGAGAATTGATCCTCATGGGACGATGGAAACCATATAACAAGCATCATTCAGTAATTATAAGAGTGTTCCTGACAGTCACCGTTATTGCCAGGGGCATCCTGTTGGTGTGGCCAAAAAAAAGAGCATACTGCGATAGCATGTGTCTATCAAAATCTACCACCAGTACCAGAGGAGTGTGAATACTGCGCACTAAAACAATCTGCTGCCTCCGCATGTTACCAGAACATGTCATCTAAAAGTGACAATAAGACAAATAAGTTGTGAGAAAAGTAAACTGTGAGAAAATCTGCTGCAGGTGGACAGACGCAGCGAGCTCTAGTGTCATTGAGAGCCACCTCTACATTCACACAGCATCACAATAGACTTCTCCGACAGTTCTCTCCTCCTCCTCCTTCTTCAGCAGCTCTTTCCACCTGTGTTTGTGAAAGGTCAGCACAGAGGAGGGTCTCTCTACCCCCCTCCCTCAACTCACAGCTCCCACTCCACAATCATCCCCAACACAGGAGCCCAGTGCCAGGAAACTCAATCAAAGAAGGGTTTCAGAGGGCTAGAGACCTCTCAAAACCCTCCATTGTCTTCAGAAGGTTTCCCCCACACTGCTGCAGGTCTATATGTAACACTGTAAGAGGAGTTGCTCATTACTGCCCGTCCCCAGTTTCACTTTGTCTCTTTTATGTTACTGACAGAAGAATCCAGTTGCCCAGCTGGGCCAACAAAAGCGAGTGCAGCTACATAAAAAAGGCAAGAAGAAGAGGAATTAATTTGTACGACGATGATAAGACGCATGTAGCTGAGATGCCATGGATTTGCTTTGGTAGTTTGACATTAAAACACACACACTATGCAACATTGTCACCTTGCATGTCAGTGTAAGACACTTAAAAGGCATGTGTTTAAAATTCGGCATTCATCTCACAAGCCTGAGTATTGACTGATAGACACACCACATCACAATGTGTGTGAATGTCAGAGCAATCCATTATCACATAAAGGAAGCACTATGTAACAGCCCCCTCTCTTTCTCTCTGCCCCTCCTTGGCTCTATTCAGATACGGCAGGTGAATACAAATCATTTCCCCTCCGCTGCTTCCCAAAAAGGACTCTCCATCCAATTTCAGATGTAGAGGAGACAAACAATAGTCTTTTCAAAGTGTGAGAAAATCAAATCATGGTCTTTTTTTAATCAAAGGAAACAATCAGGACATCCAAAATGGAGAACTTGTGGTAAAGATTGAAAATGTAAGTTGTTGTTACATGTTTAAGTTTTAGATAAATAAATGACCAATATGATTTACCCATTAACAAAACTTTAACACTGATGTTTTAAAGTAATTAGCTAACTAGAATAGTTGTTTAATTTCCCTTACCACATTTTTTACTTTTATTGACATGCAATTACAGTCTTTGTCTCTAAAATCACTGCTTGGTTTCAGTTTTAGTAAAGTTTTAGTCTAGTCTAAAGATTCAAATAATGAATGCAACAAGTCATCAGTCAAGTTTACTTTGAGGTTGGTTGTCAAAGTTGGTTATCTCTACATTAATTCTTTATATGCATTCAGAAGTTACTTCACAAAACGAAGCATCACTGAAAAACACCACAATAAATGCAGTTATTCACGCTCAGTTATTTCATAAGGTACACTTTGCTATTTCAGGTTGTACCTCCTATTGTCTTAGAACATTCTTAATTTTTTATAGTATAGGTTCAACAAGGTGTTGTAAACACTCCTTAGAGATTTTGCTCCATATTGACATGATGGCGTCACACAGTTGCTGCCAATTTGCTGGCTGTCCATGATGTTGCACCACGTTCCAAAGAAGGTCTACTGGATTGAGGACTGCTGGCTGTGGAGGCCAGTGGGAGTACAGGGAAGTCATTGTCATGGTCAAGAAACCAAGAGATGATTTGAGTTTTGAGGCATGGTGCATTATGAAGTGAAATGAAATGAAATGAAATGAAATGAAATTAAATGAAATTAAAAATACTTTATTTATCCCAGAGGGGAAATTCAACATTGTAAAAAGCTCAATCTTTTTTCTTTTTTTTTTTTTTTAACAATATAACATCTATATTAAATAATAATATAACAATAATAAGTCAGTCAGTCAGTCTTGTTCTTTAGGGTGATGGCTGCTGGTAGGAATCTAACAGCAGCGTTATCCTGCTGTGAGTAGTCCTCAGGATATGGTCATAAAAAGATAGACACGGTGAGTAATAATACTGATGCGGGCATGAAAAAGTTCCACCTTTTTCTGCCAGAAGTGGTGCACTAATAGTGCACTATTACTACACTATCATTGGCTGAACGATTTGTCCTGCGAATACGTCATCACGCACAGTGTCCAAACTTGGTGTGAGGAAACGTCTTTGTTCCGGGCATTCATTTATGTTCTGAAATCATTTCCCCTGGGCACACAGGCGTATCTCTGTGCGATTGAATCAGCAGACAAGTCGCTGGTAAGTGGCTGGCAAGTGGCTGGCAGTCGGCAGAAAGAGGAACTTTTTCATGCCCGCATCTGTACTCAGGAAGACTGGGGTGTCAGTTGGGACTAAGAGGCCCAAAGTGTGCCAACTGCCAAGAAAGTATTCTCCGGTGTGCTGAAGTATTTGCGTTAACAAGCAATTGAACAGGTGGACATAATAAAGTGGTTGGCGAGTGTAGCTTAATGTGTCCATACTGTAATATACTGGCTGCCAACTCTGAATGACCTTTGACAACAGTGGCCTCAACTACTGCCACTCCATTTCAGGAGTCAAATTTTTTTTGTAATTCTACTTGAAGGCTTGAAGCAAACAAACGCCAAAAGACATTCCTGAGAAGGTCTCCTGATTGAATTTGAACAGAAAAGCAGTGCAATAAAATTGGATTTTAAATTCCCTTTCCACAAGCTTTGTAAAGTTGATCCAACTCATTTCTGTGGCTGAGAAACTTGTGATAGTTAACCAAAAATGAATCAACAGGGAAAGATAACACCTCCTTTTAAAAGGATGGGAGTGCTTTTTGTCAGGAAGTAATTGGGTGACCCCATTTTTTTTTTATGAATCACTGGATTTGTGAAATGAAAGAGAGACTTCTGGAGATTAAAAATCCCTGGTGGCGAGTAAGTGATGGAGTCTGCTGGCATCTTACCAAGGCTCAATGTGAACATGTCTCATGGGTGTGGGTGACTGAAATGTTAGCTAATGAGCACTGATCATACTAATGATGGATTTAGCTTTCTCATAAAGGAGAGTCCTTTATTTTCTGTGCAGCTCCTCACACCAGAGACTCAACAGTAGAGGGGAAAAAACTTCTGTTTTTTCTCTTACAGTGGTATTGTTTTTCTTGTATTATAAGATTTCCCCTATTACATCCATGACTCTGGGAGTTTAAGTGTATTTTGAGTGAATCTGGTGCTTTGCCAAGGGAGTGTTGCAGCGAGACAAACAGTGCTCCACTTCCACAGATCGTCTGGTCCTGTCAGAAATAATGTTCCCAGAAAGAGCTGCTCCATCAGCCCTTAGCTGTCAAACATGATTCCGGAGGAAGCATCACTCCCATTTAACGCCAACAGTCCACCCAGCTTCCACTAAGAGTCTCTGCCCTGTGTCTGCATTTGAAGGGATGAGGGAGGCTGGCTGCTAATGCAGAGAAAGTGTCTGGTGAGTGTTGGATAATGGCTGGGTGAGGCTTTTGAGGAGCTTTTTTTGTCTGACTGCCTCTCTTACTCAGTGCAGGTACTATACAGAAAAAGTCAGACACTGGAAGGTCGACAAGTGCCCCCGGACATGGTGCATGTCACTTCCAGGGAAGAAAACCAGAGGAGTTTGAGTTTGTTTATACCCCTAGGGTTAAACATAACAGGAATGAGGGCCAGGCCACATAATGAAACAAATCTCTGCACAGTAACTACCTCAATTACCTGTCCATACAAAAGAAGAAATAACTGCATTTCACCATGACCTCAGTGTAGTACATAGATCATTTTTACACAGTATCCACTATTTATATAATAAAATATTCCAAACAAGAACAGTAACAATGCAGACAAAGTATTTAATGTTAATGCACAAGGTCGCTTGTTGAATTTCCCATATTGGAAGATGGAGATGTGATGTAATTTACGAAGCAGCAGAAATCCAAAGAGAAAAGTGTGTGCACTGCTTTCTGTTTTAGTGTGTTTCTTTTATTCTCAGCTTCACAGCAGGTGCATACAGAGATTTCTCATTAGAATCGGCTGAGATGCAGGTGAGCTGGAGGTTACATCTAAATTCAGGCATTTGTATTCCACCTGGGGAGGCGACTGTTTATCGTGATGAGCAGATAGACTTGGCCTTGAACCAGGACCCCGAGCTTACCAGTCACATAAATCATTTGGTTTCTCAGAGGCTATTCCAAACACACAGATCCCACCAGATTTAGTCAGAGCGAGGACAATCTTTTCAGTACTGAAGCCCCATCGATATGTAGACTCAAAGAAATCAGACCTTTGGAGAGTGGGAAAAAAAGACCTCACAGGCTAAAAAAAAAGAAAAAGAAATGATGAACAGAAAGACTTTTAATCATGCGGTCAATAATGGAGTGTGTAGTCATTATAGCCTGGCCTTGAATTTTCTCTACAGTTTTCCGTCTAAGTGAAGAATAAAAACTCTAAAGTGGAAAGGACACACATTCCTCTAAAGCAACCTTAGAAATGCAGCATACAAAAGCTTTAGCAAAGTTATGAGGTGATTTCCTGAACAAAGCAAAAAGAGAGAGATCAACTAGCCTGACTATATCGCGCAGGTAATCCACTATCTTTTTATGCCATTTTTAGGCAGGACCTGTACATAAAGAGAGAGGAGTGAGGGTAAAACAAGGCTTTGAAGAAGGGTGAGGAGGTGAAAGGAAAAGCGAAGGAAAAGACACAACTGCAGATACATCTCAGACTCTGCAGGCTGCTTGCTAAGCAGTTTGAGTCAGATGTAGAGAAAGCCAACTATTTTCACACCTGTGGAAAATGTTAAAGGACAGCAGAAGCATCTCAAGAGGGGTCAAAACCACTTTCTCACTGCCCAGCTGTTTCTCCCCTTAAATTTTTTTGTATTATCTATTTGGTTATTCATGTGTTTCATACACTTCCCTGCACCTCCCTCTCTGCTTCTCGCACAAACATGAGAACAGAAAAAGGTACAAATCCACACTATCTTTCTCACATGCAGTAAACATGACATGCATGGACTCTGACAAAAATGATCAAGCTTGTGTCAAAAGAACCCTTGGAAATACTTTGGCATGTTCATCTGAAACTATATCCACCAAGAGCTGTCGAGGGGCACTCCTCAAAAGTATGAACCCCACTTCTCATCTACAGCTCCTTTGATCTCAGAACTACTGCCATGTAATATCACCACTTTTTAACCCAACGTGATAAAGAAGCAGCTCCATTCTCAGTAGAGAGCAACACAGGTCATGTACAAGAGCATTGCTGCAAAAAACCTGAAAACTTGCTCATGGTTTAGCTTACACAGCACAGCATTAAGCACAATTTACAGTCGTACTCAAGGTTATTGACACCCTCCAATTAAAGAAAAGGCTAAATTCACAATAATAATTCGAACAAGAAACTAAAGAAACTAATAATATATAAAAAATTTACAAAATTATAATTTAGTGAAATAAAATATTGCTTTTGAATTGTGATAGGAAATAACAATGAGGGGGAAAAAAACTGCCCCAGAGCACCTTTCCAGTGAAATGTGGACCAAAACACTTTTCAACAGGTGTAAAAGTCTTTTGAGCATTACAGAAAACACCTGATTGCAGTGATTGCCTTAGAATGTTGTTCAATAAAAGTTTAGCTTCAGAGCCCCACCATGCTTGTTTGCTTGTTTTATTTTTTGTGTGCTTTTTTTAATATTTCTTTTGAACCACAATTCAATTTCAGTCTCATGATTTTCATAGAATGTTTATCTTTTATTACTTTTGTCAATTTCAACTTGCTTCACTGACAACTGATTTTTTTTCCTTATTTAATTGGAGGGTGTCAATAATCTTGAGCACGACTGTAAATACTTATTTGATTTTTGATGTGTACTGAAGTTAAGTAAACGTTACATCCCTGGCTGTGGCTAGGGATATTTCACTGACTGGTTTCTTCCATGCTCAGCAGATCAACGGCTCATCAGCACCTAACCAACTGCAACTGTCACTAATTACCTGACATCTCCTCATCTTCCCCCTTGATTGAACAATAATTCCATCCTCCACCTCTGGTTGGCTACTGAGACCATCATCCCTCACCTCCTGTGTATATAACTCCACTCTGGACATTTTCACCTCGAGGAGCATAGAGCAGGCTACGTAAGCAGTGGGCCCGTGAATATCTGCTGCTCTTTTGTGTTTGTTTCCTCTTTTGGTTTAGTTTAAGATTTGGTTCTGGAACCTGCTCTTGTGTTTCCTTTTTGTGTTGGTTCTCACGTTTTGTATGGTATGTTGAGACCCTGGTTTAGGCATAATTTAGGCTTAATTTGCTTTGCTTGTGTAGTTATGACTTTTTGATACCCAGAAAGAGGGCGATGGTGTCCACACCCTGGCTTTTTGCTTTTGTTTGTTTTTTATTGTAAATTCAATTCCATTATTTTTAAAAACCTCTGTTTTCTTTGTATTTAAACCCTTGACATCTGGGTCGTAACAGTAACGATAATGTTAGGTCAAATAACAATACATGGTATTGTATTGTGACAACATACACAACCAGTCAACAAGTTTTAGAACATGCCTATCTTTACAGCTTGTATTTTTACAGTCTTTGGTAATCAATAAAAGTTGGGAGAGCTCTGGGAAATCGAGGCTTGATCAGCAGATGTACTGTAGTTGCAGAACAGATCTAAAATGAAAAGGGCCTTTTCGTATAATTCTGAAATGTACTTATTTGAGTGCAAGCAGACCTAATCATTTTTTTTGCCCACTGGCAGCTTATCATTTACCTTTTGCTTCATTATTGGGCTTGAACTGCTTGAATTCCAACAAAACAAAAAAAATAAGGTGTTCAAAACTTTTGATCGTTGCGTAGTTTAAAAGAAATATTACAAAAATTGAATAAAAATCACAGATCACAGTTTTTTCTCAACCACCATCTATCCCCTTAGACCCTTGATTGTTTGGCTCTTAAATGCTGCAGATGGAGTCATATATGATGATATGAAGCCCTAGTTGCTCAGATGTTGACGTCTATAACCTGGACGGATTAGCTGGCATTCTTCCTGTCATTCTGCCAGGCCTGCACTGCAGCCATCTGCACTTCTTACTCATTTCAGGGGGTTTTGGCCTCAGCCTAGTCTGTAGCCAGTGGAACACGTGATCATCAAAGTCAAATGTCTTTATTCAGAGAATAAAGACTATTTATCCATGGTGGGGGAGTTTTGCATGCTGATGTTTGCTATTTTGCAGCACTCTGCTGTAAAAATAGCATTTTAATGTTCATCAAAAGAGCAAAATTCAACTAACGAACAAAAAGATTGTTTTTCAGGATAGTAATGTAACCACAGAGAGAGCCACAATATCTTATTCATTTCTACCATCATCATTTAAACCTCTGCTATATTCCACTAACCAGGCAACCAACACTATCTAATCAGGGGCAGAGAAGGGGCAGGATTTGATTGACAAGCTGGAAGGAGAGTGACTGCAGCAGACTGAAGAGTCTGATGAAGTTTAAGTTTTTAATAGGTTTACAAAACCTTCAAATTTACTGCTTGATCCTCATATGCTTTGATATTTTTGCTTTGGTCTCTTCCTTATGTTTGTATTAAACACAATTCCCCTTAATTCTGTGAAATGTACTGAAATGGTTCATTAACTATTCATTCATTTGGCCAGTAAGAAACATGCCTGGATGATTAATTTCTATTCACTGCAGCTTACTTGACTGGTGTTAGTAGATTTTAGGCATATTACTTGTTTCGTCTTAAGCTCAAAGTAGCAAATACCTTCTGATTTTACTTTGTGAATATATCAGGTTATAAAAGATCTTAGAAAATATCTTGGATGGTCAGTCTTTTTCCCACCCAGCCCTATTTGGCATCAAAACACTTTAACAATGATAACACACTGCCTGACGGCCACGTGAGAGAAATTGGTGAAAGACAGCAGTATGGAGGTGAACAGAAACCTCTGTGGCCTTCTATTGGAGGGCCTGGTCCCTGAATGCAGTAGTCCACAATAGACACTTCACGCCTCGCTGTGTTTCAAACAGCAAATTCAGTCTGTGGCTCCTAAGTGTGGCCCTCTCTGACTCGGGCCATTCAAAACTGTAGACTCAGCCTCTTTGGCCCGCAGCACACATTCACAACAGGCAACCGCCTCAGAGCGATGACAAGGGAGAAACAGCAAGAACTCAGCTGCAAACAGGCCGACAGAAAGGCAGAGGCAAAGAGGTTTTAACAGGCACGTAAATGAATAATCTGGGAGCGAGTGTGCAACCCCTGCTGACAAAAATAAAACAACTGTAGCATCAACAGGAGAGGTAGATGAGCTTCAAGCTGCCAGAATCCCTTAACTCTCGGCTCAGCCTTCGCCCCTGACGCGCCGCGCTCCAAGACCGAGGTGAACCCTCCCTTCACACTCCAGTGGACGGTGGACAGGCATCACTCTGTGTCACATCCACTCACAGGGCATTAGATCAACTCCCTGCTGGATCATAGACACACTTTCAGCACAACCCCAATGAGAGAGTGAGCCAAAGGTCATCAAGGGTTGTTTTAAAACCAATTCTCTGAGCTCTAATGCATCCTGAGACCTGATGCTTTAGGGAAATGCTTTAGCTTTTAATTCTACAACTGCCATTAGGGAACTTTTCTACCTCTGCATGCTCCATTATGACACTTTCAGTGTCAATAAGAGAGTGAGGCACCAGTCCAATTTTAAGCTCTAAGTGCTATTTTGTGATTTCTAAGTATTGACGCCCACTGTCACAGCAGTGGGCGAGAATAAAGAGGGTTTTGTTACCTTGACAACTATATGCATCAAAAGGCTAGTCAGAGCCTAGAAAACAGTGTTTTGTTGTAATTCCTTGCCAAATCTGGCTGCCAAAATGGATGCTGACATGAAAACACACTTTGCCAGTGGATAAATGGCAGTCGGGCAAGTGGTGGCCTTTGCTCCACAGCTAGAAAAAGCAGATTCATTACAACCAAACAGCAAGAGGAAAGATAAAGGTGGGATAGTAGCTAAAGGACTCGTGTGATCTGCTTGTGAGAAAGTGTTAATGTTAACGACTTCACACGTTTGCAGTATAACAAATAAAGATATTTAGACTGAGGAAACTTGCCAGGCATGGCAACAGACTGACATCTGTGTGTGTTCGCATCCTGAGGGAGCGGAAATGCCTCTGAGAAGAACGTTTGATTGTAAAAGACTGGAAGCTCACACTGTTTTGGAAACTGATGATATCAGAGGAGATGAGATGAAAAAAACAGAAACAAAGATCGAAAGTCACAGAGAAATGTTTTCAACTTACCAGAGAGACTTAAATCCCTTCTCTCTTTTTCCTCCCTGGCTTGTCTGCCTCTTCGTCTGTAGTTTTCTTCAATCTGTTCAAACAAAAATAGAATATACAGCATTTAGATTTCTCATTTTGCTACAGGGAAATGCCAGGATTTTACACCAACTTGCAAATAAAATTCATCTTTGTTACAGATGTTTCTCAGTGGGGAATATTGCAGAGTATTCAGTTCATCTACTCCCCTCCACAATAGGTTTACTTCTCTATATTTATTGTGATTGTAATCTCCTAAAAATCCTTTTTATAATTGGCATCTCCAGCACAGTCACCATAACACCACAGGATGTTTCAACATGGAATCTCTTCTTTAAAGGCTCGGTCTTACAAAAATGAGAGTTTTTGACATGTATAATCATGCGTGAGTGTGCTGGCTCTTTAGAAATGCACTTAAAACACTCCCAGCTGTGACACGATTTGGAGGTGAAAAGAAAGCAAACACCCAAGCTGCGTAAACCAGAGTGTGATCATGGATTTTCAGAAGCAACAGTGTGTAATCCAAGCTGAAAGACATAAAGGCCTGTAGCTGAGAGCTGGAGGAGAGACACATCTCCTCCCCTTGTCTTGTTTCATCTTCATGATCTCTTCTTCCCTTAACAACTCCATTTCTCTTCTTATTCCTCTTTACCTCTCCTTTCCCCTCAACCTCTTCTTCCTCCATCATTGTCATCCTCACTCATGTCTTCTTTCTTCTCAGAATGTCTCCTTTTCAATCTTCTCCACATTTTTCTTTTACTGTCTTAGTTTTCCTCCTCTCTCCTCAATGCCCCCGGTGTTATCTCATGCTCTCTAACCTGCCATAACCAATCCTCTTTTCTTCCTCCATGTCATCTCTGTTATGTCCTCTCCTACCCTCTGTGCCACCACCTTCTCAGGCTTAAGGTTAGGATTCATGTAGGGCCTCATGCTGTGCAGAAAGTCACGGTACATCTGTTAGACTGCTATAAAGATATTTGGGCATATCTAAAATAAGACCATCTTCAACATCTCATGTTCTACCAAATCATGAAAGTTGGGAAAATTCACAGATAAAAAAAGATACAGTCCTTCCAATGCATTTTAATTTCTCTACAAATATTTAAGGCAGCATGCAGGAATGATTAAAAAAGAGTTTAAGATATGATGTTCTGGGCGATAATTTTATAACGATATATACCGATTGATAGGCGTGCCTGCGATAGAAAAAGGAGGCTTGATAGAAAATGCAAAAACAACAGTATCCCTTTGTTTTTCCTCCCAACCAATCACAAATGCAGAGCCAGGCATGCTCTGTCTCCCAAGTCCCGTCCCTCTCAAACCACAACAGAGAGCTTGTGAAGAAGCACGGCAGGGAGTGACGGGGAAATCGCGTCAGATGAAGCCACGTTTCCCCTACTTTGACTGACGGCCCACCGTGGCTTTATTATCAGAGCCACTCCTTCAGAATGCTGAGAATTAAATGATTTAACATGAACGTCAACATTTCTTAACTGACGCTGTGCAGCGGTACTCAAGTGTCATCTGCTGTGCACATGGACAGCATGCAGAGCAATGGGGAAGATGCGGAGAGCATCGGTGTGCAGTCCAGAGGGAGTAAAGGTTACTTAGCTTAGATTTTGCAAGTTGAATAGACATTACAATAAATATATTGGTTAAAGTTTTGATCACATTGGGGCTTTGACTTGAGCCTTTCTTTGAGGTCTGTAGCTCATCTACACGAGTCACGTTCATGCACATATACAGTATATCATTGCACAGTAGCGTGATCAAAAATATGGTTATTCCAAAAAACATTCTTAAAATGCCATAAAATACAAATCTGACTCTGGCATTATCTCACAGAGGGAAGCGGATGTCCAGCATGTAGCTGCTACAAGGGTGAGTTAGATCCATCAAAACCCTTTTAATCCTTATTTGTAAAGTTTCTGATTATTTTTAAGCCATAGATTTAAAGGTAGAGTCCGAAGTTTCTCCCCTGAAAATAAACATTTACTTCTGCAAGTGGAATCCGTCTCAAACCGCGCCAATGGGCCTCTACTCTTGTGCAGTGGGGAGTCCTGTCTGAAATTCGCTCTTTAGCTTTGTTTTGTTGTGGTCAGGACATTTCTGGATTTATAGATTTCTGTTTAAATCGCCGGCCAATGACAGAGCTAAGGGCATAATGCTGTATGGGAATAAGTTCATGATTGGAGCAGATGCCTGTCACTCGAACTCTCGCAGAAAAAAAAAGAAAGAAAATGACAGATGCACCGAAGAAGAGGTAAGAGCTTTAGATAGTGCGCATTGGAAAACCAGGGTTTAAAGGGACTTGAGGCAAGATTAAGAAATAAAACTCGCGACTGCCACAACTGGCGCTTCAGGTAACTGCAGCCACAAACCAAGCCATCACGGGAGTGTGCACAAACTGAAGCTATAATCTTGTTTACTACGCTTTTTCTTCGTAGTTACACTTTTTTGTGTCTTTCAGTTGAGCTGGATCGTTTGATGACGGCAGAAGAATCCATAACTATTGCTTACAGTGTTTGAATTTACCGTGACCGTCTCCTTCCTGTATCAAAACTGTCAGGGATGTGGATGCAGCGTCATTTGACGTCACATCCGCAGGGTAGCGCGGGAAATTCGGCCACCGAATTGCAGCGCTTCATGCAGCACACAACCTGTTCAAGGCAACGGAGAGAGACATGGGTGGGCTCGTTCTTTTTGGTTTTCAACGCTTCATCACCCATAAGTATTAAAGGTGCCACAACATCAAATTTCACTTTTCTGGGGTTTTGGGGGTATAGTATGATCTGTTGTGCACTGATGAGGCCATGTGAATGTCCAGAGTGAGAATCAAAGTTCCTGTTCATGGTCTGTCAGCTTTGTCACTCTACTAAGAAAAGGTTGAATCAGACAGCAGTCTATCATTCTACGTAGTTCTATCATTCTACGTAATTCAATTGCTCCAATAAGAGCACACTATCAAATAAACAGCCTACCCCCCTCCTCTCTCAAAACGGTCTATGCACCGTTTACTTTGCTCCCCCGCTCCCCCTCCCTATCTGATTCAGCTGCGTGTGTGGAGCTGAGTAGTAACTTCTGTGCAGTCAGGTCTGGATTTTCAAACAAATGAATTTAAAAGAAAACTTCTGCAGCAACACTGAGGGAGGCGACCACAACCTTGTCATTACCTGTAAGTTTATTTATTTTCTAAATGCTGTCTTGTCTGATAAACGTAGCTCACTGTCTGAAGTGCCCATGTTGCTAGCAGTTAGCCTTTAGCAAACTCCGACCGCAGCTTGACCTAGATTCTCCGGATAAGGTCATAGCCAAAGAAGGTGTAGCCGATCAAAATGAAGTCCACGTCGTCTCCGGGTAAAGCTCCATATCATCACCGGACCGAACTGTATTACTGAGGAAGTGAGGGCTGGTGTTTCAAAACAATACCCCGCTGTGAAAAAATGCTGTTTTTTTCTTTGGAGTATTTTCATATGCAGTAATGCCAACAACATAAACTAGTTTTTAACTGCTATGTCATCACTCCTTTGAAAAAGCTGGACATGCTTGTTTATTCTTCCGAAATTCCTGCCTCTAGTCCCTTTAATACTGGTTTGGCTTTTACCCGCTTCTGAGCTCTGAAGGAGTCGTTGAAGCTGCAGGCTGAAGAACAAGGCAGCCATTAGCCTGAGAGGGAGGGGCGCTCAGTTTGAATACTGTTGTTTGCAAACAGAAACTGTGGAGGGACTCCGGACTCTACCTTTAAGTTGCTATCATTTGTTGTCCAGAAACACAGTTACTACTGCTGCTATTTAAAATATCATATATATAATTTTATTTATCATTATGATTTTTGCTTCTGTTCTCCTGTAAAACTTGAAAGCTTTAAGATTTTAGTTTCAGAATTAAGATTTTTATAATGTATTTGGAGTTGTTTGTGTACTTGTTTTATCAGACACAGTTGTGTAAGGTTGCATGTCATGTTCAACTTTGACAAAATATTTGAATAACATTAACCATCTTACATCTTTAAATCTAAAGAATAACAAGTAACATGTAAGATTGTCAAAAACAATGGTTTTACAGTATATTGTGATATACTGTATATCGATATTGACCAATATGACAAAAATGATCATGAAAGAACCTTTTCCCATATCGCCCAGCTCTATGATGGACAAATGAAAAGAATCATTGTTTTCACATGACAACTTCATATCTCTTTGCTTTTATAATCAAACTGACTCACGGGTTACAAAAGGCTTCAACCCCCAAGTTATAAAACGTCTTGCATCATCTCTTTTATCTCCTCCTGTCATGGCTCGCACAGTCATATCTTTATCCTCCTTCATATCTGTCCTGTCCTTCTATCTCTTTCCTCCTTACTGTGGACTTGTATATTGCCTCCTGTGAGGCAATATACAAACATGTTTTCATATTCTAATTTCCTAAAATAAATTAGATGCAGTGAAAATTTTAATGCGAGGTCACAGGTTAGAAAAGCCTCTCATCTTTGTCTTTCTACTGTGCAACAATCACAGTATTTATTCTCTGTCAGCTTCTGTTTTATATCAAACCCTCTTTTCTTTTTTCCTTAAACTGTGTCACAGTGAATACAGGCACACCCAAAGGAATTGACAGGCAAAATGATTGAAGAAGCCAATCCAATTTACTTCTAGTGAAGGCTTATCGACTTCAGTCTGCTGCTAAAATAGGAATCTGGAAGCCCCACAGAGAAAGACACCGTTTCCACTTGGTTAAATAGGAACACTGCAACTGCACCACTTCACAGATACAATTGTCAACTACAGGTTTACATTAACTCTCTTACACACAAGCAACCAGTGTGTTTCTTCACAATTCTTTTTCTCATCTTGCTGAACAATATTAAAACCTGCAGCCACGGTGTGTCCAAAACATACAGTGTGTTTTGCCATGCCAGCCTACATTGCTTATTTCTATTTGTGAAATCCATAGATTTCAAAAACTACATCTCTTCATATGGTCAATACATTCCTAACAGAATATCTCACCAGATATCTGATCTTTCCACGGCTCTGAATTTAAGAGGATTTTGACCCAGATTTAAAATAAAATAAAAAAACTAATATGAATGTGGTTCCTTCCTTCATAGCATCTGATTACATCAATGCTGACACCTGTGTTGACTCCACACCCCAGTGAAGAACTACCCCACAGCTCCACTCTTGATCAGCTCTTGCACTTCAGCCTTACAAGACCCAACTCTTCATTTCAGCTCCTCTGTACATTCCCAGGACAGCAGTCAAACAGCTGAGATTTCTGAATAAGACACAGAAACAAAGTGACCTTTCCACATCCTGTTTGAATGATGCAAGTCCTGATCCCATCAAAAGCAGCCTCACCCCATGACACTGTACCAGCCATCCCATCGCCCCACCCCTGCCCTCAAACACCACAGAGTCAGTCCAGATTGGCTGCCATGGTGATAAGAAGAGGGATGGAGGACTGAGACTGAAAATAGCCTGATATGATGCCAATGGTGGGCAACAAGCATGAGTACAAAACACCTCGCAGCAAGAGACACAAAGTGTCCG
The DNA here is from genome assembly GCA_023101725.1 of Atherinomorus stipes. NCBI lineage: Eukaryota > Metazoa > Chordata > Actinopteri > Atheriniformes > Atherinidae > Atherinomorus > Atherinomorus stipes. The sequence goes on along the minus strand of JALJCO010007183.1, from coordinate 85,734 downwards.
GAGTACCTCAGGGCACACTCTCATGCCATTCAAATGACTCATATCACAAGATATACACTGTAAGGCTTTATCAATGACAAATTGACAGTATGACAACATTTTACAACTCAAAATAACAAATGGTTAGAGCAATAGTGTTTCTCCATGTTTGTGTAATGTTTGAATAAACATTTTAAGAAAGTTAATATTCTGGTTACAACATCTCCTGCTGATTAAAATTGTAAAACTGCGGAAAAATATTTAGAGCTACCTAAACAGGTATGTACAATTTGTAGTAAAGTACCCAAATGCCTGATTTAGTACTGAGGCATTAGGCAACAAAGGAGAAGTAAACACTGGAAATGCAGCAGAAAGACCACAAAAACACAAATTTAACTTATCAAAACCACTGAAGCACAGATTAAGTTGATCTGAGCAAATTTTGATTTTGTACACAAGTGAAAAATCTCTCTCTAAGTGCATATGTTTGCTTTCCGTTTGCCCTCTCATATGAAATATAAAAAGGTAAAAGTGAGATGTCAACAGGTCAAGCAAGCGTGGCTCACTGCAGATAATGCCAAGTGGTGTGGTCTCTAATGAGGTTGGGTTTCTTCAGGCAGTCTTGCCATGATGAGTGTGCATGTGTGTGTGTGTGTGTGTCATATAGTGGAAGGGGCTCAACACTAGTGAAGCAGCCCATGTGTGGGTTTAATTCTAGCCTTGCCTAATGAGAAGCTGAGCGTAGCTATAGATGATACCGCTCTCCCGATGAAGCGCCATTACCGCCAAAGAGGGAAGAAATAATTAGAGTGGAAACACACTCTTTCTTTCCTTATGAGGAATTTCCATTTCCATCAGACGACATGGTTTGTTGGGACAGAGATGTGCTGCTCTTTGTTCCTATACTGAAGATAAGCCCATACTCATCAGAATAAAGAGGATGTGAGGATTGTTGATGTGCACGTTTTTTTAAAAAGTGCAAACGATTAATACGGCGGCAGACTGTCAGAGGCGACAAGCTCTTCTGGATGTCTCAATGCAAAACATACTTAAAGCCTTGACTGTCAACAGTAACAGATAATTGTCTTTCTCTATATTTACAGTTTAAATAAAAATCATGGACAGATAGTTGAGAGGCTTATAGTGAAAAAGATTAATAATTCAGTCAACATAAACAATAAAAAAAATAAAATTGGGTAAATGTCCATCACACAGTCTAAAAAACTATAAAAAGTTGCATTCTCATTGCTGAACAATAATCCTAATAAACATCTAAATATCTAATTCACAGTTAAATAAAGTAAAAAAGACAAATACATTTTAATGATTGAGATATTTAAGGAGTCTTTTTTGCTTGTGCTTTTTCTATTTTTCATTAAATAAATAATTACACACTAATTAGATAGAAATAAACATGGTTTCATCTTGCTTAATTTACAGACTTACTGTGTCAGCAGAGTAATTATCCAAGAGGTTTCAATAAGCTAAGAGAAATTAAACACATTAATGAGCTCTAATGAGAAGTTTGCCTGGGTGACCACCTGCAGATATTAGAGAGCATAAAAAAGCAGTATTTTGTGAATAAATCCATCTATACAGCCTTTAGATTAAAAAAAAAAAAAACAAGAGTATACTTCACCTTTTTGTCTGTATGTATCATTCAGGAAAAATCCCCTCAGCTTGTACATTTGTTACATGAGAGAAACTCAGCTGTCATAATCCCAGTGGTTGTGTGTTTCTCGATGTATCTGCTGTGACTGAGTGACAGTAGAGAGAGGAGCTGATCCCCTCACGAAATCAGCCCCCCACCCACAAACACACCCACAGCCCCCCTCCCCTCCCCTCCACCCACAAACCCTCCCCTCCCCTCTCACACTGGGATTAAAACAACCTTTTGTCTCTCCACAATAGGGGTTAAACATTTCCTGGTATCACATGAACAGCTACCAGAATCCAAAAAGTTGCCAGGTTGTGTTTTTGTGGACATGTTAGCGCAAGAGCATGAAACATTCAGAAAGTTGTTTGTTTTGTATCAGACACATCCTTTGGAAGAATAAGGAGAGGATAGAGCATTAACTTCCTGCTGTTTGAAGTTGGCACGGCATAAAAGCCAAACTGACAATATAATTTCATGTTAAATCCAACAGCCTCCGGTATACAGCAAAATAACTGTCAGCTGTGTTGATTGTGCTCGAGTCAATGCAGCGTTCTGGATGTTCAATAGAGGGTGGAGATGGAGGAGAGAAGGAGCAGCTACTTGAATAAAAAGAAACAGCCTCAAGGCACATCCTATGGACTTCCTTTCCCATACAGTAGAAACCAAAGAAAGTGCTCACCTACACTCAACAGATGTCCCCATGCAATCTAATCTAGTTGACTCAGTGAGGGGAAGCTTATTTATTGCCGACTCCTCACTGGTATTATTGGAGCCCTTTTTAAAAGAATGGATGTGGAAAGTCTTTTGGCGTCTGTTAGCTGTGGTTGCAGAGGGCAACAATGGTTTCAAAGAGTGGCTTTTCTCTGCACCCAGCCTTAAATAACACTCCTCTCCTGACAAAAGCACAGAAAATGTAACATTATCTGCATCAAAGAACACTGTCTGTCCCACTCAACAATGACTTAGACTCTTATATCCAAAAAGCACTTTTATCCACATCTTTTTCTTTCAATTGCAACTCCGTTCAGGACATTTACTTCTACCTCTAAGTACAGATTTGAAGTTTTTACTTTATGCGTTTCCATTTTATTTCAAAGGAAAAGATTACTTTACAGTTGCTGTTAAGAGTTACCACTCAGAATCAGATTTAAAATTAAACTCATCTTCAAATGCCTTGAAAATGTTAAAATGATGCAATGACTCATGGAAAAAAAAGGGAATGAAAGCTGTTATTAAAATAAAACAAGGTTTTTTGCAGAATTCTGTTTTCCATCCTTTAAGACCCAACAAAACATGACAAAAATACCACAGATTCAGACCCTTAAAGGATAGCTTTCGTTTTTCTTTTTTCTTTTTTTTTTTGCCAACCTGGACCTTACCTCTAGGAATTTGTATGAGCATTTACTCACCGGTAAAATTTTTGCATCACTCTGACTCCTTCGGATGATATTTATATTATTTGCCATCTACGTATGTCCATCTAATGAGAATGAAGGGGGCAAAATGAATGGGCCTCTATATAAGGCACTATCTGCAGCAAAACTCCTTAATTTCACACATACTTTATGACAAGTTAACAAACAAACAAGTATTATTGTCCTTTGAGTTCAGAACTAGCTTTCCGTTAGTTATTGGGGGCGTTCTCCACTCATCTGCTGGCTGCGCATGCCTACTGACTTGCAACCCTAATACAGTTGCGAGAGCAGCTAGCTAGCCAAACAACAAACTGCAATCCATGAAAGTCTGAACTCACAGGACAATAGTACTCATTTGTTTGTTTGTTTGTTCGTTCATTTGTCTTAAAGTAATGGTGAAATTAAGACTTTTTCCTGCAGATAATGCCCCCTTCTGCCCCTTCACTCCCATTACAGATCTGGGCATGAAAAAGTTCCCCTTTCAGCCGACTGCCAGCCACTTACCAGCCACTTACCAGCGACTTGTCTGCAAATTCAATCACACAGAGAAACGCCTGTGTGCCCAGGAGAAACGATTTCAGAGCATAAATGAATGCCCGGAACAAGGATGTTTCCACACGCCAAGTTTGGACACCGTACATGATGGCGTATTTGCAGGACAAATTGTTCAGCCAGTGATAGTGCAGTAATGGTGCACTATTAGTGCACCACTTCTGGCAGAAAAAGGAGGAACTTTTCCATGCCCAGATCTGTATATGAATATACGCAGGTGGTGACAAATCTAAATATCGTACATGATGTACATACCCTCAGAGAAAGTTTAAACTGCACTAACCACACAGCGTCACTTGATTTAGCAAAGATCCTGAATGCAAAATTAATCTTAATTATGTTGAATAATCCCATATACACTTTGCAAGTGAGCCAAGGTTACTATATTACTGCTGGACATATCCAGATGGTACGAAATACATCAGTGATCTGCCCTGAGGTATTTACCAGTTTTTAACTAGCAACCAAATTTCCACCAAACAAATTTAAGGTCTTCAACTACATCTAAAAAAAAAATCACTCATTCTTTTAATATCTATTCTGTTTTTTGTTTGTTTGGGGGGTTTTTCTCCACTTAAAAATCTCTGAGCTTCCTCCGGAACTGTTTGGAGCCAATCCGGGGAAGCCTCTGATCTCAAGTACAGAGACAGAATTTGCATTCACAGGTGGATGGGCTGGTAGCTTCAGCTGCCAACATTTCCTCAATCCAGCATGTGTGTTTTTTGTTTTTTTTTTATCTGGGACAGTAGTTGTTTTACACTTATCAAATTTATGCAACAATTATTGCTTAGTTAACATTAAGAAGAGATCATGTTTTACAGTAGGTTTAAATTAAACCTTTCAGTAACAGAAGCAGAAATTTTACTGCCACTCTGTAACAAAGTAGCAGAAGGTAGTCTGAGCTGCTTTCTGTTTATCAGAGATGAGACATGGAGATAATGGCCTAGACCGAGTCGGACATCAAGCTACAGGGCTCATGACATTCACAGGTGGCTGATAATGCTTCTTCAATTTCACTTCTATAGGATTTTTATGCATCTCTCCTTTTTCTAACTGGTATTTAAATGTCTGAATGAATCTTCAATCACTGCTCTATTGTTCAACATTTAATAATCCTACAAATTTGCATGAAACCTGTCTGCACTAGAGAGCTGGAGCAAAATGGCTTCACAACATGCTCATTGGAGCAAATTTATAATTTCCACTGAGTTTCAGAGATGAATCCTTCAGCCTACAGGCTGTTATAGTGCATCTGTGCTGCAATTCCACTTTCATTCAGTAATAAACAGCTTCTGGCATTTTAAATGTAAACATAACTCAGCATGTAAAGCTTTCTCAGCGTCTAACATCACCACATGAAGCGGCATTCATTTAAAAAAATGGATCATAAATAAAAGCCTTCATTGAGAGCTCTTTCATTTCAGAGAAATGATGGATAGTGCTGGAGTGTATGGATTATAGTATGAAAATGAGTGAAAGGGCTATATTTCTCTGATCGAGAGGCGTGATTGACCAAGTCTAATGGGCATTATTTCTGCACACTGACTCTGTAGAGCAGAGACACTGGGCGATCCCCACCGGCCCATTGCTCCTTCAGACACACACTGAGACGGGACCGCCGCCCTCCCTGCTCTTTGTCACGACACCAATAGAAGAACAATATTTCAATGGCAACTTTTAACAGAGCAAAGTTCGTGCAGCAGTCTACACTGGGCCCTCCTAACTGGAGCTGCAAACTGCACACATTTGTGTGTGTGTACGTGCCTGCGTGGGCGGGTGGGTGTGTGGGTGTATGTGGCGAGAACTCCTTTTGAGTTTCCTATTCAGAAATGTGAATGGGAGTGAAATATGATTGGCTCACAGTGAGAATAAGGGGCTGGGTTCACAAGGCTATCAAGGCAGAGTGGGGGGACACTTGTGAAATACCTCAAGAGAATAAGAAGACAAGCATGGATGATTTAGTGCTCTAAAGTTTGCTACTAGCACATCTTTCAAGAAATCTTTTTATGGTTGTTTATTTACGCACAACTTCCAATATCGTTTTCTGTCTTCTTTTCAGGTCACGTTGAGTAAACAACTATTTCAATTTCAATTCTTCTCTACAGTGTAATAAAATGTGACAATGGCTTGATCAAACAGGACAGCAGTGTCCTCTGGCAATCGCTTTGCTTTGTCCTCATCCATGTCTGAATCAATTTTAGTCTTGTTAACTCAGCCTGAACTCATTATAACACAATAACAGCACGGAGGTCAGGAGTCCTGAGGTATCACATGGTAAGACGGTCATTGTGATGTGAGGTATCTGGTTAACTATCAAAGCAGATACATGTGGGTGAAAGAATTTCATGAAAACAAGGTTTCTCATCAAGCTGCACTGATCAAACAGGCATCAGCTTCAGCTCAGAGGACGACGAGGAAAACAAAGCGGCAGGGGTCTTAAGGGAATTTACATGAATTACAGCAAGACGCCCAAAGAGACGGCCACGACCTCTCCTCAGCTTTTTGAAACTAAACAACAACCCGATCCCACCCATCGACACACACACTCTCACACAGGCACAAAGACACACTGGTGGAGAATGGTGTGACTGGTTTCCATGGTGCCATGAGGCTCACTGACAGGGCTGGAGTGTTAACATGCTCACAGACAACGGAGAAGATGATGGAGAGAAAAAGAAAAGGACAGACGGAGAGAGAGAGGCAGAGCGAGAGCAGTAAAAAAAACAAAGCAAGTGTAGTATAGGAGAGATTTACCACACACAGGCAGCAGACCATCCCTGAGGTTAAGGACCTGTAGGTATCATATTTCTTCTTAACTAAAAGAGCCTCACTGACACAACTGAAAACTCACAAGAGTTCAACTTAACAGAAGCCAAAGTGGTGACAGGCACTTTGTTTCCTGCTCCTAATGTTCTCAGCCTTATTCTAGTAACTGTAGTCTAAATTGTTCAGGAAAAACTCCCTTTCGTTAGTTTTTTCCCACTTTAAGAAGTTTTGGAAAAATATCCAGCATGTAAAATAACGTTGTAGTCAACAGGTTGACAGCAGAGACCTGGGAAAACACTGACACACACTGAAGAACTCAGTGAGTAAATCTAATTTCTCATACTAATCAAAAATTAACTGTACAGGACAGTAGAGTTAAGTTTAGCTGCATGGAAAGCAGTCTCACAACTCTTACCTGCACCAGATATACTGTATGCTCACTGTGAATTCTTGTGGTATTCCTTAACCAAGCAGGAAGTTACTGGTTTGTAATACTAACAATAATCAGGAATAAAATATGCATCTGTCAGGCTGACAAGGAGACAATGGCAAGTAAGCAGGAACGTTAAGGTGCTTAAAGTGGAAATGAAACAGTCAACCAAACTAACTTTATTTACTAGACTGAGTCCCGGTCTTATCAATAATTATATTAAAAACATGACAGATATAAGCATGTAAAAGAAAAATGTAACAATGTTTTATGTTTTTATGGCAAGAGCGCTGCCATCTTGCTGTGACATCACCGGGTTGGTTGGTGCACTGGCTCCGCACTGAATCAATAGGTATAACTAGTAGCAATAACCAGCGATAACTACACAATAAATAACAACAAGTTGCAGCACATTTTAGATCGTGAATACAACGGAAGGTGAAGCTGAAATGCCTGTCAAGCATCCAGATCCTGTTGCAGTTGCTTTCCAGCTGGTTTCCAGCCCATACACCTTGTGGCTGAGGAGAGAGGACGTGAAGCCAGTGCTGGTCTCAGGGCGCGGTGAGTTGGCAGCACCTGCAGGTGTGGCATGCTGTTCAGCGATGGTCACGATCATGCTGCTGTCAGGTCAACATGGACCATGTCATGTGTGAAGAATTTGCATAACAATTTGGATTGTGCATTTGGATTTCTGTACTGGGAGGTGGACATTTTGGAGGCGGTGTTGTCCCTGAACGATGTCCAAGCAGAGACAAAGGAGCATCGTGTAAACAACAAGTAGGCTAACTGTTAGTAAAGCTAACGTTAGTAATTACTGGTGATTTAATGTAAAATAAAATAAATCTATAGCAAGACAGGGACATGATGGGAAAGATGTGAATACAGCCTGCAGGATGGTGAGGGAGAGTGCAGCGTTTGGTATAACCGTAACCCGCCGTGGAAAACGCAGTCCTGGTAAGAAAGTCTTTACGACAGCCATTTCAGGCCAACCCTGTTCTGTTCATCATCAGGCTGTGGAGAGGGTATTTATGAGTGTTACTGTTTGATGTGTGTGTATTAAGAGGCTTAAAGTAGGAATGGAGGCGGAGAGCTGCGTATTGATGTTCGTATGGATTGATGCCGCACACCCACTGGTCACTCAGGTTATAGGCGGTAAAATTAAAAACACTAAAAGCAGCTTCAGAATTTAGTCTGTGGCCTCTAGCTTATCAGACTCCAAGTCTTCTGATCATTTTCAAATTTTCTCTATAAAATGCTCACTGCATCATCTGGAGTCAGATGGGTTTCCCTCTTTAGTGCTGCCAGCCAACGCAGCAGGACTGGTTTCTGGTTCAGTTGAGGTTTTGTGAAAATCAACTATTTTCTCTTCAGCCTAAACTTTGGAAAACTTGTTTTAGAGCCGAAGTGTGTGGGTGGTGTGAGTACTGGTCGCTCTTTTGTCTTCTCTTATCTTTTGGCTCACCATTCTCTGTTAGTCACGCTGTTGTCTTTCTAACGCGGACTAACGTGGCGCGGACTAAAAGACTTTCATTCAGGGCCGCAGCACCAACCAACCTGGTGACGCCACAGCTTGAGTGCTGCAAGATGGCGGCGCCCCTGTTATAAAAACATAAAATGTCGCTACGTTTTTCTTTGATATGCTTATATTGTTCACATTTGTTACATAATTATTGATAAGACCAGATCTCAGTCTAGTAAATTAAGTAGGTTTGGTTGACCATTTCATTTCCACTTTAATGTCCACAGGAACTTTTGGACCAAAAATGACAAACAATGTTGTGAAGTGAGCATAAAAAGAGAGTGGGTACTTCCTGCAACTTATAGAACCTACAGAGAGGTTACTGAAGCCTACGGGCACTTAATGTAAAAGTAGTTATTACTTATTTGCTCATTTGGCTATTTATCATACAGATTTGTTCCACAACCCACTACAATTTATAGCAGTGTACAGTACTTTGCAAAGCTGTCTGAGGACTTTGAAATATTGAGGATATACTTGAAGACTCAAAGAGACAAAAAAAAAATCAGCAGCCGTTAGATCATCATCAAAATTATTAAGAAGCAGAAAAAGTTATAAAAATTACAACTTATTCAAGGGAAAAGCCAAAGTCAGCACAAAACGGTTTAAATAAGTCCCTTCTTCCTCAGGAACACTATAAGACGAGTTGAAATGAACCAGATTCTCCTTTTAAGTTTAGGCACTCTAGCCCAGAGGATCACAAGCTCTGTACGCATCACTGTTTGCATTACTGTGTATTTTTCATACACTTACTGTTAACAGTGGTTCTGTTTATATTCCCAGAAGCCTCTTTATGTTTGCTTTTATCATCTCTGTTCTTGTTTGTTATGTTGCACAACTTCTCTGTGGAATGAAGAAATGTCTCAACATTATGCTGCTATTTCCAGTTGATCCTTTTAACTATGTCCAGACTGAATGTCTGACCAACAATTCATACTGCAGCATTACTGATGTTTGACATGCACTGCTTAATGAGAAAATGAGCAAAAACCTTTCTCATTGTTAAATAACCATCTATAAGCCAATGACTTTGAGCAACATGCCAACATAAAGCATAGAGCAATATGGCAACCATTCATGTGGTAATGAAGCAGGAGAGGAAGCTTTGCAGCCTGCTTTGACACAGTGTGTGCATGGGGCTTGCCTCCAACTGCAGAGCATACCAGCTGAGGACAAGAGGGGACGTGGAAGATATCCAAGAGTTTCCTGCAGCAGCAGAGAAAAAAGAGAGGCCCACTGAGCAGGTCTCCTATATGCTCCGTACTGTCACCCATAAGAAGATCATCCTCAGCCCAGTGAGCAGCGAGTATCCGCGGGTGTCAATAAACACACACTCTCTGTCTCTCTCTCCGTCTCCCAGTATGTATGAGCGCTGATCTCTGCGTCCATATGTGTCCACAGAAGGCGTAGGCATGTGTGCCCCTCCTTTGCTTTCCCTCCAGGACCAATTTCCATCCGCCGTCTGTGTGAGAGTGCGCGATCGATGCTGTGCGGGGCGCTTCATCCAGGCTGTTCATTACTGTTGGCAATGCTATGGCCATAAGCAAAAACACCCTGCCCCACTGATGCATTACACAAGAGCCAGAGCTGGATAGATGGACAGCAGTTTCATCTAACGCTGCGCTTAAACATTAACTCTTTAGTTCATAAGCAGCTACAGGAAAAAACAAAACTTGCTTCATGACTGTCAGTGATCTACTTTCATTAGTCCTCATTAATTTCCCTAGCCAACCACAACAACAGCTGAAGGAGCTCGGTGTCTCCAGAAGCCATCTTTGAAGTGCATGTTTGTGGCAGCAGGAGGGGAATGAGATTTCTCATCTTCCCTCCTTCTTCTTCTTGTCTTCATGCCCAGCTCACATACCACCTGTCAACTCGACGCAAACCCAACCTCTACAGACAGTACAAGCATGTAAACTAACAGAAATAAAATGTTTGACATGAATGTTTCATTTGTAGAAAAGAAGTCCAAACAAAAAAGTGTCTCGTGTTGTCTGAAAAGTTACAGTATGCAAAAAAAGAATGTCTGTGTCTCAGGTAGTAAGGGCTTGAAAATCAGTGGGACAAAAGTATAATGTATAAAATGTATAACAGGCATATAACTTATTGTGTGTGTCACCTTCTTTTCAAGTATGAAACCCTTGTGGCCTTGCGTTACATTAGCAGCCTACAGTGAATGAGCAAATAAAGGTAACAAAAGCTAGTTTCTACACACTGAATAAAAACTTCACCTCATACGCACAAATCCTGAGAACAGATGGCAAAGCAAAAGCTAAGACAAAAAAGCTGGAACCAACTGCAAATACCTCTTCTTCAGCTGTTTTTCCACCAGCACAAAGACAAAATTAGCAGCTTTTTATTGAGTCCAAAAAACTGGCAATGTCATCTCTCCCTTCTCTACAATAAAATTCATATTGCACTTCATGTCTTAACAAAAAATGAAAGACTCAGAGAAAAGAACAACTTCTGCCAGAGGATGCCGATTGCCGAACACATATTTTTTTGAATAAACAGCTTTGATCAAACTCAAACAAGCTGTGGGTAGGTAGCAGGATGGAGTGTCAGTGATATGTAGAGGTGTTCTGTAGTGAAGAAGACAGCATAAGGGGTTTAATCAGCCTCTCTATACCAGACTGATTCACACACACACACACTCGTCATGTTGCTGCAGGTGCTGAGAAAAATGTGGAGGGGGAGAGATAGAAAGATGGGAAATATAGAAGAGATAAGGTGTGCCAAAGGCTGGAGCAAATGAAAGGAGCCAAAGTAAAAAGGAAAGTGAAAGTGTGAAGGTGCTGGCTAGGTTGCTTTTGTGTGCGTGCGTGTGTGTGTGTGTGATCATGAGCAGGGAAAATGGTGTGCACACCCCTGCATCAAGTCAGCAAAGGTTTGTATGTGTGAGGCTGTATGTCTGGTTGGCATACCTGTATGAACACAACACTGAAAGATCAATCCCTTTTTATATGTGTGTGTGTGTCTGTAAATGTGTATTATGAATTTTACACCACCTGGATTTAATGATATTATCAAAAGCCTTTTACTGAAAAATTACTGCAGTGTTCAATATGTTTCATCTGGAAACAGTTATTTAACTCTAAGTGATGTGATGAGTCACATATTATTCAATGAACAGCCAAGTCCTGTGATTGTGGAAGAGATGCTATTCGGCATATATGGAGATAGCCAAATAAACTTTAACTGGCGTAAGATTACTAAATCTGGAAGTATTTTAGTGAGCCATAATTTCAAATGTGTTCAAAAAATTCTAGATGACCTGTGCTCAATGACCTGAGAACTTGTGACAGTGTTAGATGGTGAAATCTAGAGAACTTTCACACAAAGAGCATGACAGCTCAGTATATGTAAAATAAAGATCTATATAGCCTTGAGAAAATGACTTATAAATGAGGTTTCAGTTTGCCATGGGAGGATAAAGGCTGGACTCTGGAACAATTCAACATTAAAAAGTCATGTGGTCTGATTAGTCCAGACTTACCCTACTCAAGAGTAATGGGTGCATCAGGGTAGATGACGTGCTGCATCCATTATACCTCCTGCGTTCTGTAAAAACTTCTGTAGGGGTAGCATTGTGATCTGGGGTTGCTGTAGTTAGACATTTGATGACATTAAAATACTAACAAGCCTTTTTTGTCTATCAATAAATTTGTTCTTTCCTGATGGCATGGCCATATTCCAGAATGGAATTGCCAGGATTCATCAGGCTCCAGCTGTGAAAGATTAGTAACCATGAGGCATCACTTTCACTTATAGATTGTAGCTCACAGAGTCCAGACCTTAACCCCACTGAGAATCTTTTGGATGTGGGGGAGAATATTTTTACACTACTGTCCAATTCTGCCATCATCTGAACAAGATCTTCAATTACTGCAACTCTGAACAGAAAGAAATGTGACAAAAGTCAAGTGTGCCATAATCAAAGGTATACATGGACCAAGAGAATTGTTTTTCTGTGGTTGTGTGTGTGTATATGTAGTGTTTTTCCAGCACAAAAATAGAGACCAAGTAAAAACATAGAGGGGAAATAACATGTAAAATGGCTTGTTCATGTTAATTACCTCTCTGCTATTTGTCTGTTGTGTGTGACTGCAGTACTGAGGATTATGTTCAAAGATGGACTCAGCCTAGCCTTACATTTGCTCTCAATCACTGCTATTCAGGCTTTTCATCCAGCTATACTCAATCACTTCTGTTTTCCCACACTGTTAAACCCCCTTTAATCTTATTTTGTCATCACTACTTTGGTCCGATGGTCTTTTTGCTTGCTGCTTTTCGAGCCAGCCAGTTTGATCCCTCGTTCTTTAAAACTCGCTTGTGTTTTGTTATTCTCCCTCCTGGCTGACTTTTGTGCAACTCATCTCCATCTCAACCTTTTCGTGATGCCTGATGAGCCTAACTCATCTCATACTAGCTAAACTCTGCAGGATCTGAGCCAATCTCCTACTCTTGTTCTTGCTCGCTGCTTCTTCAAGACGATGCATCATATCATACATTTAAATCCCAAACTAAATAAATATGGGCTCTCTTGAATATTAATACATTTTAACCAGTTCTTTAAATTGATTTTGTCATTTTGGAAATACTGCAGTTTTTTGTTTGTTTTTTTATTCAAAGCAGCTGGGGAGAGATGTTTTCCAACAGCTTTTGCATCGAGCTAAACCCAATAAAAATGGTATCAGACCTGTCGGTTGAGCTGCAGTCAGTCTCCATTTATTTTTGTTTTATTATATGCTTCTGCTTGACAGGAGGACTTGTAATGATCATCATTTTTTTTATGGTATAACCACTTTCTGTTCAGTTAATTTACATGCAAATTTGAATTCTCATTCAAGGCATACAGCATGATTTAAATCTAATGTTAGTATCAACCCATGGCCAATTCATCACATATTTAGGCTGTCAGTGCCTACCATCAGATATCGCTCACATTTTTTATTACAAATTGTACCGCTGGCAGGTCATTAAACTACAACATTTTTAATAAGTGACAGGCTTGTCTCCAACATATGGATGTTTTATGAAACAGTGTGAGGTAAATACAGATGCAGAAGCAAATCATCATTTCATTTGTGTAGTACAGTAAATAATCAGAATCAGGTACTGTCTGGTCGCCCCATGTTTGCTGAACGCTGTGTTTTCTAATTGGCTCAGTGGAGGCAGACCACACAGTCCTTCATCCCTCCCAGGACTCCTCTATCCCTCCCTCACTCTCTGCCTTTTTCCTCCACCTCCCTCTTTCTCCTTCATCTACCTCTCTCTTCCTCCACTCTCTGTCCCTTCCCATAGCCCATGTTCTTTGGTGCAGGTGACAGCACAGGGACAATGGGATGATATCACTGTTCGACTGCAAGCGGCTTGTCCGTGTTCTGCACAATAACACACTGCAGCAGCATGAGTGAAGGACGCTGCAAAGTTTTTGTGAAAGAAAGAGAAACAGTGTGAGAAAAGGAATAAGGCAGAGAGAGAGAAAAAGACAAGCTGACCTGCTTAATGGATCGAAAAAAAAGGGGAGGGTAGACACAGAGGAAGCAGAAGCAGCCTTCACTCTTATGGTCAACATGTGTATGCAAGGTGTACACTGAGCCTGTAGCCAGAGTGCCTGTACTGTAGCTGTGTGTGGGCAGTACTGCAGACTGTGCTGCCTTTTAATTACAGCACTGCTCTCTCCTCCTCTTCCTCCTCCTCCTCCTCCCTGACAGTCAGACACACAAACAACAAACAGCACATGCTACACCTGCCATGAAGGGAGATTGGATTTACACTGCATTAATAATTCAACCTTGCAGATATCCCAGAAAACACACAAACGCATCAAATATTGTTTGCTACATTTAGAAGAGGCCAATAAGAGGTTAAAAACTCTAGAACCACACAGTGACACTGAGAGAGACAGAAATATTAGCTGTTTAATGCATGTATCTGCATTCTTGCAGCACACTACCTAGCTGATCAAACCAGGTATAAGCTTTGTAAACACAAACAATAGAGACTTCTGGCAGTGAAGCTGTTCTATTCTTAGAAACACCCGACTAAAAACATCTCTCAGCTTCTTATTCTCAAAAAATCTAAAGCAGGTTGAGCTCTGGGCACACTGACGGAGAGAAGCTTTCATCTTCAGCACCGTCTTACGCATGAGCCAGAATTTCAGCCAGCCTTGATGTAGCAGCGGAGTACAAGATGCAAATGGCCTTCTGGTATTTTTGCTTTTGGTTGTTGTTTTCCACAATCATCCAGGACTTATTCTTCAGCTGCATGGTTGTATGTGGACAGATATTAGTGCTGAAGAATACTGAAGAATAGTATTTTGACCAAGATTCAATGTATTTTCTTAGTTTGAAGGACGTATTTTATCAAATAAGCAGTCGGTTGATTGGTGATTAACTTTTTCTTCAATGTGCTTTTAACTGATATATATTAACTGAAAGGCATGTGAGACCAGCTGCCACAACTGTAGTTGCTTATAGCAGTTATGTAATTGACATGCTCTTACAGTTCTCTTGTTCAAAATTTTATTTCTTTTCGTCTTGCAAACAAAAGTGCACATTGCTCCAAGCAACCACAATCTACGCTGACATGCAACAAGCTAAACGTGCCAGGGCAGAAGGGAATGGATGCTGCCATGAATGCCTTTCAGCAAATTTAACAATATTTTTGCTCTGGTACTGGAAAATAGCTGTTACTGCATCAAATAAAGCTTGAAAATGCCTTCAACTTTAAATGCTTTCAATCTAATCTAAAAAAAACGTACAATCTGGAGGGTATTTTTATATTTTCCTCACAGTTTAAAACAACATTAGAACCGTAACTAAAATAAGTATCAAATTGCATAAGTAACATTATGACATGAAGTTACAGGAGCATGTTTACTTATCAAGAAAAAGATAAAAACATCTTTCTTTTTTAAAATCCACAATCTACAACAGTAAATGGATGGTTTTTTTGTTGTTTTTTTGGTTTTTTTTTTTTATTATGACTGTTTTCCCCAGAACTAGATGTCACTGATGTGTTAAATCAATGTGGTTTGTTTCATAAAACAAATTGAAAAGTTCATGGAAATAGCTCAGTAAAGGACAGGAACAATCAAAAAATGCTTATCAAGTATTTGGATGACATTAGAGTCTATAATAGCAACATGCAGCCTTTGACAAATCAAGCTGTCAGATAAAAAAAAAAAAAACTATGAGATATAGGAGATATCTTTGGTTGTCATCACACCTAAAAAGCTCTTGTAGCTACAAATAAAAGTTGCTGACTGAGAAAAGCTTTTGCTCACATACGTTATAATCTGGCAAGATAGCTTCTCTTATAAATATGATGTTAGGCTACGAATTTCATGAGAATCCAACTGCTTTGCAGTGTAACGGGAATGTCTTCATGTTTAATAATAAAAATTAAAAAAAGCAATGACTTGTAACACAGTATAATGTTGGACTGACTGAATATTAAGTGCCATACAAGGAATTGTTTTTAAAGAAACAGATCCTTCCATTAAAATAAATCTAAGTTCAGGATGCAACACTCATAGACCTGACTGCAACTCAAATGGCTCCTGGATTAAAGCGATCACTTGATGGATTCAAAAGCCTTCGTATAAATGTGTTTAGCAACCTTTGGTATATACAGTGGAAAGCTCATATATCGATCAAATGATCCCATTAGCATTTTCAACCAAGCCTTTATTGGAAACACCTTAAAATGTTTTGAGAAAATGGATCCTCTGCACTGCCAGCATGGGATAATGCACTAGCAGTGGATACATGCTTCCATTAGGTGCAAACATGCAAACATAAACAAAATGCGTAACCTTGGGGAGTGTAGTTTAGCTATCTGGACACGCATACTGTATTACACTAGCTTTCCTTGTGGAGTCTTAAGATGGGAATGTGAATATTTTCTTGGTTTGAGTAATTTATTCACTTGGATGTTAAGCACAGAAGGGGGGCAAGAATTTTAAGAAGTGAGTAACAATTGGGCTTTTCTTTCCACAGAACTGCATAATTATTGAGGTTAATTCAACTCAGAGCTTGAACGCTATTGTCTTTGAATATAGCTGCCACCGCTTAAATGAATAAATTAGTGACAAAACGAAGCTTTGCCTGAATGCTCAATGTTGGAGGCACTGGCT
Organism: Atherinomorus stipes; assembly: GCA_023101725.1. Lineage (NCBI taxonomy): Eukaryota > Metazoa > Chordata > Actinopteri > Atheriniformes > Atherinidae > Atherinomorus > Atherinomorus stipes. The sequence continues at coordinate 69,273 of JALJCO010007183.1, read as the reverse complement.
TCGAGGATAAGAAGAAGCTGGGAGGGAAAAGCCTTCACTTGATCTGCTGCCGATAACAGCTTTGTCATTTACAGGCATTTGGCTGAGTTGACTCTGTGATGTGTCTCTGGTATCTGTGCTACATGCTCACTTATTCCCAACCTAGAAGGATTTTGCATCGCCTACAGCTGTTTGCACTGCTTGTGTGTGAATCTTGATGGTATGTGGTCATTGTGATTCTTGATAAGCAAAACTAAGAGTTTCTAAAGTTGCAATAAGATTACTTATAGCTACTCTTCAGATAAATAATAAAACAAAATTAAACAGATGGTAAAATAAGTAAGATGGCAAAAGTCTGATATAAATATGAAATGTCTTTATGATGTAAAGATCAAAAGCTGACTGGAGATGGGTGTGTTGACATGATGCTTTCCCTCGTATTTACAGCACACATCTTTTAAAGGGACTAGAGGCAAGATTAAGAAATAAAACTCGCAACTGCCGCGACTGGCGCTTTAGGTAACTGCAGCCACGAGCCAAGCCGTCACGGGAGCGTGCAAAAACTGAAGCTCTAATGTTGTTTACTACGCTTTTTCTTTGTAGTAACACATATTAGTGGTCTTTCAGTTGATCTGGATCGTTTGCTGACGGCAGAAGAATCCATAACTATCGCTTACAGTGTTTGAATTTACCGCGACTGTCTTCTTCCTGTATCAAAACTGTCGGGGATGCGAATGTAGCGTCATTTGACTTCACATCCGCAGGGCAGTGCAGGAAATTCGGCCACCGAATTGCAGCGCTTTTTTTGTAGCACACAGCCTGTTCAAAGGAATGGAGAGAGATGTGGGTGGGCTCATTCTTTTTGGTTTTTAACGCTTCATCATCCATAAGTATTAAAAACTGGACATGCTTGTTTATTCTTTCATAATTCCTGCCTCTAGTCCCTTTAAGGAGAGTTTGGATAAAGAAATGGGAAACTGGTGTGAAACAGTTTTGGGTTTTTGTTTTTTTTGTTGGGGTTTTTCTTTTTCTTCTTTTTTTTTTTTTTTTTGTATAAAGAATAAAATATGACTTGTTTCCGCCTATTTTCACAAAATGTTCCTTTGAAAAATGATACAGGTTTTAAAATGTCAGAAAGGACATCATAGCATTCCTACAAAATTGCTAATTTACGCTACGAGCCTGCTAATGGCACTAGCATACCCACAATTCCACAGACAGCTAATGCTAATGTTTAGCAAAAATCAGACATTTATTATAACTTATCAAATAACTGAAAGAAGCTGCATGTTGTTTTTAAAGAGATGTCAAAAAGCAAGAGAAAGAAAAGAACTAAAGATGGCGAGACTTGGAGCTGGTCACACAGGTTTACTGTACAACAGCAGAAAGGAGGAAGCAAGCATGGTTGTTCATCTCAAACTGGACAACAGCTGCTGTATCTTCATCACTTCGTTCTCTGCCTTCCCTTGACATCCCATATATAATCCTCCTTTTTCCATCTCCTGCCTCAAAACCTCCCTTTACATCTACCCTTGACTTGCCTGACCCAACACTCCTCTTCACCACCTCTCTTAAATTCATCTGCATTTCCTCTCCTTACCCTCAACCCCACCTGTTCACTCTCCATTCTATCACCCTCACCCTCTACTTCACCCTTATCCTTTAGAAGGCAGCAATGTGGCTCAGTGATTAGCTCCACAACCTTGTTTCTGACAACAAGGTGTTCCTTGTGTCTCTCTGTAAAGTTGTGTGTTCCAGGGTTGTAGCATGGGCTTTGTCCAGAATATTCTTAAAACAACCCCCCCACCCCAAAACCAAAACCCATAGTCTTTGCCACACAAAGAAACAACATGATTTCACCAGTGTATGGTGGTTAACATTACACTGGTGGTTAACATTCAAAATGAGTTCAATTCTAATATCATCATTATTACAGTCAAATTACACATTGTGTAATGAATTAAATGGTTGAGATGTTACAATCTGAGCTGAAGTGGTTCTCACGCAGACTGTTATTCACATCCTTGGAGCCATGCTGCTAAAACTGAGCAAGGTACATTGTATAAGACTAATAGAAGCTCTGCTTATTCAGTTTAACTAGAAGCAGCAGCACTAAGTGAGTGAGCTTGGTTTCACATTCACCAAACTGCAACCACAGCTGAAATCATTTTAATCAAATGGTTTATACTTCACATTAACATCCTGCGGTGAATCTTCCTCTGATGTGGAACTAAGATGTTCCCATGTATGCTCCTGTGTGTGTCATTGCTGTTTTCTTCTTTTCCAAGGCTCTCAACATTAATGATGTGCGTCCTTGACATGACTGATGACCAGTCGGAGGCCTCGGAGAGCTCTTGTCAGGAAGGATAATCCCTCTGAGTGGCGCTGAGGGGCCAAAGAGACCTTGGGTTCAGGAGTAGCTCTGAGTGCTCTCTGTCTCCAGCATGCCCCTTGAAGGCGTTCATTTCATCTGATGGGGCATGAGTCTTGCTGTGAGAAGTGACTGACCAACCATCCTGTCTGCATGGTTACAACTGGCCTTTCACGGTCCCTCTCTGCTTGACAGCTTAGTTAGTAACTCAAAACATTCCCGACAGATAACCATTAAGTCTGAAAACAGGGCTGGTTTAACACTGCTGCAGTTGTTCCAAAGAGCTGGGGATGCAAAAGTACATCAAAACCTGAGGGCAAAAAACTTTGAACAAGGGGAATCTATTTAAATTACAGCCAACAAACAGTAACTTCAGAGAAGATAGGTAGCAAACACACATAGAAAGCCAATCATTTAACTACAGCGCTGGTCTGTTCCACCAGATAAGCTTCTATCAGTCAAGGGTTTTTCTGTTTACTTCTTAGATCTTGATTTGTTGGTGTCAGAAATAGGTTTCCAAAGATCAGTGTCCTCATCTGAGATGAAAACTGCCAGAACTTTATAGGTCAACGACTGGTAGTGCAAGAAATGCACTGAAATTAGTTTTACAGCAATAAATAGCTCAGATTGTGATCTTTTTCTAGATAGACTAGAATTTAAACTGCAACTTTTCTCCCTGCTGATCTGCTATGGGTGCAACTGCTGACAAGCTCATTTGGTGTCACAGTAATCACTGTATTCAAAAAGTATAAAAAGCTCCGGCCTTGGAAGAATAGCCTGGATCAGCACTTTATTCTACATTTCCTCTAACCATGCAGTGATCACAATGCCAGTTAAAGCAGTCCGCTCCTTTTCCTTCCAGTGTATACTCATTATGGAGTGGCAAGTCAAAAAGCCCCACACAGTGGCAGGCATCCTGATCCCGGTGTGCCTTTCACATGGTAAACAGTTTCAGATGGGCCCAGTATTGTGCCACTATAATACAGCATCTGCTTTATGGCATGGAAAAAATGCATTGTGACCGAGTGGCACTGAATGAGCCATTGAGGGACAGCTAGGGCCTCACCAAAATGCTGAGGCTTTGACAGTGACACAGGCGGGTGGGTGGTGGTCAAGAGACCTGCATACTCGTCGGACGCTGCAGTTGTGAAGCAGAGAGCCTTGCCAGAAAATGAAATATAGGTGCACACGACTTAAAAGACAAAGAGCCTTTGTAGTCTGGCCAAGTTTGAGAAGACTACTGTACAAACTCGTCAATGCAGAGCATGACTTCAGTGGAGCTAGAAAGTCTCCAATGAATGTATCCATTCTCAGTCCTGCAGCATAGTGGGTCAGAATACTGCAGTGAGCACTGGAGCTTGGCCAGGCAGGAATGAGACACTATGCAGACTGAGACAGAAGATGGCCCTTATCCCTTAACTCTCCATTAAACATTTAGAGCAGTACTCCTGCACTCTGCACAGCTGAGAGCTGCTACTGTTTGATATGTGGGAAAACTTCTCAGTATCAAACAAGCGCTGGTCTGTGCCACATCTACCAACACTATCATAAATCATCCGGCACAATGCACGTTTCTGTTAAATGTTTAGATGCATCTTTCATTCTGCCTTAGGAAAGTCTGAGAACGTCCTGAGTCGAAGACAAGGTGAAGGAAGTGGGGAGAATAAAGAAAGGGATACCATGACAGACAAAAGATGTATGAATTAGCCCTAAGGGATTAAAAAGACGTCATTTTGTGTCATGGTTCATCCACCAATGAGATAAAGCCGAAAAAGAACAGAAGGTGGTCAGAAGAGGTCATAAACCCAGTTTTGACAGTCAAGAATCAACCTTCACTTACCAGTCCAGAAATCTTACCATATGACAACAATTCTGCACAAAATTTCTTATATCTTTACTTATATAATTTAAAGGAGCTGTATCATGCTTTTCAAATGTTCCAAAAGTCAAATATAGGCATTTATAAGCTAGATATGTTCCCATCGTTACTATAGAAACTAATTTGGTGTTAAATATTAGTTTTTCGATGCATCTAATTTCCAACACGGAAGTAAGATGGCTGACTGTACTGAACCGCGGAGCTCTCGACCAATTGCAGCATGTTTTACGCCCATTTCATGACGTCGCCCCGGAAGAGACACTTATTCTGAAGGGTCACAGAATTGTCTGTAGCACCGGCACCGGCAGCTCTCATGTGGATGTTAGTAGTAAACATTGATGGATAATTACTCCGATCGACGGGTTAAAACAGACCAGCCTGTTATGGAGCTGTATGCGCTCGACCCAGAGTCTGATATGGAGTTTGAAGTACACGCAGTACCACAGAAGTACCACAGAGACCCCTGACAAGCAAGTAATTTAGCGAACAAATCGTAGGCTAACAGTTAGCGCTGAGCTAAGCAGCGCTCACATGGATCTTGTAAACATTGATGGATAATCGGACTCCGATCAACGGGATCAAACGGAGCAGCCTGTTATGGAGCTGTATGCGCTCGACCCAGAGTCTGATATGGAGTTTAAAGTACACGCAGTACCACAGAAGTACCACAGAGACCCCTGACAAGTAAGTAAATTAGCGAACAAATCATAGCCTAACAGTTAGCATTAGCTGAGAGATGTGTTGACTCACCAGTGTTGTTGTCTGTCCACCGTTTTTATAGTAGGAACTGCGTCATGTTTCAGAAGTAATCCCAGAGAAAAAACACTTTACTGCCCGAGATTCATGAAGTTGTCAGGAGTGAAGTTCACACACAAAGTTGAGTTTTTTTCCCTGCTCCTAAGTTAAAATCCAACCACTTCTGGCAAGTCGATTCATCCAGTACAACAATAACTCCCACGCTAGCATAACCACGCTAACGTAACTCATTTCCCCAACTTGCTGTCCTCTAGAGCTTAAAAGGAAAAAAGGAAGAAAATTCTCCTGAACTCTGGATCAAACGTCTGTTAGCTGATGGCTGCTTGTCTCTGAGGAAATCTTCCTCAGGTGTTAGTTTCTTCCCCAGAGGTGTGATCGGATTCTCTAGTTTCTGTTCAACAGGGCGTCTTGCCAACTAGCGTGCGCATTTGCTTCGTGATTGTGCCCGTTCACGTACGGGGTGGGTAGTCAGCCGTTTGCAGGGAGGTAGCGCTTGGTTTAAATATTCATGTAGATTACTCAAATATGCATGAATGAAAAAAAAACGATTTAAATCATTTCTTATAAGGAAAAACACACTGACATGCTAAAAGCTCTAAAAGCCATTTTTCATATAGGCCCTTTAAGATAGACGCTAGAAGTTAGAACTGCTGCATATATTTTTACCCTATTACCATATCAAGTGCATGCCTCAGATTCTGCTAATTTTAGCATCACAAAACAGTGATATGTTGAGGTTGCTCCAGTTTGAATCAGTGGAGGCCCAGCGTTAAATAAAGGAGGTTAACCATGCAGTTGTCCAATGTTATGTAAAAGAGCCACTCTTACACCATTTTACCCTGTCTGATGTGAAAAAAGAGGAGGTATGTCAATCAAATCGAAGCGCTAAAACGAGCTGTTCTGGCTGGAACCTCTGTGTCCACCTTCTCCATTATACTTCAGTTTCACACAATATGAGTCACCAAAAGGCATAATGGTCAAAGATGGAACTTGGTCATGCTGATTATTTAGTTCCTTGGCAGGTTTTTTTCAAGACTTTTTCTTTTCATTCCCTAAACCTACCATTTGGAAGGACTTACTCCAACAGGGCAGTCAAGGACATGGCAATGCCACCATGAACATTGCTCTGCCTCCATTCGCAATTCATATCCAAAGTCCTATTTCCAGTGAATTACAGCTTAGATGAGCAGGCAAAGGTTTTTGTTACAAGGCAAAATGAGCATTTTTAACTCTCACTCTGGCTGCTGTTTCACATTTGTATAGGAAAAAAAGAAAAAGCCCTCACAAACAATTAAATCATTGCGAGTTTAATCTGAAATGACAAGCTCTTGCAGCTTCAAAACATTTGTGGTCAAACAGAAAAGAAGAAAAATGCTAGTGTAATGATAGTGGAAAAGCACAAACCCTATTCACATATGCACACTGATACCTTGGAAACACGGGGAAGGATGCACAAGGACAGGACAGATCACCAGGCTTCCAGCAGGTACATTGTTTCCAAGATCAAAAGAAGACAGCTATATTTCAGCTGTATCCTGGTGAAATGGAAAGCATGTCCTGGTCACTAACTCTCCCTCGTCTAGCTCTCTCCCTCCCTGACCCCTCAAACAAACACCTAATCAATAGTTGTCTCCTGTTGTGAGTATTTTAAAGACTGTTAAGAGGCAATGACCACAGTAAACATGCACTTTCACTCAAAAGCACACAAAAGAGTGAGTGAAAAGAAAAACCCTAAAATTCAGAGAGGACATCCTAAAGTTGGGACAAAAGGAGGGAAATTTCTTTGGGTTTTAGTTAGTCTCAAAAGGCAGATTTAAGTAGGAGGAGGAAGGGGCTTAAAAGTGCTTTCAAAGCATGTTTTCTGTTCTCTAATCTGTCTGTGTTTCCACCCATACAGACACACTTCTAATTTGACTTCAAAGGTTGGGGGGGTTTGTGAACGATACGGATGAAACTCTGCATGAAATCAGTTCTTCTATCATTATCTTGCTGAAACACACTTCAGCTGTACACACTTTTCCCTGCTGTGATGTTTAACACAAACTCCACTTACAGTAAATCTCAAACTGTGATGTTTGATTTGAACTTCATGCACCTGAAACGTCTGACTCCTCTCGGGACGATGGGGCTGATAGAAGTTTGTGGTTTCGGCCATCCTTGCAGTTGGATGGGTAGATTCAGTTTGAATTGATTTCATCATTGCTGCCCCCTCTAGTCTTCCCCAGCTTTGGATTATGGTAGTCTGGTTATCACTCTCTCCCAGGGTTGGGTTTTGGGTGCAGGGCCAGGGTAATCCTGGGGGACTCTGACTTGAGATGCCTAAGGCTTAATTAGATCTTTTTTTCCACAACATATGACTGAAGAATCCAGTCAATCTGTAGTTGTTCAATTCAAAACTGATTATGCGCTTTATCACCTAAGATGCATTCAAAGGCAATGTTGGAACAAGGAAAACTATATTTCACATATTCAAGGACACAATCATAGCTACTAATTGGTTCCCAGGCTATTACAAACATGGAAGCTCCATGTTTGGGCCACCCTAAGCTTGGCCTAGATGACAGTAGACAACAGGGATGTTTCTAGGGTAACCACAAGGGAAGTCAGGGTGACAACACTGGTGATCAATAAGAGTTAAGGTTAGCAGATGTAAGAGAAATTAAAGCAATGTTAAAATGAGAGTGTGAGGGAGGAAATGAAATAATGAGAGGAACAGAAAGAAGACTAAGACAGAGAGACAGACAGATAGCAGTAGAGATCAGAGTATAATCTGCTCCCTAGGCGATGGCTGCTCCTTTTTTCACGTAGGTTAAAATAATTCCTTAAGCTCTGTGCATATCATGATCTCAGAGACTGGCTTTGGAAATGAAACTACAGTTTTAGTCATTATCCTTCAATCGGGGAAAATTGAGATTTTTCTTTCAGATAGCAATTTTAATAATTATTTAAAAAGCCTGGATGTGTACAGCTTGGATTGCTGACAAGTGCTTATAAAAAGCTGCCCTGAGGACATTTACAATTGAATCCATTATTCCAAGCCCAACACATTTCATGCAAGCAGCTGAAAACATCTAAAGAATGGCTTTTGCCTTCTGCGTATCCCAAAATGTCAACTACAGTGGAGACATTGACATCAAAACCAGGAGCTACATGAATTCCACCTCAGTGACACGTTACAAATGGGCAATGGTTAAAGTGTCCTATTTTTCTCTCACAAGATCTATGTAGGCGTGTGCCCTGTCACGCAATAAGCCCTTTGAGTAACACGTCCACCATGGGTCCACTCATGGAGAGATGTGGACATTGTACCCTGAGCCCTGAGAGGCCCACAATCAGCCAACCTTGAAGACCCAAGCATTAGGTCTGCTCCCAACCCGAGTCTTTTCAACTTCCAATAGCACATGAACAAAGTCCAAGTGAAGAAAAGCCATTCATGGCCAAGGTCTAAATATACAATGATGTGATGGTGTCCAAATGTAAAGAAAATGGTAAACAAAGATTACAAGTGACGTATTTTCTTTGAGACTTAGCATTTGGTTTTTAAAACCATAGAGCTTTGGCTATCAGAAATGGCACACTGACAAAGACCCATTGATATTTCAACATGGACTCATTGATATTTCCACATGGACGGAGGGACAGTGTTGAAAAAGTCCGCCCCACCAGACATTTGATTGGGTTATCAGACTGGCCAGCATCAGAGGAAATCCTGATAAATGAAGTTGCCATTTGTCCACTCTCCCTTCATCACAGCAGACCAAGCTATCCCACAGCAAAGAATTATCTCAGTGACAATTAGACTCTTCCAGTCTCAAAAGATGCCCAGTGCTGAGAAACCAGCAAAGGACAAACCACAAGGAGATTAAACTGATTGCTTTTGCATCGTTGCATTGCTTATCTTAAATTGCTTTGGTGCAAAGCCTTTCAAGCCGGCCATGGCAAGCATCCTGAGGTTTTTGTTAACCAATCAAATTTACAAGCATGCTCAATTTCATTATGGTTGATGGTGGTTAACATTACGCTGTCACTCATATGATTTCAAAAGGATTTAAAAAAGCTTACATTTGTTTAGTAATATATGAGTGTCTATGTATAACCAGGAATAATCTACTGTAGCTGCAAATAATCTCAGTTACGCTTTATGGCTGGACGATAATTTGATAACGATATATATCGAAAAGGCGTGCCTGTGATAGATGAAAGAGAGCCTCAATAGGAGGTTTGATAGAAAAAAGAAGTTTTTCATTCCAGCCTATAATGTAGCTTAAAACCACAGTCATTACTCCCTCCTAACCAATCACAAACACAGACCCAGGCACGCTCTGTCTCTGAGTCACGCCCCCTCTCAAACCACAACACAAGCACATGAAGAACCACATGCCACCACATGAACAGAGCAAAGCCTTCGATGTGACAGAGAAGGAAATTGTCCCAGGAAAAGTAGCATTTCTCCTTCACTGACTGGCGGCCGCTGCAGCTGTTTTATCATCACCACCTTCAGGTTGCCGAGGATTAAATGATTTAACACAAAAAAGTCAACATTTCTGAACTGACGCTGCAGCAGCAGGTGATGCTGCTGCATGTGAGCAGCACGCAGAGCGACGGGGGGGCAGAGGCAGCGCAGATCGGCCAAGAGTACATTAATTACAATGACCAACAAGGGTACCGCCATACATCCAATCCATACAGGAAGTCTCATGCGGAAGTTAGTTAAATACCACCAAGAGTAACTAACTGTGGCTTGCCAACAGATGGGTATGGTGTAGTCAGGTGGTTAGGGTTAGGAGAAGGGTCAGGGTTAGGGTTAGATTTAGTAAGTTACATGAAAAAGAAACTTCCGATTGGGACTTCCGGCGTGGATTGGATATATGGCAACGTACCGTAACTGCAGTTGGGTCCCTCTCCAGATCAGTGTGCAGTCTGAGGGAGGAAAGGTAACAGCTGATAAATCAGCTGTGATTTTACAATTTGAATAGACATTCCAATAAATATATTGATCACGGTTCTGATCACACTGTGGCTTCCAGGGAAGCCCTTCTTTGAGGTCTGTGGCAACTTCGCGAGTCATGTGCATGCGCATATAGTATTAATGCAAGATACAATCAGAAAGATAACACATGAACTACTCATGTCATAAAATAAAAAATCTGAATTCGGCATGATCTCACAGAGGGAAGCTGGTTTCCAGCATGTAGATGCTACAGCGATTAGTTAGAGCCACCAAAATCCCACTTTATCCTTATTTATCTTTTTTTTGTTGTTGTTGTTCTTTGTTCTTTCTTTTTTTTTTCTTTTTTTATCCTTATTTATAAAGTTTCTAATTATTTTATACATTTAAGTTTCAAATATATAATTCTATTTATTGTTATGACATTGAAAAAATTTCCATTTTGCTTCTGTTCTCCTGTTAAACTGAAAAGCTTTAAGATTTTAGTTTTAGAATTAAGATATCTGTAATTCATTTAGAGTGTTTGTGTACCTATTTTATCTGACAGAGCTGTGTAATGTTACATGTCACATTCAAATTGACAGAAAATAAATATTTGAATAAAATTAATCCTCTGATATCTTTAAATCACATTTAAGAGTAACAGGGAACATTTAAGATTGTCAAAAATAAAGATTTTATATCGTGATATATATCAATATCAAACAATATGGAAAAAATAATCATGATAGAACTTTGTCCCATATCGCCCAGCTCTACTTTATATTAGTTTGCTCCTTACTCCATTGTAGTCTTTTCGGCAAAAATGAGTAAATAATGAAATAGTTGAAAATACAAACATTTTGGTTTAAAGTGACAAAAAAAAACTGAATATTTTTTAAGTTTTCAGTTCTGAAACCAAATGTTTATTCATTTATTCTGCTATGTGTCATAATGCAGCCTGAGAAAACAATAAAGCTAACAATTTCATACCTAATGTGACTCTTCTGGTAAACATGTGCAATACTTATTGTTTGACATTAACAATCCATTTGAACCTGTGTAAACATGTGATCTCTGAATGGCTCCGCTGATTGGTTTAAAAGAAGTAAAAGGGATTTGGTGTAAATGCTGCACTAAATTTTATGATTTTAATGGCTTTCTGACCTCAATCTTCCCTAATCATTTTGAGGCCTGGACAAAGATTATGCGGGTGTAGATTATGTTTTTAACACAACATGTGGCACCGGGACAACTGAAAAAAATTTTGAAAATGCTTTCTTTTTTGAAAAGCAGCCCAAGTCACCATTGTAGCTCCTGCTTTTGATATCTGAAAGGATGTGCACATCTATCTTCTGCTGAATGGAGGAATCTCAGATCCACTCTTAGATTTGTTTACCATCCCATTTCTTTGTCTCCCTCGGGACAGTCTTTTTTTTTTTCCTTTTTTTCCCAGGATTCCCGAGGTTGTGTTTGGGGGATTTAAGGGATGAAAAAGAGGGAAAGAAAAGCCCATTGGTCTCAGCGCCACAGAAACAGCAACTAGAGCCAAGCTGTCATCCCACTTGGATTAAGGGCCCTTCAGTGGTGGCTGCTGAGCTGCTAACATGGTATCTTAACCAGAGATGGGTTGTGGGAGGGGGTAGAGGGTGGAGCAGAGGGTAAGGGCATTAGAAGGCCTGGCCTAAATAAGACCTTAAGGTCAGCAAGAGACGTGAACCATAGCAAATTCGTGTTTCCATGTCAACTTTATTCATGAGCTGACAGCTAAGTGTCACACTCTTTCCTGTTGATTCACTGTTGCATCATGTGCTGGGGCAACACATAATCTACGCCTTTGCTCAGCTTATCTCTGCAGACCTCTATTCTACGACTTTACAGCATGTAGCATTCGGCAACATAAATCTTAAATTTTATGAGCAGAGTCAAGAGCTCTGGCGATGTATTTGCTGAGCCATTAGACATCACAAGCGGGCTGCATCCCTCTGCCAACAGCGAGTGGGATGTGGGGAACAGTTTGTCTTAAGCTTTATGCAAATAGGAGGAAGATAGAAGCTTGAGAACCACCATTCAAGTGCACGTTTTTCCTGCATTCCCTGTAATTTTGGCGAGCCTATACCCTGCCGGCAGAGCAATGCCCACCTCCTCTTGTTCGTAGGGCAGGAAAGGGAAGCTCTGAGCGTTGTTATGTGTTACCACCGGGCCACCAACAACCTCTCCAACATCTGCTGCCCATCCAAAGCTGGGCAGAGCTTCAACAGGCCCGAGGCTGTCGGTAGCAGGGACTGCCTCTCCATCCATCTCCTGCAGCAACAACTGTGTGTTCAAAGAGAGGCACCAAAACCCAAGTTTCTATTATGGATCTCCTCCGCCATAACCCTTGCATCACCCCTCCCACACACACACACACACACACAATGACACACACACACACTACAAGGAAGAGGCGAAGAAAAAGCCCCCCACCATTACAGACAGAGAAAACAGACCCCCTTTGTTCCTCCTGCCCCTTCTCAGCATCGGCGGAGGTACACGATCCACCCCTCCTCCCTGGAACCTCAAAAGCTTCAAAACACCCACTTTTACCTCCTCCTCCTCCCTCCATTTCTTCTAGTGAGTGGCAAAAATAGCATTGACAAAAATCCTAATATCATACTCTCAACACACATTTATGGCTCATACCTCACCTCTAAACTTTAGCTTGGCTCAATCAAATTTAGCTGTAAATGCAACAAATTAACCAGGAGCTCCACTGAGGCCAAAGAGGAAACATAAAACCCAGATCATTCCATGCCATTATCCCAATGTCGCAATTCAAAAGAAAGCTGGATTGCTGCAGCCTCCTGGCCATTGGCCTAGACAAAAAAGAACATCTTTACATGTTTTGTATTCACTAAAGGGTGTAATAACCTGACATGGGTGATAATAGCGTTCCCTTGGCAACCTTGAGTGATTGGGCTTGATGACTGTCATGCTGTAAAGCTCTGGTGTAATTATTTGGTCACAGTGGGCCGTCTTGTGATGTCTGCAGTGACCTCTGTTCACCCCCCCATCTGTCCAGCCACCTTTTGCACCAAAAATAACAGGCTAATGTAAGACAAAAAAAAAACGCTAACACGGCGCTAAAGAATTTATGATTATTAAAGCCTGGGATCAGGGTTTAACAAACTAAGTCTGACAGAAATTATCTTCCACATTTTTTAAGTTTTCTGAGTTGTCGTCTTTTGCCGGAAAAACACCAGTTGATATTCAGTTTACTAGACAGCAAATACTGCATATGGAATAAAGATGCACCAACCCAATACACGTATCGGATATTGGCTCTAATACTGACTAGCTGGATTGGATATCGGATTAATGAAACCGATCCAGCATTCCAATCCAGTCATTTCTTTTTTTTAATAACATCATACACAGCAGTACAGTTACAGCGATCTAGTCAACTTAATTCTATGTTTGCAACACTGGTAACATTATCACACAGAGCAGAGACGTGTTATTTCTTTTTGCTGCTAATGTTTTCTTGGTCTAATTTGTAAACAGATAATATTAAGTACATCTATATCTGTGTTAATTTCTTACCTTTTTTTAACAAGGCTAAATGTTTATGTTAAGCCTGATGCCTTCACTTACATGGAAAGGTATACGCTTCATTCATTAGACAGTATCGGATCAGTATCGGCAGGGGCGGAGCTACGGGGTGACCGGGGGGCTGTGGCCACCGCTGGCCAATCACTGACCACCCCACTGTACACCCCTATGCCTTACCAAAAAAAATAAATGTAAAAAATAACTGGGAGGCGCTCAAGCAGTTACAGAGACCCCAAGCTGCTTCCAAATCATTTTTCCTTTTTTTTTTATACACTATAGCTACCACATTCAGATGGAATTTTTAAGATCGGAGATGCAGAAATTGAAAATCCCAGTTTTAAGCTTTTCTCACTGAGATATTGCCATTGGGGAAAGAAAGGTGCTGCTTCACCGGGGAGACCCCAAACTGCTTCCAAACCACTTTCCCTTCTTATTTTAAAAAACGCGCTACCCCATACAGTTGGCATTTATATACATGTATATTCAAAAAGCATGCGCTCTGAGGTATCTACTTATGGCCACACCTATGTGAGTACGTAAAATGGTAAATGGACTGTACTTATATAGCGCTTTTCCAGTCATACTAACCGCTCAAAGCGCTTTACACTACATATCACATTCACCCAGTCGCACACACAACCATACCCTGATGGGCACATCGGGAGGCAACTTGGGGTTCAGTGTCTTGCCCAAGGACACTTCGGCATGTAGTCTGGGGAAGCCTGGAATCGAGCCCACAACCTTCCGATTGAAAGACGACTGCTCTTCCACCTGAGCTACAGCCGCCCACATGTGAGTAATCGTCTCACCGTGGCCACCCTAGTGAAAAATTTCTGGCACCGCCACTGAGTATCAGGTATCGGCCGATATGCTCAGCCCAGGTATCTGTATGGGACTGTACCAGAAAAAACTGGATCAATGCATCTCTAATATGGAACAATAAATGGAGGTGTTTTGGTATTCTGCATTAGGAACAATTAGCTCTAAAAACAAAGCTACTAAAAATAGTCATAATTTATCATTAATTAATAAATAGTTGAAATAATTCTGAAATGGCATCTTAATAGATCGAATTTTGTACAACCAAGTGTTGAAAAAACAAAGATAATCAACTTACAGTGATGATGGACAAAAAAAAAAAAAGCAAACAAGCTTGCCGTTAAAGGAGCTGTAACCACAGACTGCCATTTTTATTTAGTGAATTAACAAGTACAACAACAATATTACTACAAATATAAGACGTGAGAGAAATTTGTAAATTGTATGCAAATCTTCAGTCGGTAGTCATGCGATGTGTGACACATAAATCATCTCATTCATTTATTTTTCTTAGTTATGTGTCACTGTCTCCTCCTGACAATATAGCACAGGTCTTGGGTGTAAACATCAACAGTTGCAGCTGTGTGGAATGGATTCCTGTGTCGATCCCAATTAGAGCTGCTGCCTAACTAACTGTGAAACTAATTGCACCCACTAGCTTACATCCTACTCAAGAAGAGAGCGAGACAGAAAGTGAGACGTGTGTTTACATAATCTATGTACAACATAGTATTGAATGCCCCTCTTCAGAGGTATGCATCTACTCCTACACTACATGTATCCATCCAAATTCCAACTTAGGAAAGCATTCAAGCAGCTGTGGAGCGTGGTGAGGAAGTATTAATTCTCTCTGCTGTCCTCTAATGAGGTGCTCATGAGTCCCAATATGAAATGAACATGCTCGTGACAGGGAGGTCCAGGTTTGTCAGCGTGCTGCACTGCTGTGTGTGACTGGTCTACTGGGAAGAAACACCCAGGCTGCAGTGACACTAATGGATAGGCATGGACCTCCATGAGTCCCTGGAGACGTAGCCTCATCACAGCTGAGCAGCACAGCCCCTCTTTTCATAGCGGCTACTGGATCGTCTATGTCTCCCCAGAGCACAGTCAATCATTCAGTCAATCAGCAGGAGTGACATATGATTTTGAATTATTAAATTGGGACTGTGCAATTTTTCCAGACGTAAAAATTTTAAAGCCTTTCAATGGGAGATCATTTTGGTTTTCTTCCATAGATCGTGAGGAAACGATGGCTATTGCCATCATGATGTGACTCGCTGGTGTGTGGACTATTTTGAAACTTCAACATGTCAGCTGGCTGCTGCCATCTTGGGTTTGTGGAGCCAGAAGTGATGTACAGGAGATGAATTTGACTAAGAACCTGAGGACACTAGAGCTTTGGGTAGCAGCCAATGCACTCACCTGTCACTCAAAGCAACCATACCCTAAATTATGTATAACTTCAAGTCCTAACACAATTTAAACTGTCAGTTGATGTAAAAATCAACCCCTCCATACAGATGCAACGACTAATAAACAAAGGAAATCTGAAGTAGTCCTTGTTCCAGCCTGCAATCTTGTACAATTTTGTACAATTTTGCAATTAAACTGTTTATTCTGTCCATGAGTCCTTTTTAGAGCAAGTCATAAGAGGCCATTTGAGAAAGAATAGTTTTTCCTCATTTCTACATTTGCTATCCATTTCAGCTGCAGAAATATCACCCACTCTCCTTCAACACTGAAACAGTCTTTACAATCTTGCCCATCATTTCTACCCTAAGTGACACAACTCGGTACTGATAGATATATGCTGAGATCAGGAAATGTGCTATAGCTCCTAAAAATAAGTTTCAAGAAAGAGATGCAGTCATGCAGGTTTCAAAACTGACCTCAGTTAAATTTCACTGGAAGAGGAATTTTGCTGCATTTCAAAAGTGTGGAGATGGAAAGCGGACCTCAGTCTGAGTTTAGCACCATATACTTGATCATTTGTTCTTATGTTTCTAAATCATATTCTAAAAGCTACTTTAATCAATATTGCTTGTTTTCTTAATATCATGGAGCCCAAGTGCTACATTATGACCAACCCATCCTAAGCTGAAAATGTATCGTGAAAAATTGTAGTGTCACAATCCAAGGCTGTATATCTGTGGATAGTAGTTTGTACAAAGCAGCAATTACATGGCATGAAATGTCAACAGCATTCCTCTGATGATAGATTTATTGTATGAATCATCCACAGTGTGCATTCAGTGTTGATATCCATCCAGTTTCTGGCAGGTGATGCAGGGGCATAAAGTGAAATGCTGCTGTACTGTAAAGTGATGCTCCAGGACAGAAAATGCAGCTTCTCAGCCTCCGGATGCTCCAGAGCAATGTTGGCTCTAGGGATGTAACAATATGAAAATTTCATATCATGGTTATTGTAACCAAAATGATCACGGCTATCATTATAATCGCGGTATTATTGAAATACCCCACCAGCATCTTTAAAAACATCCAAAATGGGTCTAGATATCTACTTTGTCCTTTTTAAAGAGGGAGAAATCTCCACAGCACTGTCCATGTGGGTGCCTTTGTTACTTTCCACAGTGTTTTCATAAATTAAATAATGCAAACTGGGACTGCTGTGGCTTTTCCAGCCAATGAGCAGCATCATGGTGAGTTTTTCAAAGTGCAGTAATCAATCACGGTTTTCACGATAATCAAAATTTGAAACGGTATTACTAATCGTTGGTCATTTTATCGTGGTTAACCATTTTATCGGTTATCGTTACAGCCCTAGTTGGCTCCAGGGAATGAACATAAATGTCAGTGTGCCATCAAAACCAATCAGAAGTACAGAGTTTTAAGGTCTAACAGTTATGTAGTATTACTTTAAACTTCTAGCTGAGAAAATGCTTATTTTGTTATAAGTCAGAAACTCTTGCACTTCTAGATGTAGAGTTCAAGGTTAACAAGGGATGTTTTAACAGACTGTTGTGTCAGGTTGTGGCAGGGTGTTGAAGCTGTGAAGCTTGCCATATGGTTAACACGAAAAATATATATATTCTGACATTAAGATGATGCTTCACAGTCTGTTGAAACTCGGCTTAAAGCTGAACATTCTTACTAGATGGAGTATCATGTTCGTTGGGGAAAGATGGAGAAATCACATTTTTTTAACTGCTTTTCCTTCCCCCCATTTCAGAAGGAGTCTTTGAAGTGTTTTTTGGTGTGTAATCAATAGTGTTGTAAAATTCCATGCACTGGAAAAGGGTGGATAAAGGATCCGTTTAAATCATTCTAAGTCCTAACCAAGTCCAAATAGTAAAAGTAAGATACTGTGACTTATAAGGAAAGTACAAGGACAATATGTATTGTCACAATTTGCTTTTTTTTTTTTTTTTAAGGGAGTAAAGTACAAGGCAGGATATTTTTTTGTAGTAATGTCTCACATGAAGTCCAAGGATTCACATCTTAATCTCATAATAACAAAGATTATCATCAAAAGTCACTGTTAAGCTGTTATAAACAAGGTAATAAAAAGAGTAAACTACAGTCCATTTTAGAAATGGTATCTCAAATCTCAAATGAACTGTTGAGGGTAAGTGGTGATATAAATGTATTTAGAGTAACATGGAGGCTTACAAATACAAATTGAAGCATCCTTCAAAATGTTAGCTCTGTTGCTTCTACCGCTTCTAAAATATCTGCTAAACATGACTTTTAATTTTTAAAGTTCAGATTAATTTTGGGGGGTCTTTTCAGTACTTTCACTTTTCTATAGCACACAGGAACTTCTACATAAATGAGTGTACTTGTGAAGATAAACACCAAGTGAAAGGCTTCCAGGTTTAGACCACTTCCTTGAAGAGATGATGTCATTGTCATTGCCAGCAGTGACACAGAATGACTCTCTATCTGTGAAGCACTTTGTTCCATCCCGCGGTTGGCGGCATCCACCAGGCCACAGACGGCTGTTCACAGAAGGAGTCCTGATCACTTGTCAGAGAATAGTCTGCGTGTTTCTTCAGCCCACAGAATGAAATTGGTGGCATTTTCCCTCCAACACCCAAGCTTTTCCCACAGCCCCCGGAGCAGAGCTGCACAGCCGTCACTGGTTTTAGGTCAGCAGTCTGACTTAGACTGGTGCTTTCTCAATAACTCTGGCCAACGTGTGTCATGATAATCCCTTAGTTATGCAAATCTGCCCGCGTAGTACCGTTTGTGCTGATGGTGAAAGTAAGGATGGCAGCACAATGTAGGTCACTATCTTGTCCCCCCAGTTTCTCTACATTTATCAAACGAGCCTGAAATTTCATGTTAGCATATCTCCAGAAGCTTCAGAGCGATGCCTCTCAGAGCTTAAGCTACTTTCTGGTCAAGAGACTACCAGAGATCCCACTGTCAGCATGGGACATTAAAGTAGTATCACGCATTTTGCCGCCTGTTTCTGCATTTATGCAAACAAGACATAAGGATGGGATAGAGGGATATTGTTATCTTCTTAAACAGATTAACTGTAGTCTGCTTGGAGTGAATAAACATTGCTAGAAAGTGTGTCAGCCTTTTCAGAGCGCAGTGGAGCTTCAGACAATAAAGCAGAGGTCATTAGCATTGTATTAATTTGGCCAAGTGAGCAGAGAGCGAAAGTGTGCACTCAAGGCATGTGTGTTTGGGTGTGTATATGAGCGAGAGTGTCTGGGGATGAGCAGAGGAGGGAAGGGGGGGGGGGGTGTTGTTGCATGATGGTGAGCTCCCCCTTGACTGAAGCTTTGATTGAGGGGCAGACAGAGAGAGAAGGGGGGGCAGAGAAAGCAGAGGATTGGAAAAGAATGTGGGGGCTGTTTTGTTTTTGTATTATATCAGCAATTGCATGACAAGTTAAATAAATGCTGAGATGTAATTGCTGAAATCTCAGGGGGGAATATTACCACGTTGAGTTTGATGAAGGGAAATTAAACAACCTGACTGGTCAAACAAAACAAGGCAGTTGTGATATGAACATGGCAGGAATTAAACAAGCGGGGAGCAAATCAGCTTAGAGGCATGAGGGATTTTGTGACAGCAATTTCATCATAGGACAGAAAACAGTAGTCAGTTACAGTAGAGCAAGCTTTCTATGGAGCTATACTGTACATTTCGTACATGTGACCACTTTAGGAAAGAGAGATCACATCAAAGGATAAGGCTGGAAGTAGCATCCTTTAAGCAGTGCTCGACTACCAGCCCCGGTTTGACAGTCTTTGACATATACACTTGCTCTTGTCTCGCCCAGATGACCCCAAGTTATATGACGCCGCGTATGTTTCGAAAGCCAAACGACCCCTGAGAAATTGCAAGTGAAAAAGCTGCAAAGACCACAGTGAATTTTCCACTGGAAGCCATACAGCATCCAACTCAATGTGGCTGAGCTGCTTCTCTCCCCACAAACTCCTGACAGTGTACTGTAAGCTACATCGCACGTGTCTATAATGAATGGTATCATTTAGCTCACCTTACCCGTTTCCTCGGCGATGCGACACACGAAGCCCACTCCGCCCCTGGCCCCCCGCGCGACACAGCGATACTGCGTGCTGTTTATTTACGTGGAGTCCCGTTCAGCGCCGAGCTTCCTCCACTTGCCTCCTCTGTCTCAGTCTCTGGTCCTCTCCTCTCCTCTCTCTCTCCTACTACCAGTTCACAGACACACACACACAAACACTCACACAGGCGGGGGCGCGCAGCGGCTCTCCGAGGCGTGCGCAAGCCCGCTGCGCGCGCTGCAGCACCGCCGCTGATGCGTGGTGGCCTCGAGGCTCTCAACCATTTCAGCGAAATTGTTACATAAATAGACTCAGTAGGTAATAGTACTTCAGTACTTTGTAGTATGAAGCTGCAAATCACAGATGGACAGCAGCTGGGGGACTTTTTTTTTTCCAAATAGCATTAAACAAGTCAAAGTTGCCATTTGAAAGCTGTGCAATGTCATTTTTTTGTTATTTAACAGCAGGGAGCTGTTTTTTTCACGATTAATGTTGGATTTAATAACAGTAACAATGTAAGTGAAATAATGTACAACATTAATAACTCCAAGCCTTAAATGCTTAATAATCCTAAAATTTTTATTTTCCTGTATCTATGTAAAAGATTAAACCATAAAAAGTATATTAACGAAAAAAAATTAAAACATTAAATCCACATTTTAGTCTAGTATAAGTAGTCTTTTCACCTTTTAGACAGTGGACTCCATTTCAGCTTTTGTGGGCATTAATTACTTAAAGCCATTTCCGTGCTTTGTGACTGAGATTGGACCAATAATCACAGTCTGTGAGATCAACCTGGACTCTGTTGGATGTGCTCATGTGGCTCTAAAAGCACATTTCCTCTTAGTTCAGTCCTCTTCCAGCCATGCCCTCCTCTTTCACTGCTGGTAACACACTCTTGCATTATAGGCTTAGCCATCTGCAGCAACAGGATCAAACATCAGGAGCAAGTGAGGCTATTACTGTAAGCTGGGTTTTGCAAAAGAGACAGGGGTTTGTGTAATTTGAGAAGCCATCCAGAAGATGGTTCACTGAGATAAATTACAATTAGGCAGAGATATAATGCAAATGACAGTGAGTTTTACAAAAGAAATGTTAAAGAAGTAAGCAAAGCTGCACATTATATGATGATGTAAGAGCTAAAACTAACATTTTTCAAAGGACAAAACCCACCAAATTTGTGGCTTATTATTTTATTTCAATAACTCTTGAAAAGTGACAAAAAATTGAGGAAGGAGTTCAAATGAGAGCGGCGTCATTTAACAGAGACATTTTTATGTGGAGGGGGCAGGATTCTCACCCACATGTTCCTTCTCACTGCCACACAGGGAAGTGTCCTTGCAACTCATTTCTGATTGCCTCCAGACATATTTGCATATGTCTTGAATCTCATTATGATATTCACATAATTTTCTCCATCATATTATCTGTAAAATGCTCAGAGGGATTTTCTTAAGTTCAAGGATACAGTACCAAGGAGACTACATGTGGGACTTTGCAAGTTGCTAAATTAATGTCATCAGGGCTTTGAGTTAATATGAAAGAAAGAAAAAAAAAACAGGAGCAAAGACATTATCTCTAGCTCATTGGTTTCCCCAGCCGTGGAACCTATTACTGTAGCAGATCTTTGAAGTCATCTGCTTGCTGAGATGCAAAATTTCCTACATGCCAGGGCTACGGTGCAGAAGAGACGGAGTCAGTTGTTGGACTGTGATGAGGTGCTGATGAACTCCCACAGATTTATCACAGATCAAGGAACAAAAACACATTGTATGCTCACATTTCGTGACTGTTTTCAATGAGCTGCAAAAACATTTACATCATTTTGACAAAGACAAAGCACCACGTTATTAATTAGCTGTTCAATCTTTAAGAATATGCTTTTCACTGAGATGTTTGTCATATTTTAAAATGAAACTCTATCAATTATCTTAACATCACTTGTGCCCTCCAAAACCAATTTAGCGATAATGAGCTGGGTTTATTTGCTGCTGCTAAATGGGAGGTGCAACTGAGGAGCAGTCACCCTGAGGATAAAACAGTTGTAGCATAAAAACAAAGGTAAGAGATCACAGCATGTATCAAAACTGTCTTGACACGCGATTCAAGAATGAACCGGAGAGACATGTTTACATTTTCAGCGTGAAGGTTTTGCCAAAGGTGTAAATTACTGATGTGATTGCTGCCAGGGGACAGGCTCATGAGTCAGATCGGTTTACATCAAAGGCGGGGGTGCATTTTCTCTTCCATTGTGTAATTATATTATGTGTTCTCCTTATTGAGTGGGGACAACCTTTACCAGCTGCATAACCATGTTACCTCACAGGGGGAAAATTTTGAGGAACCGCAACAACCGGTGGATCACCTGCTTCTAAGTCAGTGATGATGATGAAGAGGGTTAAATCCTTAGATTATACTGTTTTTTAGCTCCTCAAATATTTAGCAGAAAAGTAAAATTACTAAAGAAGAAAAAAATGCCCTGTGTGGCTCTTTTTTTGTTATCTACCATTTCATTGGGTTGTTGTTGCACATGCATTCATTAAAAATCAAAGTTTTAATGTAACCCTATATTGAGTTGAAGCTTGCTTTGAAGCATTTTGTTTCTGTTGCATTTGATGATGACTATGGAGCAACCTGCAGATTATTTTCTAAACTTAAAGACCCACAACATAACTAGATCTTAAAAATATGCATTTCTGACTCATTTTGATGGCACACCAACATTTATTAAGTGCATTTTCGAATCCTCACTACCCAGAGGCGTCCCGAAGCTCAGAAACTACACTATGTACGATTTGTATCCGGGACGGGGCCGTGACGTTGCAGCCGACTATTGGTTGTGCACCGTGTCACTTACTCGCAAACGGATATGAACCAGATATGAACACAGCAGGTGTTTTGAACACACATCATGTCAGATTCGGCAGAGAAATGCAAGGAAACATTTCCGGAGGAAGGGACAGAACAAGAGTCAAGATAAGACTGTCTTTTACTGACTGGAGTGAGCTCATACTACAGGTACGATGCAAAATAGATGCTAGTTTTGCCGTCAATAGGGGTGCTAAAAGTGCTAAAAGTTGTAAGGCAATTTGGATTTGGTTGAATACTTGTCTCGTTTACTGTTACCAACTGCTGTTGTATAATACATTGTTGGAAAACCTGATTCATTACCTTTAAAACATGGTATAATTTGTAAGGATTGTGTACCCAGCTAAACATGAGAGTAGTGCCCCACAAAATGGGCCAAATTTCCCACACTCTAAAAGGATTCAGGTAAATATGAAGCATGGTTTTGTTTTTTATGGCTCATACTTTGTGTACAGTATATCTGATTTTCAGTCTTGTTTCACATTTTCTCGTGCAGCTATCAATTCACAACCAGGCTCAGTTATTTTTCATTGTAAGAGCTTTTTCAGCTTCAAGTGAGCATCGTTTCCGCCACTTTCGAATCAACACAGAAGACAAAAATGTGCCATCAAAGAAGACAAAATAAAAATGGTATTTTCTATCAACAGGGCGCTGCTGTATCTTTCTTTATCTTGGCTTGTTTTTTATTCAGACAGCATATATGAGAGTTGCCAAAATGATCACAGGTGTATAAACTCATATAAATAAATAGACTGTAAAGTAATTTAAGCTCTGACACTTTAGAACAAGGTAATATTCCCCAGGAGCTGTAATCCATTTAAAACATAAATGCAGCACATCAGCAGTTGATTCTATAATACTTGTATGATTTTACTATGTTATGAGAATTTAGTTCTGTTAATAGTTTGGAGGCCATGTTTTGTTTTTGTTCCCATTTCACTTTGAAACAGATGTCACATTCACTAGTCATTTTGGATGCTGTTTTTTCTAAATGTGTTTTGAGAAGTATCAACACAGCCTGTCAAGGAAAAGCCAAGAGAACAGCTTTGTTCATAATCTTGTTTATGTTCTTTTCTTCCTATCGTGATGGTGTAACTGGTAGCCCCAAAATTCACAACCATCTGGTATGTTTTAAACCATGATTTTTGCAGATTCTCAGCACTTTTTTGATAACTTCTTAAGCTCTTTGACTTAGTGACCTTTCATGTTTTTTCTACAACTGTCAATAACATCAACTTGATTTGCAATTCATATGTTTTGTTTTTTTATTTACCTTTTAAACATTTCAGTGCTTATTGAAGCATATTTTTAGGTGCTACAGTATTTCTATCAATTATTTATTTCCTGTAAGTTGAACCAGCAGGAAACCAAATGATTCAATTCAGTAGGCAATTTGGGAGCAATTCAAGGAGCAAGGCATTCTGTAAATAGGAGAGCCCTTATCAGCCTTCATCCTTATTTGGATGCTACCATGGAAATGCATTTGCCTAACATTAAAGAAAATCAGCTTTTGATCTATTTCAGTCAGTCGTCAAATTATTTTGCCATGTATCACTGTCTAATACCATTTTTTTTAAAAGAAAGCAAACAAATGTGTTTGTGAACATCCACCCATGTTTCCTCCTCTGAGCACCGTTCATGCTGTTTGTTGCATCCTCTGCCTTCTGAAGCTATCGCAGTCTTTTCATGCGTGTAAGCAGTCGGTGGAAAGCTGTGTCGGTGCAGTGTGTTTATGCTGGAGGGAAATGTGATCCATCACCGGCCAGAGCTGTTATGCAGGTGCCTGAGCACAGCCTTGGACAGTCGTCTCGTCTCACCTTACTCTCTTTTCTGACAGGCAGCTCAAGGATGGGCCTTGAAATTAAATTCCCCTGACAAATACAGCCCTACCTTTACAACATATATTTGAGTTTAGAGGGATAAAAATGGACTCACAAGGACTACTGAGTTGTCTGGTATTACAGTATGTGGCTGTTGTAGAGATTCGAGAATTTGTAATCAAGCGGAGCACCTTGGACACTGCTCCAAGGTGATAGTGGGTACTGTGTAAGGAAAAGGATGTCACTCCTAATGAAATAATCCAGCAGTTGTAATTCAGAATTACAAACTTAATATCCACACTTCTGCTCTTCCTGAGATGATCCACAGGCTGTGACAGAAACCGCAGCTTTATGCGGATCACAATCAGCTTATCTTCAAATAATTAGGAGGCAGGATGCAGCGAGGTTCAGAGAAGGGTTTTAATTACACTCTCAAACAGACTTTACACAGGACCAACAGGAGAACACTGGAATTACATTAATCTGGCTGATAACAGTAACCATTTTACTTCAGGTCCCCCTGGGAGTGACTCACACATCATTGTGTCAGTTATACAGTACTTGACCTGGTTAGGCATGGAAATGGATGACTGCAGTGCATGTCTTAGCAGTGCATGTAGCAGCGAATGAAGACCCCCCCCCCCACCTTTGTAACTCAAAACACAAGCGAGCTATTTTAATAAAACCCTTCAAATACAACCTGCGTAATTACAGCAAACATTATAGCAAAGAAGAGTGGCGAGAGAAATATGTTGCTAAAGGTGGGAAAGAGTGAAAGAGGCTGTTGAGAAAAGGCATCAAAGGAAAGAGGGCACACCAAAGACAGAGCAGAAGTTGTGAATGGCCTGCGGGGAATCCATAAAACCAAACAATTAAACAGACATAAAAGCCTCTGAAACAGCTGAGCTGAAAACAATACACCGTCCCTATGACAGATTCCATTTAGATCCGTTTTACACCTCATATTTATTATTCATATTTACCGTCATTTTTAAAATTGCTATGTATTTTTGTTAGAATTACATATATAATACTTTGATGCCTGAAGTGGGCCCCCTCAT
This sequence comes from Atherinomorus stipes, assembly GCA_023101725.1. Classification (NCBI taxonomy): domain Eukaryota; kingdom Metazoa; phylum Chordata; class Actinopteri; order Atheriniformes; family Atherinidae; genus Atherinomorus; species Atherinomorus stipes. Next base: position 43,695 of record JALJCO010007183.1, on the reverse strand, counting down.
CTAAGAATCTTAATTACACAGATTACAATTAGCTGCATTACTAAATGTGCAAAATATTGTCATTTCAGCTGAAAAAGTCACGTGCACTAGGTGCTCAATTTGACCTTGATTAGACCATTTACATTCAATACAATCCTGTTTTATAGTGCTGCAGCTTGGTGTCTTAGCTTAACAAATATACATTTTAATAACACACACTGCATAGCCCAACTTTAAATTACTCTGAGAGGGTACAAACACAGATTTCTGAGGATTTACCGGTTGTATTTTTATCTTTTTAAAAAAATCTTTAAAAAGGAAAGCTAATGATTAAAAAGTGCTCACGAGTAAAAATCTGTAACTGTAGAAATTTGTATTGTTTATGGTTGGCTGCTGAGAGAACTGCACAAGATAAACGTACTATCAGACTGACACAACTTTAACTTATTTGCAGGGTAAGTACAGAGTTGGTGCCAGCAGCAGGTTAGCTTCATTTAGCTTTAAGTCAACAACAGTCAACAGCTAAGTGGGCAGTTTCTGCTTTGTTGTTCCCCAACTCTTGTCTTTCCTCTGAGCAAAGCCAACTTCCTGCTGGCTCTGCCTTCAGATTTACCTTTCAACAACTGCACTGATCTTGGCAAGAAAGTGGAGAAACATATTGCCCCAAATTGTGAATTATTCCTGTCAATGCATTTGGCAGCTGATATTAAGCAGATATTTAATCTTGTTTTTAGGGGTTTGCAAATCTAGAGGTTATTTTAAACCATTACTTCTTTAAAATTATGCTAAGTTGAACATTGCATGCCAACAGTATCAAGGTAAATGCCTGCTGCCAGAGTAGTTGGCAGTGGAGATTGCTAATGTGGTAAATGCCAAAGTGGTTGGCACATTAACACAAAAAATATCTGTTAATGTGGGTAAAAAAAGGTAGTGTTCGGCATGTTAGATGCATTTAGACTGTTCTTTTTTATAGCTACTGGTCAAAAAACCATAAACTATGAAATATGAACTGAGGCTGCATAACATTTCTTTCTTTCTTTTTTTTTTGTAAATTTTGCACAAGGAAAGAGTTTTAGTGTAACTACAGGCAAGGTGAATGTGCCAGATCTAAAACTTGGAGGAGAGACCATTATACATGTCAACCCTGAACCTGGCCCAATCATTCATCCTCTGGATGGAGCTTTTCTCTCGGGTAAGGATGCGAGCAACCTTGTTTAGCTTTTCCTCATTCCTGTCCAAATAACGGACGCCGTCTGCCTGCAGCTGGTTGAGCTTCTCCTGTCGGCTCTCGTCCATGGAGATATCTTCGTTCAGGAAGGGGTTGAAGCGGAAGTAAGTGTCTGCAGGGAGGAAGGCGTCGAGCATAGCGTGAACCTCTGGGGGAAGAAACAAAGGTGAGAGTGAGGCCGCTCAAGTAACAAATTCACAAAAACACAATTAACTTCTCAATGGCTCCAACATACACAAACATTTAATTCAACGTTTCCAAGGAAAAGGGCATGTGAAGTGAAACCTTGTTTGTCAGCACTGTGAAAGCATCACATGTGACACTGAGTGGATGCTTACTTAGGCTGAAAGTGTGAGGTAGCTCTGAGGGAAGAAAAAGAAAGAAACGTCTGGCTTGTCTATCATGGCTGTTTTCATTTGCTTTGCATGAGTGCTTTAAAATCAATAACATGCAAATGCATACAAGCAAACCTCGGTTAACAAAACAGCGTGGATGTGCTTGGGGCATCAAAAAAGGGGTTCCCACAGTAAGTCGGAGTTAATATAGACCTAACTTAGCTGTCTCTGAGGCTTTGCAAGACTCTAGTCGTTTATAGGAGGGTATCTGGAGAGCTTTATTGTCTTAATGATAACATTGTGAACAAATTACCCCTGAAAAGTTGTACTTAGAGAAGTTTAATACCAAATAACTGCAGCTACAAAAACAATGAGAAAATCCAAATTTGCTGAGAAGATAAGGTGGATGGTTGAATTTAGAGTGAACTGAACAGCATATTGTAACACAGACAGATGAATTCTTCTGTGATCATGTTCACAATTTTTGTGGTTTTAAGCAAAGCACTTAATAACAAGACATGGTTGGAAAAATGAGTGTGCCATAATGGCATCCACAGGTGGGTTAACCATAGTGTAGCAGCTAAAACCCCATAAATTTCTCATATGCAGAAAAATTGACAGGGGTAAGCATTAAAACATTAGGAACTCCATAGCCAAGCCTGCATTCAGTGCTTGTAGATAAACAGAACAGTGTCGCCCCCTCCCTCTCTCTCTATAATTAGCATTGCCAAGGATAGAGAATGGAATAATTACACAAGGACTCCAGGATGATTTTATTTTTGTCACAAAAGTGTTTGCTGCACCTCATAAGACACCCACCGCACCACCAATCAACTGCAACTTATTCCAAGAGGTACGCTTATAGCATCCCAATGAGTAAAACAACACATCACCTGCGCTGTGTTTCAGCACTGTCACCAAGATTTTACTGACGGTTGCGCCTGCAACAGCTGTTTCATGAGAAAACTTACCCAAGGTCATATTTCCAAAGCACATTTCTCACATTCAGAATAATGCTGCACAGACGCAAAACAGTGTACGTCTGCCTGTTCAGTCAAAAGTTTCATGCCTATTCCATAAAAAACTTTGGTAGCATCTAACCCCCTCATTTTAGCCTTATCAGTCCATAACAAGAAACCAAGTTCCACTGATGCACCCAAGACAAAGCAGGAAGCTTGTGGACAGAAAGCTTTTGAAAAACAGAAAATCTGCGATAAAGACTCCGACTTATCTGCTGTTTCTAAACAACAAAGCCCACTGGAGAGCAGGGGAGGGGCTTAATCCTACATACAGGAGGAACAAGTGCAGCGGGGCATCTAGGTCACACAATCCACCACATAAGCAACAGGGAGGGGAGCGAGCCAAATTCAGGCACAGCAGAAGTGCCCATGACAAGAGGTGATAAGGAGACGGAGAGGGCGCCACCACACAGGGACACAACGGGATGCATCTGGGACAAAGTTAACTAGAGTTGCAATATTTTCAGCACTGAAGATATAAAATCCCCAAGAGGAATACATAAACAGGGACTTTTATAATTACAATTCATAGTGTGCCTCCTCCTCTTCAAGTGTAGACAAACAAAATGGGGTTGATCTAAATTCTTAGATTTTGCTGTTTGGTTGCATCCCAGCTTTTTTTTTTTTTTTTTTTTGATATTCCAAGTTAAACAAAGCCAATAATTAAACACTCTGCTGTGTGACCTACCCTCAGTGTCTGTGGCGCTGCTGATGACATTAGTGAGCTTGGTTTTCAGACTTGTATACGAGGTGCTGTTCTTCCCAGGAGTTTCGTAGCGGCCCGTACCAAGCGAGACCACACACTCCAAGGGTGTGTTGGGCCACAAGCACTTACACTCATGGATGGCAAGAGCAGTGGGGTTGTTAATCAGCAGACCTCCATCCTGTCCACAAAACAGAATAAATGTCATGTTAGAGACTACATTTACAGGCTGGGAGTTATGTTTAATGCTTTGACCAGTTAGTGTTTGTAACCTAAAGTCTTTCATGAGTTTTGACAGGTATTTTTTAAAAAACAAGTTAGAGGATGAAAAAAAACCCCAAAACAAAACCATAGACAAGTTAATATGCAGTAGCAGAGCTGTTTGTAAGTCTACAAAGCACAGAGCTAAATTGTTGTCTTCCTCCCTCCCATTTCCCCTTTTTTCTCTCATTTTCAGTCAGACTTGCTTTGATATCAAACAACCACCCAGAAGTGCTTTTGCTTTGGATCCATATTGTACCCGAGGCAGTGGGGGAGTAAGTGGAGATGCTCTGGGGATTGTTGAATAGGCATGAGGCTGAGGGGCCACAGGGTTGCGAGCTGGCAGCAGGATCAAACACACAGGGGCCAGTCCTCATTAAAGGAGGCCAGGCTGGGTAAAGGGGAACCGCAGGGACCCAAGTGTCTTGGGACACCACGGGGGGAAGAGTGCTTGTTTATGTGACGCGGATGCTTGATCGATATCGCATTCTTGCTTTGAGTCAATGCATGTAATAATGTGGGTGTAACTGACAGTGAATGTCACATGGATTTACACACTGGAGAGAGGGGTGGGAATAACACAACCTTTCACACTCTGGCACAGTTGCAGGAAAACAGTCATTAGATGATATGAAGCCTATATCATGTGCATCAATCCTAAACCCAGGAAGGCAAAATTGCCGCTGGCTATTGTAATGTGGAGACCCTGCACTGCAAGGAAACACTTTAATGACAGCAAAGACTTTGTGAGGAGCTTAATATTGTTTTTTTCTGAAAAATATGAGTATGACAGAAATGGTGCATTTAGAAGAAAAACTATATTAGATAATGGTTAAACATTGAGAGACTGCAAATACATTTGCAGCTCTATTAAAGACAACCAGGCTCAGTGGTAAATGGGCCATATGCCGTCGTCTGCATCCCCACATTCTCATTATAGCCACAATAACAGATTCTAGTTACACAAGGGTAATGGCTCAGATTTAGTAAGTATTATGTTTAGAGTCTGTTTCATATATTCTGTTAATTCATTTAATCTGTCTCTGAAATTCAATTTCCTCTTTAGGTTTTAGTCAGAATGAAAAATGTGTTTTCATTTATTTAGCACACAAACAGAAAGCAAAAAACAAGTCGTGGTAATGTCTTTGTGCCTTGTGAGGTTGCTGCTTGTTTTCGTTATGTGCACCAGCAGAAAGTGAGCTCACATAGAGGAAAAAATAACCATGCAAAAGCCTGATTGATTTCTGTTTGTTTTTTTTTTTTTATAATAAAAAAGTGTTCATGACAAACTTGGTTCAGCAGAGTATACAGCGGCCAATAGCCTGTGAAATAAATGGCCGATGTAGAGGCGTTCATTGATTAGAAATAGCAAGAGTGCTGTGACAAATCATCCACAATTACAGACATTCCTTCAAGTATCAGCTGTAATGGTGGAGAAAAATGTCACACTAAGTCCATCATCATACACAAAATGCCACTGACAGAAATATGCTGCATTTTTAGTCGTTAATGTGCTACGCGTGTAGACATTATCTTATTCCAGCATCTTAAATATGTGAGGTTTCTCATTTCTTTACTTTGTGGACGTAGTCGGAATATCTTTGGGTCTGAAAGCATCACCTTAGACCCTCACTTAGTTGAGAAAATTGTGAAGCCAACATGACCTCACCAGATGAATCATTTAAGACACACAAAAGAGGTCAGTTCATCCCCACATTTGTGTTTTTATTAATATTAACATGATCCACTTAAATAAAGCAAGTCAAATGTAAGAAATCTAAAATCCTTAGTTACAAGAATCCGCTGCTTGAGCCCCAAACTGATAAAATTAGATTGCAAATGATTTAATCGTCATTGACCTAATTAAAAAGCAGTTAGGACTCTGAAGACATACATCTCTAAAGCAAAATGTTTGACACCGTCATGCAGCATGACTAAAAGTGAGAAATGTGACATATTAATTAGTGAAGTTCTAAATTACCCTGACTGATGGATGGACTTTATGTTAAAAGTAGCTACCTGTCATAATAACAACTATATATAGACAATTCCTGACTCAACCTACCAGTGATTACATTAGCGAAGTGAGTCAGGATCTCAAAGTGCATCCATCTAAATGGGTGCGAGGGAAGTCACAAAAAGAAGCCTTCACACTGTCACAAAGCATGGAAGAACTGCTGAGGTAGCCATTTGTCCAAAGCACATCATTATGCGCCAGCAGGGTGTCTGGCAGAGCACGAAATGGATCAGAAAGAGGGAGAAAATGCTTGGATTGGACATTCTCCTAATAGAGACTTAGAGGGGCCTTGCTGCAGTGGGCACCAGACGAACCCAGCTGGAAACCAAACAACTAAGCAGTTTTTCTTATCATTCACACCGCTGTGTGAGGCTCCATTTTCTGAACTCAGTGGCAATTACGGCAGCAGCCCGGGCCTAGTTATGGCCTCTTTGTACTTATGGCTGAGGGCAAGTTTCACAGGAACAGTGGCTGGCTTTGCACCCTCTGCCAAGGCCTGTAACGTTAGAAAGCAACTGTGCAATGCTCCCATGAGTCAGGGACTGAATGTTATAGCTTGTCTCCATTTCAGAGCACCTGCTCGGTCAATTCAGTGCTGGTGAACACAGTCAAGACCTTCAAGGAAATCTGGGTTTTGATAGTGAAGCCCTGAAAGAGTTCAGATTATTTTTCAAACTTAAAGTGTAGAATAAAATTTGATCTATCCTCTTTTTTTCCTCAAACATCATAATAAATGACTCAGCTTCCTTGACAGAAGCAATAACAGGCTATACCTACACAGAAAATAGATGCATTGGTGGTACCCAGTAGCTTGGGTACTGTATTAAAAAAAGCACCTTAGACTCCTAACAATATCATATTAACAGAGAAAATTAAGGGTAATTTTCTTCAATCTATAACTGCAAATACTTGGAATATCCCACCATCACCATCCACACTATAATATCACACATTCTGAGGCTTAAATCATTGCTGTGCACAAGCTGAAAATCAATATTAGATGCCCACGGGGCCCCCAGGCTGCACAACAGAGACAAAAAAAAGCTTGATTCTGTCATGGAAATTGGTGCATGGGCTCAGGAACACCTCAAGGAATCATTGTCTGTGAACAGAGTCTGTGCTGCCATCTGTAAACTCTGTTCAAAGCTCTATGATGTAAAGAAGAAGCCATGAGGGAACATGATCCAGAAACATCATCTTCTCTGAGCCAAAGCTAATTTAAAATAAACTGAGGCAAAGTGGAAAACTGTTCTGTGGTCAGATAAATAGATATATGACTCTTTTTTTAAATCATAGCTGCCACTTCCTCCTGAATAACAAAGAGAGGGACCATCTGGCTTGTTATCAGCACTCAGTTCAAAAACCGGCTTGTCTGATATAGCATGGGGTGCATTAATGCCTATGGAAATGTCAACTTGAACATCTGGAAAAACAATGAATACTGAAAAGGTGTCAGAGCAACATGAGCTCAAATTCAGATGACATCTTTTTCAAGTAAGGTGTTGCATATTTCAGGAGAACACCAGATTGTTCCTGCTAAACCCCAGGAATAATCTTTAACATCAGCATGGCTGCATAGTAGAAAAGTTCAGGTGCTGGACTTTTCACCTGCTGAAAATGTATGCACATCATGATATGCAAAAGCACAACAAAGCTAACTCAGGACAAACAAGCAGCTATAATCTTATATCATACAAGAATAAGTTGACCCTCCTCTCCAAAAGGTCTGTTAAAAAACAGCAGGGATGCTGCACACACGGGTAAACTGGCCCTTCTCTAGCACATGTTGCTGCCATCTATTTCAAGATGAGATGATATTCTTAAACTGTTTTGCTTTCAACATTTAATGTTTTATTTGTTCTTTTGTAAAAGTGTCTCAGCGTATTAAGAATTGCTGCTGCTGAGCTCTACCCTTTAAATAAAACATCATGAACAAACCAGCCTCCTTTAGAGATAAAACCTATGGTGAAAAAACAGTTTGATTGATAGAGAAGCTGCATCAGTAACACCCCGACTCTTTAAAGCTACCATTCAATGCGATTTCCATTCTTGGCCTTCTGCCACAAACTCACACAAAGGTTTCTTGAGACCAAAGCATATTTGGACAAGCACTGAAGTTAGAAACAATGATCTACTTAGGACAAACTGCAAATCAGCTTTCCAGACAAAAATTCCCAACTCCAGCCGTCTATCAAACATGCAGCATGATGTGAAGCAAAGGTCGCCTTTATTTATATGGATTTAGAGCTAATACTGCTCAAACTGTAATGTGCCATGTGTCAACAGATAAATATCCTAACAGGACACGGTCCTATCTGGTGTAGCCATCTGATCAATGTTTAACACGCCTGAAGTTAAATTTCCATGACGGAGAAAAATTTCACCTTTGAATTCTGGCTTCCAGAAAGACTGAATGCTTTCCTTTCACATTTTTCCTGACTCTAGTAGAAGTTGTTAGTGTAAACTGTGGAGGATCTGAGCTCATCTGGCCTCAACTTTGCCCTGCAACGACTAACAGCTGATTCATGATTCTCTAAGTTTTGCAAACAAGTTTACAAGTCAGTGGGGGCCTTGCTCTTTGAAAGGGCAATGTTTGATTTATTCAGGTGGCCAATTTGTTCTGAAATATAACTTAAACTCTATAATGCTATATGTATCATATTTAATATATAAAATCTCTGCAACATTTTGCATCTGAGATCTTTTTCATCATTTTATGCTGAAAAACTTTATGTTCAACGACATTTTGAGCAATCTGGTATACCTGATGCCATGAGGCAGAACACTAAACTAAATGATGGTGTCAGGCTATTTAGGGTAAGAAAAAAAAAGTTTTCTCATATATTGTAAGCTGCAATGAATTCACAGATGATTTTTACAGTGATGTGTGAAAGTCTTGACACCCTGTTAAAAATCTTTCTTAGTGGGAATACATTGTAAATACCAGATAACCTGAACTAAAGATTAAACATTTTTAATGGGAACAATTATAGGGATTTGAAGATATTATGTAAGATTAGCTTATTATTTGGGTCTTAAACGGCTTTAAAAATAATGGAATTTAGCCTTTTGCTCGGTGCGCCCTGCATGGTTAGTACTCAGTAATACCCAATGTAGCAAAACACTTTTTGCAGCTAGGTGACATCATTTCTATTCCTGCTCTGGGGATTTTCACAAATTCTTCCTGTAAAATTCCTCATGTTCTGGGAAATCTTTGAATCTACATGCATGCTTTGCTCATTTGGAGATCCACACATTTTCAACTGTGCAATGGTCAGGAAACTGAAAAGGGCAGTGCAAATTCTTCATCTCACAGCTTTTGTAAGTTTGCCAGTCAACTGCTGGTTTTTAAAGTGTGCTTAGGATCACAATTCTCTCATGTTATTGTCTCCAGCTTCTTTTTTTTTAGGGGGCAAAAACTGACATTTGCATTAAATTATGCACCCGTTTTCCTCCAAACTTACTTGAAGTCATTAACCTTTTTTAATTTTAAGCACTTCAAAAGAAAAAAGCCCTTCATCTTAAAGATATTAACTTGACCTCCACTGTCTTTATTTCCATCAGACTGCTTTCTCTTCTTGACATCAATTATTAAAATGATGACTGTTGCTTAGAGAAACAATGGCAAATGCTTGCAGGGGCCACATTTTAAGGAGCACTGCTAAAGCTCTGAAATATACTTCACCTATTCTTTCCTAACAATAACTGTGACTAAACCATAGCCTTAACAAGCTAATTAATGCAAGTCAAATAACACACACACGCATGCACGCGCGTGCACAAACACACAAACCAAACAATCCATAAATCATGCTTTAATCTTAACCCATTTGACATCAGATAATTATCAAGTTATATAGTCATATATATATATATACATATATATATATATATGTATGTATATATATATATATATATATATATATATATGTACAGTATATATACATCATTTCAATCAGAAAAAAAATGCTATCATGTTGAGAAATTTTTTCAAAAAATTTGCAAAAGAAAAGCCCATTTAAAATGATTAATTACCTATACTAATGGTCTTAAGTCAAAAATTCTTGCCATACAAATACTGTGTTTTCCTTCTCTTGGTGACTACTTAAAAACAACAGATAACAAGGTGACTTTATAACTGTCTAATGGCTAGACTTCCATCATTTATGATAAAATCTCCAATTAAATCATTATCAGGACCAGCAGAAGTCATTTCAAGCCCTCAGTAAACTGGCTCCAATTAGCAAAAGCAGACTTCATCCCCTTTAGTCAGCTTTCCGTGCGTCTGCGTCTCTCCCTGTGTAAACTGTGGGTTAGCACCAATGATCGCCATGGCTTGGGTCCTTTTCAGCTGCTGCAACCAAGAAAAAAAGAGACATCTCTTCCTTAAACCTAAATGAGGTGAGATCAGCTTGCATCCGGTGTGGCATTCACATCACAGCTCCACTGAGCAGCTGCGGTCATTACCCATTCTTCTCTCATGACAGAGTTCAGAGCCCCATAAGTCTTTTACAGGACTGGACTGGGCACTGAGCTCTGTCATGATTTATAATGAAGCTCTGCAAATGAGCCTTCCTTTTCCCTTATAATTAGTTAAGGAAGTGTTACATAAGTCATGAACATCTGACTCAGTCTGACACAATAACTGAACTGTTTGCCACAGACGACTGTTTAATATATGAGTAGATAATTAGGCTGTTTACAAAAAAAAAAAAAAAAAAACTGCCTCTGTGCTCTTATTACTTTTCACAGACCTTGAAAACCAACGAATGCTGTATGCAGATAAAACGCCTGCAATCCATCTTCATGTAATGAGAGAAAGAAATCTGCTCAATGAGGAAAATCAATTGTCTAAATGGCATCCAATCCAAATAAAAGGCACCATTGTGAAAAGCAAGGATGAGAACGGGAACGGTGTGAATGCTGCTCCTATGTGCTGACCAGGTCAAGCCAGAGGTCTTCATGGCATATTATACAATTACGTCGACTAGTTCTTTACTTGGCCTTTTAGTTTGACAGTGCTCAAAGGTCGCAGAGAGGTTCAAATCATCTTCCCAAGCCGTAAACAGAACAGGAACACGTCTGTAAGGAAGCCAGTTTTGCCCCAGGCAGGCAAAACAACGAAGATATACTGTAGGCGGTTACCTTTTCCCACACGTTCTGCAAACTCATGACCACACTTGAACAAGCAGTATTAAAACTATTAATCATCTCTGCTGGCTGTAGCCACCGAAATTAAACTGGGACAGCTCATGGAGTGATATAAATTGGTACAGAAACCCTCATTTATATTTACTCAGTCATGAATCCTCTTTGGGTTTCAGAGAACATTGAATTAAACAGCACAATTTTAGGATCGGCCTACTGGACAGTAGTAGAAAGGTGACTTGCAATGACAATAAACTGCATTGCAAAATTTACAGCTGTTTTGTACTCAAATGACATCTAGAGGCACTGCATTTTAAAAATCTGCAAAACACGAAACAGTGTGAGAAGGAAGAAGGGTTAGAGGTGGAGAAGGACATGCAGAAACTATTACACTGAAGTCAATGAGCACAGACAGAGAACCAGCCTAATCCCCAAACAAGTGTGCCTGTTCAATCAAGTGTTTGTGCATGTGAGAAAACGTGTGTTCAACAGAGAAATAAAGAAAGATCAGCTGGGGAAACAGAAGTAATGTGACAATTACTGTGTGAGAGTTCTTCCATCCCTTTCCTCAGTCTCATCAACAATCAATCTTTAGAAAAATATACTGACCTAAGTCAGTTCCACCAGGTCATCATCTCCTCAGATGAAGTAGAGGTAAAATGTCGGAGCATCGATGGTTTGTAGGGCCTGTTGATTTTTTAGAGTTAACACAAGACGGGAGATCTGGGATAAGAAAGTGTCTAAAAGCTTAGATTGATCCTTCATTGCCTCACTGAAAATACCACATCTCTCCTCTCGTAACACTGTGGTGCTGAGTAGTAATTTATCACCAATAACTTTGCCTCAAAATGCTTTAAGAGGATTAAAATGGGGGGGAAAAAAAGGAGAGAACAGAAATCCAAAAGGTTGAGATTTGTCGAGATGCACTTTTGGAACAGCACTTCATTATGTGACGCGCTCTGCCTCCTCCTTTTCCTCACAGCCGCCAAATTTAACATCTTCTTGGACTAATGTATGAAATTAGAGAAAAACACGAGTGCTAATCTGACCTACTCCATTTGCGGCTGTGTGAATTCTTTTAACTGAGCTGCGTTGGCGCTCTCATGGGGTCGCAGTGGGGGGTGGTGGCCCACTGGTCTCATACCTCCCATCAAATGCTGGCAAGGGTGGGCACAGAACGAGCTCCCCATTCCTCTCAATCGTCTCAAAAGACACCATGGCAACAAGGGGGAAGAAAAACTGGGCCCTCCTCGCCATTCCACACATGCCCTGCCATCCTCTGTGAAACGTCTGAGGTCCTCTACAGCGGTTTACTTTAGAGCTGAGATAACCGTGAGAGCTTTAATGTGAAACATGCATCTCCTCCCCCTCTTCATCTGCTGTTTCTCACTGTTTTTCTCCTTTGTTCTCCTTCGCTAAAGCATCCTCTTCAAGGCTATGGCAGCTACCATGGGCTACAAAAGATCAAGCTATAATTTTCTCAGAGTTATGAGTGGAAATCTACGCCAACTATCCGGCAGATTTCCATTCCAGCCTGAAGAATCACTGAAACACCAACGAACAAATCAAATTTTCAATCGAGACTCGAGAATTCCGGCCGTCATTCAGCACACGGCGCAGCAACTCTTACGCTCGCTGCACAAAAGGGAGATTGTTCTGAGCTTGGATCAAGTGGAGAAGTCTGTGGGTGTTTGTGGAAAAGACTGAGATGACTCTCTCTCTAGGGAATCCTGACATCACACAGATAGCATGTTGTGCTCACCACTGGTTTCAAATGGTAAATAAGTCATCAGACAGGGTGGCATTTTTTAAGATGGCCAAGAATTAATATGGATACGAAACCTTACTAAAAGGAACAAATTATAAAGGCAAAAAATAAAAGCATCCTCAAAACTCATTTAAGTGTAGCTTGAAATTTGTGAGCTACATATATTCAACTTCAATGGACAGATATTTTGTCAATTTCGTTCTTAAACTGTCTCTAACATTTTGTTTTGGTCGAAACAAGCAGAAACACAAGTTGAAAAAAGTCCCCCGTAACTTAAAGACAGAAAGGTTGCCGCAGCAGGACAAACATTTGTTTTTCTTTTCGGTTCTGCAAGTTTGACTACTGATGATGTCATGTCCTCTCACAGGATGAGAAGAGGGGAACTAACTGAGCCTGGAAAAGCAATTCCATAATTAGAAACGCCGTTTCTCCAGGCTAACGAAGCAGATGTAACTGGCAAATAGCTAAGTGCGTGAAGAGGGAAGCACTGGTTGGGATAATTTATGCATACAAGGCAGAAGGAGACCTGCTTGACGGCATGATGGGAAAATCTCCCTCCATAGGTGGGTTTTCATCAGCCAGTCCCTTTCATTCTCTCCCCCTGCTCCTCTTCATTCACATCCACAATGAACACAGCTTCCAATTAAAAGTGGCGGTTCCTGCAGACGCTGGAGTTGCCTTTGATGTAAACACAACCCCACTCACGTATTCTTAGTGAGTTCGTCAAGAGTCTGTACATTACATTTGCATTTTAAATGACAGTTTGGGGAGATATTGGCAGCTGAATATGGCAGGTTTAACACTGGTTGTCAACTAAATTCCCAAACTGGAGTGGAAAACAGTGATTTGTCTCCATGTGCTTTTAATCTAACTTTGCTTATTTGGCATTTAATAAGTTAAAATAAAATGAGTACGGGTACTCATCATCTCATACTCATGCTTTTTACCTTAAGCTCAGAGCAGATATACATATTGATCTGCAGAATGCTAAAGTAGGCTGCTGTTAGTTTTCTGATGGCTAATGCATGCCAGTTTCCTGGTGGTGGATGTAAGTGTGTCTCTCAATGACTCTACCCCTCACTCTGCAGTCAAAATGTAGCTGACTGGAAATGAACACTGACAAAAAGGAAATGGAGTTCCTCCCTCCCACTTGGTGCGCTGAGGATTTTTCTCATTAGGCTTTGTGAAATCCTTCAAACTCTCCCCCATCAACAGTGACTGAAGGCATTTTAATCCAGCGGCCTGACAATAAACCCTGCAGTATGACGCAGAGGACTGCGGTTAAACTGTCACACAGCATGTGGATACTGTAGGTTGTGTGCAAGTGAAAGGAAAATTGGATAAAAACAAACAAATAAACAGGAAAAGTGACAGGTTTTCAAAAGAATATTAAATATGAAAGAAAAATAAAGCCAAACAAAAGTGTGCACACTGAAGTGCAGTGATAGAGTATTAGTTTAGAGTATTAGAGCGTTATTGACTAGATATTATTGAATGAGGACCATAGCTGCTTTGCATAAGAAAGTTTTTTGTTTTTTTTAAACACTATTCATGTGGAAACAGTGTTATTATCTGAAACCAATAAAAACGTGTCACTAATGGTCATAAAAAACGTGTGCCGATAGATGAAACAATTCAAGTGTTATGGATCAACAAGAAAGCTTATGATTATGTCTGGCATAAATATGTGTAATGTGACAAATTTGTGATTTAGGAACCTGACCATTTACAGACTTATTCTGTTGATCATGAATGGTGCAGATTTATTCTGAGTCTTAAACATCAAACATCATGATTCGTAGTGGTGTGGAACCAAATTTCTAAGCTAATTCTGTACTTGGCATGAGGGGGAAAAGACAAAATGTGATTACAATGTGGAAATAATAGTAAATAACTGATAATAAAGCTAAAATTACCACGTGTTCTCCATCCAAACCATTTAGTCAAACAGTTAATAAAAAGCAGTGAAAGTAGGAATCTGGATTTAAATAACTGCTCAGGTTATATTTCTTTTTCTCTTCTGAAACTAAGCTTACACAAGATATTCCCAAGATAAATGCTGTCTTGTACCAGCTGTTAATGTGACTGACCTGGTGGAGATCATCTCCCAGTGCAAACTCCTGGAAATACCCCGGAGCTGCTGATGTGGCACGAACGGCCTGCCACAGCTGGTGCTGGCATCCCCCCAGGTAGTGGGAACGCACCCCGGGCAGCAGATTGTAGTTCCTGAACACGTAGGCCTTCAGAGGAAGGCCTCTGTTCACAATGGTGCTCACAGCTGCCACCTAGAAGTAAAGGAAATAGCATTTAGGAGGATTTCTCCTTTAGCATGAAGCAGCATGCAAGAAAACAGGGGGAATGCAGGACTGATATCTTCGGTGACATCCTGACAGATCAGTTCATATCTCTGCTCCCTGGGCCTCAGAGGAGTCTGGTGACATCTGAAAATGCTCAGATTTCTTTTGACACACTGTCTTACTTGGTTTTGGGGTATGGTTTTCATTCATCTGTTGTAGAAAAACATCTCAACAAACAGAAAGAAGCTTTCTTCACAATACCAAAACAAACCAGTAAGGTGAAGTCTCACTGGTCAGCAGCAAAACAAAACACGAAGGGAAGATTTTGAAAGAAAAAATAAATCACCTTAGGGCATTCAGGGTTTCTTGATGTCTCCACCAAGAGATGGGAGCCCATTTTCTCCCTGTTGATACACAGAAATGTTATTCATCAGTTTAGTAAGTTATACTTTAATCTCTCTTTATTTGACATTTCACTTTTTCCTTATTTGCTTTTATGCTTAACTTCAACATGTTGTTGTTGCAAATTACTCTAAAGAAACTCTTCAAGTTGAAATTCGACCCATTTCATTTAAACTAGCTTCAATTCACTCTTTGTTCTGTTATGAAAAATGAACCTGAAAAATAAAATTCACTGCATTCAGTCACAACTCCGATAAGTCATTTCCAGTGAGAACCAGTGAAACTGACTTGAGGATGCTCTCCCACGCTTCGCTGTCATAGAAAGCATGGCTCCAGCCCATCTTCACAGTGCCTACAATCACATTCTGCTTAAAAACGTCTGCACCCAGCTTCCGGTAAAGATCGTCACACTCTTTCACAGGGATTTGGTGCACACCTAGCATGAATCCTAGGACAGCACCTGAGGGAAAAACACACACCAACAGTCAGAAACAGAAAGCAGTTGAGATGCTGCTGGTATAAGGAAGTAAAGGCACTTCAGTCATTCATTTGGGAATGCCACAAGGTCATCTGTGCAGCTAGCTAAGCGGCACATTGGTGCAGTGCAGCTCGTCACTGTGCTATCCTCAAGACTATGGGGAACATAACAGTTATTTCATGGGTTTACACTACTTCTCTGCTAGGAATAACATTACCCACTGATGGGCTAATCAAAAGAAAATAAACAGTACTGATATAATCATTAGATGTCTCTGTGTTATAATGTTTGGCCTCTTTTGATTAAGGATCGCTAACACAATTAGCAAAGCAGTGCTGTGAGAGCAGAGATAGGTCTACTAGAATAAGGTGGGTAATTGAACTTGACAGATGCAGCCCTTGAAGATTTCAAATGTGTGAATGCTGTTTGATCCAGCAGGCAGATTACTTTAACAGCATTCATTAAATATGAGGAGGAAGCTCCTACACCAGCTGGTGGACAAAACTTCACACAAAGAAACTTCTGTTAGTTTTTAAAATCATCTGTGCTGGGCAAATAAAATGCAACACTCAGCCTGCTGCTACATGAAAGATTTTTAGGATGGTCCACGGCCCCCCTGGTGGTGATTCTCTCCTCTGAAGGGTAGTGCAAATTTAACCAGCTACAAAAGATCAATAACAATCTCTAAAACCAAAAGTCATGTGAAAAAAAAATAGTAACATTATAGTGCTATTATTTGCTTTGGCCCAGTTTAAGTACAAAGCAGAATGATTGATGTCTGCAGCGCTGCTGGTGAAATTGAGGTCAAAATAAGAGCAGAGCAACAAATGGGTCAGTGAGTGATCTGTGCAGCCGGTCCAGCCTGTGCTGTTCTCAGTGTTGCACTCTGCTCTGATAATCCACATATATGCCTCTGTCTTCACACACACACACACACACACAGAAGTAGGGCAGGAGGATGACATACCTGTGCTGACACCACAAATATAGTCAAACAGTTTGTAAATGGGTTTGCCAGTCAGGGCTTCCAGCTTGTGTAAAGTCTGAAGAGCAAGAAGTCCCCTAAAAGAACAATGGCAGACAGACACACACACACACTGATGAAAACACAAATATTGTGACATTAAGAAGTGAATGTTTGATCAAATAATATGTTCACTACTGTATATGCTCAAACTTTTACAAGAAACAATGCTTTCCTTTGCAAAACATTCATGATTCATGACACGATTCTGATCCACGTTTACAAGACATTAAATAAGTAACTTGTTTTTAAAAGTCAAGACAGAAAAAAGCAAGCTGAAAATGCACCTCAACCCTCCTCCATCTATGGATAAAATCCGCACGCCTCGGCCTCTGACAGGTTTCTGATAGCCAACTAGTGTGAGGGCTTCCCTGACTGCTGCCCTTAAGCCTGGGTCGGTGGCCTGCCTTAGACGCAGGAGGCAAGGGATGACCTTCTCCTGCAGGACATAAACATGCAGCAGCGGTCAGCAGAGGAAATATAGAACGCTGTCAACCCACCAAGATGTGACAGGGTGGCTGTATAGAAATAAGACAGAAGATAATGGAAAAAGGTCTAAACTATAAGGCAGCTATCATACCTATATATGATATATATATAATTTACACTGGCTGTGACACCCAAAGCTAACAACAAAGCAAAATTTTTAAAAGTTGCTAAAATAATGTGTTAACTGTCTGAGGATATTGTGTCTCACAGCACAGCTGCACTAAGATAACATTTAGCCCTCTTTTTATTTCAATATCCTTTCCCAAAGCTTGTATTACCCCAACAGTATGCTGAGCCAAAAGCTTTTGCTGTGTCACATGAATAACAATGACCTTGGGAATAAACTACTGAAGTTCAGCACAGAACAAATTCCTGACATTCTCAGAGATAAAACTATGACATAAATACACGGCACAGTTTGCATCTAGCTACCTAACATGAACTTTAGAGCTGTCTGCACATCGCCGTCATATCTTTCCCAGACACAAGCAGAATGCTGCGACCTATATTATTCACATGCTACAGCTGCTGAAGGCATAACACTGCATAGCACGAGTTATATGTAACGAACATGAAAGGCAGGTTAATAATCACCATGTTTAGCTAGGACCGATATCGGGATGTACAGTATATTTAGGACAAGTCATCCAGTTCAGTTCAGTGTCTGAATGAAGATCAATTAAAATAAATAAATAAAAGCTAATAAGACCCCAACTGTCAGCAGACAACTGCTGATGGTTCCCATTTGAATGTTTACTGCATGCAGCCATGATTGCTCAACAAAACTCATAAGTTTCCAATGACTCTGGTAAAAGATTAGCCATGAGGATAAAGTGAATTTTTTATACACATTTATAAAAAAAAAAACAATAACACAACAATTTAGCTTGTTTGGATCCCTTACCTTGATGGCAACACCACGAGTTTCTGGAAACTCCAGTAGATGGTAGCTTAAGTCCTCCACCCTGCTGATGTAGACCCTAACATCTGATGCTCTGTAGAGAGCCTGGACTAGAGCCCGAGTGCGGTTGTCTATGCTCACCCTGGCAATGATCTAGGAGACAGAAAAAACAATGATTCACATCCTGTTAAATTTTAGATTTGCAAGATCCTTAGTTAAAACTTTACATGTGACACGTCTCTTTATATAAACAACTCTGACATTCACACATATTGTAACCTCTCTGAGTTGATAGTAATTAGATCTTTGCTTCTTTTATGTTATCAATGGATTAGACATACTACATGCATTACCACAATTACTTTAATAACACTTTTGTCTCATAAGTACACTTGTTCAACTGTACAGACCAGATGAAACATTACTGTGCCCATCATTTTTTTCAGACCTGGGGTGATGCTTGAGTCCTCTTCTTTCATATAAACTTAAATTCATATAAAACTTAAATTCATATAAAATTAAAGTAATAAAATTTGTGTTTGGTCAATTATTTCTCTCCTTTAATTATATCAACTGGTGTATATATCATTGGGAAGTCTGATTAGTCACGTTTACAATTAGGTATAACTTAAAAGGATCATGTGTCTCTGGAAGGAGTTAAACAGCTAAACATGCAGGTAGTTCCCCAAAAATGAAGCAAAATCCTCTGCAGTAGTTTCTCTTGTGTTAAGGTTCAAGTGTTGCCAGGTGTGTGCCAGTCACATATGCATCACTGACACCCAATAGGCACCTAACTGATAGACAGACATATTATAATGAGATTCTGGAGCCAGCAGTGATCCCATATCTCCAGAATCTGGGACCTTACTCCATCTCCCAGGATGACAACACTGTACCACACAGAGTCAGGATCATTGCAGAGCACATCCAGAATTTGGTGGTGGAGAGGATGGATTGGCCTCCCATGAGTCCAGATTTCAACCCTGCTGAACACTCTTGGAATCAGCTTTGGTGTGCTGTACATCCCAGGGGATTTTGGCAGATTCTTAGGGAACATTAGCCACATGTATATCTGGTCATTCCACAGAGGCATGATACTTACAAGTTCTGCCCCATTGTAAAGGTGATAAATCAGGCTTTCAAACGATGAATAATTACGGGACTAACTGGTATCATAAAAGGGAAAAAATGCTCAACCAAACATAAATTTCCTCACTTTTTCTGCTAAGTTTTTAGAGCTCCTCTTGAGGTTGGGAAATAAAATGTTGCAGAGGAGCTTTTTTCCCCTCCAGAAAACTCTCAGATTTTAGACTCATGCTTTAAAACCCTGCTCATGTTTTATAAAAATGGTTCTGATGGATGCCATAAATCTGATTACATCATTCTGTTCATCATCCAAGAGAAAATCAAGATAAATTAATTAATAATAATTTAAAACCTGAATTTAAGCATTCATATTCACTAATATATATCCTAATCAACTTAGCAACAGAAGTGCCACTTGATAAAGACTATAAAACAAATACAAATTAAAAGTTTAAATAATATTAATCATACTACAGCATTTTTTCACTTGATAACATGTTTATCACATCAGCAATGTTTCTACTTATTTCTCCCATAAACAGGATGTCAGATGTTTTCATATTTCCACGATATACAATCTGTTGTGGTGCTAGAGGTCCACAAATGCAAGACCCTTTAACTTAAACCCCTGATGACCTCTAACCACATGGAGGGTTATTTTTGAAAACTGATTCCCAGAACTCCAACAGCATGTAACAACACTGCCTACTGACGTATAGAGTGGTGATGAGTGTCAGTGGATGAACTGGAAACACAGACACTCAGATCTAGCTCATGTAGGCACCATGTTTAACTCAACCATAGGCAAAGACCATGCCCTGTCAACTATAAACAGTAAATGTTTATATGAAGCTGTATGAAAAATTAAGAAATCCTATGGCATAGTTATGAGAGGCTCACATACCTAATTATTCTATTTAACTGTGCTATAATATAAAAGATCATACTGCTTTGAGTAGACTTACCTTTTCGCGCTGGAGTAGAAGTTTTTTGGCTTTCTCCTCTGCAGCGGTCTGCTCTTTACTGACTGCGACCTCAGCCTGTTTTATTGACACCTCCTCAGGCTTCTTCTCCTCCACTGCAGCAATTTTGGACTCTCCTGTTCTGAACTTGGGAACAAGAGGAGCAATGTAGTTCCCAACAAATGCCTGCACAGTGGGAGCTGAATAGGACAGGTACTGTCCTAAACCCCTCTTGGAGGAGGGTGGGATGACTGGGACTGCAGGGTCTGTTTTATCAGACACCACCATGAGGTTTGAGGTTTGTTGATCCTGAGAGGAAGCAGAGGAGTTTTCAGCATTGTCTCCTTTCTTGTCCTGAGCCTTTGTGCTGCTGCCAAAGTAGGAGTTGATGTGATGAGCTAGGTAGGTGTAAGTTTCATCCAGGCTGACTGAGAAGGTGCTGGGGTGGAAAAGTGCTGTGGTTTCTTTGGAAGTTGTGCTTTTATTCTCAGTGCCCTTCGTTGGCAGCGGAAGTTCCTCTGACTTCCTGGCACAACTAGCTTTGACAACTGGAACAACCCGTCTCAGTCTTTTCTCCCGAACATCACGCACAGTCAAGATTGCGGCAGTGACAGTCACCTGGGTAGGACTTTGAGGCTGAGTGGAGGTAGTGGCACCTGCATCAAATGCAGCAGCAGAAGAGGAAAGAGATGGGTTGGCAGAGGATGTGTTTATTACAGGTTTGTGGGGAGCAGATGCAGGAGGTGGAGCACCATTTGCAGGAGCAGGAGTTGACTCAACTTTTGGTGGCAGTTCAACACTTGCCTCAGCCTTTTTACTTCCCTTTAGAGCATTAGGTTTGAGGCGGGAGATTTTGGACAGAAGCTCTGTTCCACTCACAGCTTTAGAGACCGTGTCCAGTGTGTTCCTGACCCGCGACATGTGTTGACTTAGACTGACAGACCACCTCGAGGCTGAAGTGTTCAAATACAGGGAGCTGGTGTGGAGTCCCAGCCGTTGCCTAACCTGGTTCGCTTTAAAGATCCATCCCTTTCGGCCCTTGATCCTCAGGTGATGTATGTGCCTCAAGTTGGAATAGCCACAGCTGTGGGTAACAGGTAGTGTCACATGAATCCTACAGTGAGAGGTACCAGACAAAGGAAGTGATGCTGCTGACTTGTGAGCATGGGTTTGCCACACAAGAGATGCTCTGTTTATTTTCACCCAGGTATTTGGAGCCCATCTATGATTCATATTGTTTCAGAGCAGAAAGGTTCATGCCGTCCAAAGAAATGTTAGGTCTAAACGCTGTCTTTCTTTTTCATTAGCCTGGTAATAAACAACAACAACAACAACAACAAAAAAAAGTGATGTTTACAAGACAGAAACAAAATAAAGGACGAAAAGGAAATGAGGAACATACATTTTAAAGATGATAGTGAATAATAACACAAACAATGTAAGCTCTTTTATATAACGTTTAAGCATTGCTTAGATTATCATAATAAATACAGGCGTGGACATACATCTTGTATTTGTAGAAAATTATTAACAGCGGTAACTAGCTTAGCGCGTTTTGCTACTAGCGTTAGCATTCATATAGGCCATAAAAAGCATAAAATGTCATACCAGGTTTTTTGTTTCCGCTTCAACAAAGTCCTAAATCCTTTAATATTTTCATTATGTGGTCTTCTTCATAAATCAAAACACAAAAGTACCGCACTGAATGATCTATGTCTTAGATGTTTCGACCTAACAATTTCCAGAATGACGAGATGGGGACGGTCGAAAGAAAAACAACAACCACGTGGTTTTCTATCTGCCTCACTATTGGCTGTTTGGAAGTTGGCCCATAAATGGAATCTGCTGATTGGATGTGGACATGCTCCTCACCATTGGCCAATGTGTATGGGTTCGACGTATTACACTAACCAGCACATCCCGTTATAAACCAAGGCAGGCGGTGTCAGATCTCAAGCCCTCACTCTTAATCAACCCTGGCTCAACGAAAACAAAAGTCACTTGACTACATTGACCCCTTAAATAATAACGCCATCAGTTTCACATTATCGCTTTTCCGTCTGGTTTAAAAAAATCATATTGTTTATTTTATCCAAAATTACAGTAAGGATAACCTATTTCCCATGAAGCAGTCTCTTACTTTTTTGTTTGTTTATGTTTATTGGGTCTTTTTTTGTTTTAGTCAAAGTTATTGAGGAACATTGTCGAAGGCCCAAAGAGTCACTTGCAGTGGTGGAGCCACAGGTTGCAGAGTCCTACTCTCAAAGTTGCAGAGGTGTCTTCTCTCATAGCTTTATCATTACTGCTATGTCTTTATTATTATTAGTTAATTTTATCATTAAATTATTACTGAATGTTTCACTCAGTCTTGGTTAGGCTACTAATAACAGTAAATATAGCTCATAGATGAAGCTTATCTAAACAATGTCTTCTACATGAAAGAAAGGCACAACAGACTGAATACAGTGGTGTAACTGGATTCAATTCAGTTCAATTCAATTCAATTCAATTCAATTCAATTCAATTCAATTCAATTCAATAAAACTGTTGTCACTGAATAACTGCCTTGCACCTGCCTTATGTAATATCTCTGTAAGAGATTCAGTTACATGTTTTTGTGTTCATATTTTTTAAGAAAGAGAATCCTGAAGCAAGTTAAACTTTTCCCCCTCATTGAAAAAACTCAAAAGGTTTTCAACCAGTGGTTACAAAGAGCAGCGTTCTGATCACCAAAGCGGGAGGTATATCTCGTTGTAGATAACTCCTGAAAATCTGTTGATAAGATCCGAAATAATTTCTTATGGAAAAAAATAGATCTCACTATATTTGTAAATCTGTAGTTCTGAATTCAACAAAAGAGGTTTAAATTTAATAGTCTTTAGCTCTCTCAATAACACATTCAAAATAAACTGGATCAAACAGTACTTCCATCTGGAATCTTAGTTCTCATCATATTTTTTCTCAGTTAGATGGCCTGAAATTAATTTTGCTTTGTAACTATAAAATATAGAAAATGCCAGTTAAACTCTCCAGCTACCATCAACATGGTCTGTTGGCGTGGGCTTTGTTATACTGTATGTGGAACAACTTTAATATTGTCAATATTAAGCACAAGTCACTATTTTATCATGAGTGGTTCAGCAGGCTTTTAATAAAGATGGACTGCTGTACAGTTATTCAGAATTCCTTAATTGCCAAGCACAAGATTCCAGTAAGCCTGAAAGAATGACGCTGTGCGCTCTGGCCTTCATATGTTATTTAGGAAGATTGATAGGCCTACTCAAGTAGGTCCAACTCAATTTCAGTTAGGTAAAATCTATTTCTCTACCATAAAACCTCAAGCTCTGAAATTAGGCCCTTGTTTCAGGCTGACCTATCTCTACTTCTCCTGTGACTTTCTATTGGAATAAGTTTGACTTTAACATAGACTGGGAAAAAGGTTGGTCCCTTCCCCAAAAGTTCCTTTTAACTAACAAAATGAAAGAAATCTTGTTCAAGTTTCTCCACAGTGTTTACCCCTAAAATGTACACATAAATAAGTTTAAGAATGACATTGATGTGAAATGCTATTTTTATGGTTTGCATCCTGAAGTTATGATGCTTTTCTCTCTGTCTCTCTCTCTCTCTCTCTCTCGTCTCTCTCTCTCTCTCCCTTTCTGCAGCACCATAAAAACTCTGGAAAGTGTTAACTCATTTTTAGTTGATAATGTTTTCTGTGATATCTCCCTGTACTACAATAATGTCCTTGGTTATTTATTTTAGTGACTATGCGTAGAACAGTGATGCATTATTTCTAATAAATCTAATTTTGTTACCAAATTTCACATCCACAAATGCAAATGATCCAATAAAAAACACTTTTTTGGTGCTAAACACTAAATTGGAACAGTATTTTAAAAAATAAAATAAAAAAAACTTGTTGAAACTGTTGATATTTGCATTGTGATTACTGTATTGAGTCCTTTGAATTATGGTCTTGTGTTTATTTCTATTCATTTTTGTACTGTAGTGTTTTTGCATTTATTGTTTTACGCTGTATTATATTTTCATATAGTTATCTTTTTTTAAAAAAACGAAAAACAAAAACATTTTGCTCTTTTGATTTTATGTCAACGGGCTTTAAAAAAAAGAAGGAAGCAAT
This sequence comes from Atherinomorus stipes, assembly GCA_023101725.1. Taxonomy (NCBI): domain Eukaryota; kingdom Metazoa; phylum Chordata; class Actinopteri; order Atheriniformes; family Atherinidae; genus Atherinomorus; species Atherinomorus stipes. The sequence continues at coordinate 19,457 of JALJCO010007183.1, read as the reverse complement.
AACAGAAATACCCAGCAGGGGGCAGAAAAGACACATTTGTGGTTTCTTGGTGCAATGATGCTGCTTAGCCAACGAAGAAGTAAATTAACCGGTTAACAGAGGCTACAGTTCCTCGACGGCCCCAGTTCGATTCCCGGTCCAGGTCCCTTTGCTGCATGTCCTCCCCACTCTCCCCCTCCTCCTTCACTGTCACATAAAGGCCACTAGTGCCCAAAAAACCAAAAAAAAAAAAAAAAAAAAAAAAAAAAAAAGAAATTAACCGGTTTTGACTGCGATGTAAAAACAATGTTTGGGGTTGTATAAACTGTTAAACGCAGCTTGAATTCTAAAGAAGATACAGACGTGTCCTCCACACGGTAGGTGATGTGAGCCTAAAGGACTGGAGTCTGTTAGGACAGCTAGCAACAACAAGCTAATTAATATGGAACATGGCCCAGATGCCATTCATCTAAACATCAACACTTTCTTACTGGTTACGACTTTTTTTGTCCCGCATGTCAGTTTGAAATATTGGTTAAAACGAACGTTTCTGTGACGTTCAACCTAACAAAAATTATTAATACAATTGAGCATGAAGCCTCAATTTCTCTGATCTGTCGTATTTAGCGAGCCAAAAGCTAAAGGTAGTGGCTTCCACCTATGCTAATATAGTTCTTATGTTCTCGTTGCTTCCTTAATAAGGATATTTAATATCTTTTTAGAGGTGATGACCCTGTGTTGTGTGCAACTTCACTGTTTGCCAACTTGCTCATCTCTCTCTCGACTGTAGGGGGACAACGAAGCCATGGCAGCTGCACAATCTGTACTAAGGTTTGCGGTGTGCATCCTCATGATAACAGAGCTGATACTTGCCAAGAAGGACTACTATGATATACTGGGAGTTCCCAAAGGTGCCTCAGAGCGCCAGATAAAAAAAAGGCTTTCCACAAGCTTGCAATGAAATATCACCCAGACAAGAACAAGAGCCCAGATGCTGAAATGAGATTCAGGGAAATTGCTGAAGGTATAGTTTGTTTTCATTCTTTCATATGGGAATGTCCATGTTTACAAGCAACATTTTGCAAAGCTAAACAAAACCTGTTGTTTCAGTTCAGATCAGCTTTGACTTATGGTCAGATTTGGTTTGTTGTGCATATGTCTGCATTATATAAAGAGAGGTGGGACTGAAAAAAGCCAACAAGTGTCTTGTTTAGGCACTTCCTTATCTTAATTCATTGTTTTAAATGGAGAGTTAATTCACTGCAGTCCATCTATAATATTCTCTAAAAGGGCTCTACTATACAGTTAAAAAGTGGTTATTACAGCACTGTGTTTTCTGGAATTTAAACATTATGATTGTAAATATGCAGCTTTTCCAGTGTTGAAATACTAAAGATTGACTGAATCATTTTTTCCATCTCATGTGCAGCTTATGAAATTTTGTCAGATGAGACCAGAAGAAGAGCGTATGATCAATTTGACGACACTAAACACTTCACTGGGGAGGCACAAGGCAGACACAGAACGGGTGCCCACCAAACCTTCAGCTTCAACTTTGACGACATGTTTAAGGACTTTGACATCTACAGCCAGAACCGGCATGCTCGTCACCGAAGACATTTTGAAGAACACTCCAGGTCACATAAGGAGTCCCACAGCAGACACAAGAGACACTTTCAAGGTGGTTTTGGAGCAGGTATCTTTGATGACATGTATGATGACATAGAGAAAATGTTTACTTTTGATAGGCATCCTAAACAGACTGAAAGTCGGTTTCATGGTACATCTAAACAACACTGTAGAACAGTAACCCAGCGCAGAGGAAACATGGTGACCACATACACAGACTGCACTGCATCGTGAAATAGTTTCTGATTTAAAATTGCCTTAAGAGGATACAACACTGTGGCAGTGATCAAGTAGCTGAAGACCAATCTGTTCAAATATTGTGAAATATAAACAGTGGCACTGCGTACTGACATTGAGTTCCCAATTACCAAGCTTTGCTCTATTTTTTCAGCTTTTCCTCGAGTATTTTCATAGATTTGTAAATGAATGTAGTACCTTTTTACTTACTCTTGAAGTAAGCTGAATATTTCCTGTGTTTCTTCCAAGCACCTTCTTTCCGTAATGAACATTACATTTGTGAAATGTATGGCAGTCTTGCTTAGTATGACACAGGCACATGTGTCAAGTCCCAACTATTCATGCTAACATGTTTCTGGGCTTTTTTTTTTTTTTTTCTTATAAGTTTCTTCATGTAGGCTCCTCTTCACCTAGATATGTCTAGGCAGATAGATTGAGGCAGACGCAGCACAATAGCAGACTAAGGAATTTTGCTCATGGGTATTACTGTAGGTGGAAAGCAGTTCTCACACTGTGATCTTCCGTAAGTTAGTTGTTTGGTTTGTATTTTATCTGCTTGAAATATGCCTGTACTCTGCAGTGCCAGTAATATATATGCTGTATTTTTTATCTTTTCGTGTTGTATCATTTGTGGTCAAACCGCATCCAGCATTATTGTAAAAGTCTGTAAAACAGAAAATGTTACGGTGAGATAGATTAGACATTTCTTAAGATACCTGTAGATCCTACAGGAGTGTGCTATAGCCTTGTAATCAACACAGCTGTGATATAGCTTATGGTCTGCTTCTTAACCTATCACAATTTTGAAGACAAGATTTTGTTACATTGGTAAAATTAGGTCCTTCTGTAATGAAGGGTGGATGGTCCTCACTTGCATCGCAGTCATATATAGATTCTGTAGTGCTTTACTATGTTTTTATTTTCCCACGCAAATCAAGCTTCTTATATATCTGGACTCCATATAAGCAGTAATAGGAGGTTCATTGTCTTGCTGGGGGAATGACTAAACAGCCCTATGTAAAGGTATTGGCATTTGAATGTCATGAAATCTGAAGAAAACTCTGCAAGGTGAAGGGCCAATAGAGGGATTGTTTTTTGTTTTGTTTTTTTTAGCTTTGGATGTAATGAATTACCACAATCTTGAAGAAATACTGTATATACTTAAATGTATGGGTGCTCAGTATATTCTCCATATATGCTGTTGGTAATTGAACATTGTCAACTTGATAAAAGCAGCAATAAGTTGGTGCTTTTATTCTTTAATAGCCTATCATTTGTTGTCTCATTCCTAGCAATGTGTTGTGCAATATTTATTTCATACATTGATTTTATTGTTGTAAAATAACCTTTGGCACTTTACATTTTGTGAATAAACCGTTAAAACCATAGACTGTATATAATTACATAATTGTATATAATTATATAATTGGTTAAAACCCAAACAATTTTCTTTTTTGTGTATGTTACTGACAAGTGAGGAAGTGGTGATTGCGGTTTCATTAGTCCAAATCCCCCCAAAGACAATGTCAGGCTTACTTGCGCTTCTATTTTCATTATCTCGATTTCATGAACGCTAAGCAAAACTAATTACACCTCACATCGATGGCAACATACTTTGTAATTATCCAGCAATGTATCGCTGATATTTTTAGTAGTATATTTTTATTCCTTAGTTACGGTTGCCATGGGGGGAAAATAGTTAACGGACTTTTCATTGGTGCGGCACACAGCACGATGTCAACTGTAGGGAATGTAGTTCAGCAGTATACAAAACCGCACTGTGGACATTTCCAGTGGGACTATCCTGAACTTCATCTCCCATGATGCAATGCTGAGCAATAGTGTGCGCAGTTGTAGGCAAATCTGAAAGAGTCGCCAGTAGCCTTAGCTGTGGGACATTGAATGACTTTGTACCCGTGTGCGGCGACGCCAAGAAAGTTGTGTATTTGACAGGTCGGAACTTGTATCGCAGCTAATGGAGGCCCTTATACCTGTCATAAACAAACTGCAAGATGTCTTTAACACAGTTGGCGCAGATATAATTCAACTGCCGCAGATAGTTGTTGTGGGAACCCAGGTGAGAAACGTCACTCAGCTTAAACGTTAGCAACTGAGTTAGCCTGCTCGAACTTACTGCCATGGCATTCACTTTCGTCTTTGCCTCAGTTTTTCTTTCACTTTCATGCAATAATTTTCAAGATATACTTTTTACTTTTAGTTGGATTTGGAAAAAAATGACTATCGTGTAAACTAAGTTAGCATTAGCAAAAAAAAGAGATCTCACGTCATTGCGGCAGTGTTTTGACTGACAGTTGACAGGAGCATTTGTCCCACTGATGATGAATGTTATTTTTTTCTATGTGATTATTTTACAAAATTTGCATTCTGGTAAACTGTCATTGCTCTTTATGGAAAATTCAGTGTTCAATGCTGTATTTGTTTTTCTTTTTTAAAATGCTGTCCATTCAGTTTGGCTTACACTGAAGTTGCTGGTTTATCTGGCTAATGCCGCTGGAATCTCAAACAGCCCAACTGTAAACTCCCTTTTGCTGTTTTTGTTGGCATAGTTTTTCCAATATTTTTCATATTTACTTAAAATGTGATCCTAAATTCGAAGAAGCAATAACAAATATGGTTGTGTACTGTAACAGCACAATCTATTATCGACTGTAAAGCTAAGTCACTAACGTGTGTACACATTGGAGCCTAATTGGTTTAAAGTAGCTGGTTTTGTCTTAACAGGTTTACTCCCATTGGTCATGTAATAGGATGTGGCTGTCTCAGACATTTTGGCTTGTGTCCGAGGCTGTTAAGTGTGAGACAAGGCGAGCTACTGGATGTTGTGAATGCTTAATATTATTTTGCCCTTATCAATGCTCTAAATGCTCAAACTAGGTGTTAGATATCACTGGCTTAGATTGGTTGATTATTGGACCCAATTATGACAACATTAGGTTTATGTCTGCGATCACAGTTAGCCATGGCTCTCCTACAGAGAAAATAAGTCCCTTTCCATGCCAAGTGAGGTATTTCAATTCAGCAGATGTTATATAAGTGACTGCCATAAATCTTATCACACCTTATGAAAAGTCACTCATCATATTGACACTGATTTTGTATATTGTGTCCACTGTCAACACTGTCTGCTTTACTTTGTTACTTCGCCTGCTATTAGAGGAATTCTTCTGTTCAAATTCACTTGAAATGAATGAGTTATAAGACTACTTATATATATAAAACTACTTATAAGATTAAACATTATAAAATGCCAGTATACAGGTGCACCAAACTCTCCTTAACATGTTTGATCTGTATATACATGTTGAAAAAACTGGTTTTTCTGGTGCACCAATGATTCACGAATGCTGCAGTTTCCACATTTAGAGGTTTTGTTTATGATGTTGTTGTCGCCTCTGTTTACAGAGCAGTGGGAAGAGTTCTGTTTTAGAGAGCCTCGTCGGCCGAGACATCCTTCCCCGAGGCACAGGCATCGTCACACGCCGACCCCTCATCTTGCAGCTTGTGCACATCGACCCTGAGGATCGCAGGAAAACCAATGAAGAGAATGGTAACATCACCACCTCTGCTTTCACTTAATTTGCCTTACAGTTTGGTTGTTTTGAAGTTGTCATATACTGATCTTTTCCCTCAAACTAAACCTTTCAATAGTCACTACTTACTGTTACATATATTCACAATACACACTGTGTGTATTGTAAGCTGACTTGTATCTTGTATTTGCTGAGATGCTTCACTGACTAGGTAGCCTACATGGCTTTAGTAGGACCAAACGGATTCCCTCTGTGATTAATGTACTTATCATTATTCAAATAAATTATTATCTCTTCAGAATAGCATTAATTGAGGAAAGGATAGCATTTTGTTTAAAATCAGCTCTGATGCTGTCTGGCCCTGAGTGAAAAGCACAGAAGGATGAGATGAGCCACTGCTGCTTTTATCTAATGTTTCCTCTGTAAATGGCCTCAGAGTGACTCTGGATTGCAGCGGACTGCCATGTAAGAGCAGCAGATAGCCAGAATAACCCTTTTGTCTCCTGTCATCTCTTTTTAACCACAGAATCAAAGAAAAATGGACGCCTTTGCAGAGGTCTCCTTTTCCTTGTTCTTTGTCTTTCTGTGACTATATTACAATACACCACCCCCACTCCTACCCCTACCCCACCTGCTCTGCTTTTTTCCCCCTCTCTGCCTCATCATGCTTTGTGTTTCTGTAGCTTTTCAAAGCTACAATCCATGTGGCTTTATTTGCTCAGTTGAAGCCCTTCCCTCCATGTAGACTGGTCTCTGTCAGAGAAAATTACAGAGAAGAAATTTGAATATTGCTGTCAAGTAAAGAATAGTTATTTCAATCTGTATTTTATCTTCATGGAATTATAATTCCAATTTTATTGGGGGAAAACCTCTTTAATGCCATCAAAGAGCAGCTTCCTCCAGATGACAAACAGAGCCACCCTTTTGAAGCTGTGTTTTGATGTTGGTTATTGTAGCCATAATAATTACTGTTTTCTTTTTTTGACTCTCTAAATGTCTGCTTCCCAAAATGCCGTCTTTTTTTTCTTTGCTTTGCCTATAATTTGCTTCCATTACCACTGTGTAAAAAGGACAGTTGTTTGTGCGAGTGTTTGTTGAAAACTCCTCAGCTGTGGATCTTTGCTCTGAAGAGTTTTTCCATCCCATTATTACCCATAGAAAAAAACAAATCCTCCCATGAGAGATTAACAAGGGAAGGGTTGTCATAGTAACACTGTTCTTGTGGCCACATCTGTCACGCAACATAAACATCTGTCCTTAACTTTGTGTTTCTGCAGGCATTGATGGAGAGGAATGGGGAAATTCCTACACACCAAAAACAAGGTAAAGTTTTTGTTTTGGCAGAAAGAATTAGTCGTTGCAAGTTTCCTCTACGACTGTGCTGTGTATAAAAACAAACAGATATTTGGGAAAGAGGGTTGGATAATGTTTTGTGCCTCTGTTGATTTGTTGGTATCTGATCAGCTACAGGAGGGCGTTTTGTGGATCAGTAGTTTGTCTACCACGGCGAGATCTATAACCTGTAATGAGAGCAGACACACCCCTTCTCAGCAGCTAAAAATATCCATGGCTGTAGGCGAAAAGTCTTCCAAGGTTGAGCTCCATGCACAGTGGTTCCTAATGTCTGAACAAAGAAGCCTTTATAATGTCCTGGTAGCCTTATGACATTAATCAGGTTTTCTCAGGGTTACATTATAAAATTAATCTCATGTACTTTTCTTTTGCCCCATCTGTCTTTTTTATCTGTTTACTTTTTGAATACAATGAAAAATACCATTCAGCTCTGTTTCAGGTTATTTTTCATATCATAAATGGTTGAACATCTCTTTCAGATCTACACAGATTTTGAGGAGATCAGACAAGAAATTGTCGCGGAAACAGAAAGAATTTCTGGTATTAACAAGGTACGCTGACTGCAGCACGAAATGTTTTCATAGAACAGATGATATCCATGGAGAAATTGGACCAATCTGACTTTTGTTTGCTTTGGTTTTTTTTGTTTGTTTGTATTTTTTTCCTAGGGTATTAGTGATGAACCCATTCACCTGAAAATATTTTCTCCACATGTTGTGAACCTCACGTTAGTGGACCTTCCCGGCATTACAAAAGTAAGATCAGTTTTACCTTCTCACTCTCAGATTTGTGATGTTTGTTTTCCATGCACTGTCTTTGTAAGTCTTTAAAGGCAAAAGAAAAATGAACGGTGCTTCTTAACTAAGAAAAGTTTTGTGGTGCTCCACCCGTCCCTCCCTTTGCAATAGTAGATAGGTCACACACACACTGATAAAGCCACTTGGCTGAATTGTTAGTATGTTTTTGGACATGTCTGGAATAAAGCGTTGAAGTTGAACTCTCTTATACATTTCCGAAAGTTTTACAGTATTGGACAATCTAGCTTTGGATTTTCAATATTTGAATGTGCATAGTGTGTTTTATTTTTAAGCTATTGCAGTTAAGTATGCACTAGTTTTTACTTTTTCCCAAATCTAAGAAAATAACTGCTCCATGTTGTGCAATAGCAAGTTCATAAATACATTTTTTCTTCCTCATATTTGGATGCAGGTCACATTCAGTGATTCATCATTTTGTTAAAAAAAAAAAAAAAAAAAACAAAAAACATCATTATGTAAGTCAAACTGATAACTTTTGACTCACTTGTGTGTCTCTTTGATTTTTAATTAGTATGATTCTGATATTGCTGCAGTTTTCATTTTCTGTTTCTATTTGGTGTTGATGTGTGTTTGTTGTGTGTGTACAGTTGTGTAAGGTGTGATGGAACTGAATCAGATTCGCTAAAAGGCTTACGTTTCCTTTTAGCTAATTATTGTTAATGTTTTTCCTAACCATGTCTTTTTTTAATCTTTTTTTTTTTACATCAATCAGGACCATCTGAAATACTTGAAAAATATGTACTTTTTTTAAAAGATGGTAATTTGTTTAAATCTGTCACAGTTTCCAGTCCAAATACATGTTTTTTTGTTTTTTTTTCTTTTTTAATCAGGTACCGGTGGGAGATCAGCCTAAAGACATAGAGATCCAGATCAGGGAACAAATTCTAAAATACATCTCCAACCCCAACTCCATCATCCTGGCTGTTACTGCTGCCAACACAGACATGGCAACCTCCGAGGCTCTGAAGGTGGCCCGCGAGGTTGATCCCGATGGTACTATCTTTACTTGTTTTCCTTTGTTACATTTTTCTTTTATCTAGTCAGTCGTGCTCGTCACATTCTTTGTCACAACAGTGTGTTTGTTACTAGTTGAGGGTGTTTCTCTGTTTAGGCAGAAGGACGCTCGCAGTGGTGACAAAGCTCGATCTGATGGATGCTGGTACAGATGCCATGGATGTCTTGATGGGCAGAGTCATTCCTGTCAAACTGGGCATTATTGGGGTCGTTAACAGGTATTACTGCTGCATATGAAGTTGGATTATAAGGCAGTGGTGTAAGCCTTGAAGGCCAGCATGTCCTGATTGGTGTTTTTGATGCATTTTCTCAGGAGTCAGTTGGACATCAATCAGAAGAAATCTGTGGCAGACTCTATTCGTGATGAATATGCTTTCCTTCAAAAGAAGTACCCCTCCCTTGCAAACAGAAATGGAACCAAATTTCTGGCTAGAACATTAAACAGGTTTTGATTTAGATACTCATATCCTCTTGTTTTATTTTTATTTTTTTCATTTATGTATTTTCTATGTTGAAGTTTACTTATGAAATGTTTATTACTTACAATATTGACTAAATCTTATCTTATAGGTTACTGATGCATCATATCAGAGACTGTCTTCCTGAGCTGAAGACAAGGATCAATGTGCTTGCTGCGCAGTACCAGTCTTTACTTAACAGTTATGGGGAACCTGTCGATGACAAGAGCGCCACGTTGCTGCAGCTTATCACGAAGTTTGCTGCAGAGTACTGCAACACCATAGAAGGCACGGCCAAGTACATTGAGACAGCTGAACTGTGAGTTATGCAACCCTCTGAGCAGCATTTACTTCCTTTCACCACTAAGTGGTGCTGCTGGCTTCATTTTAATTTAAAAACAAATTCTGTCTGCATTTTCATATTTTGTGCATTTTAATCTTTTTTCTTAACAGATGTGGTGGGGCAAGAATTTGTTATATATTCCATGAGACATTTGGTCGCACATTGGAGTCTGTTGATCCTTTGGGTGGTCTGACGACCATCGATGTGCTGACAGCAATCAGAAATGCAACGGTGGGTTTGTGCTTTCCCTTCTTTAATAGAATCCTTGTCTTAACAGGCTCCTTTTTGAAAGCTCACAGTTTAATTTCCTCTGACAGGGCCCGAGGCCTGCTCTGTTTGTGCCTGAGGTTTCGTTTGAGTTGCTGGTGAAGCGGCAGATCAAACGTCTGGAGGAGCCCAGCCTGCGCTGCGTGGAACTGGTTCATGAGGAGATGCAGAGGATCATCCAACACTGCAGCAACTATAGCACACAGGTTAGAAACACACTCGCATATCCAAGCAAACTATTAATGATTAAAGCACAGAGATGTGCTGTAAATGCAAAACACTGGAAACTGGATAATGGAAACAGTTGTTTGTTTCTGCAGGAGTTGTTGAGGTTTCCAAAGCTCCATGATGCCATTGTAGAAGTGGTCACCTCCCTTCTCAGGAGGAGGCTCCCTGTCACGAATGATATGGTCAGGATCCCTCTAAATACTGTTAATTATTTCAGGAGAATTTTCAGTCAGATCAGTGCATGTTTTCATCTCTTGGCAGGTTCATAACCTGGTTGCCATTGAGCTGGCCTATATCAACACCAAACACCCCGACTTTGCTGATGCATGTGGCCTCATGAACAATAATCTAGAAGTAAGAAATTAACTTTACTCCTCTCATGATACCGTTGTTTTTCTATGGTTTTTGCACTGCTCTGCTTTGATCCTGCTGTATATCAGTGGCAGTAAAAAGCAACTTTAATGAAATATTTCCAGAGTATGAAAGACATTTTCTTTGTTCCTCCTTTTTTTGTTGGTACATTTGTCAAACTCTTGTGTTTGCAGGAGCAGAGGCGTAACAGACTGAGAGATTTGCCTCCTGCTGTTCCCAGAGACAAGGTACAGTCCACCTACATGATTCAATGAGTCACCCTTTGTTTCCTTTAACAGATGTTCGGTCTCTCATGAACTTCAGCCTGTACTCACTGAAGTGTGAGCGAACTACAGGCTTATTATAGTCATTCTCTCCACTTTGAAGTGTGTTAAGCTCATGCACATCTCTACTTGGAGCTCTGGCTAGCTTTGTACAGTACATTCTTTTTTTCCTTCTTTTAGTCCCTTAAAAGCCCCGGTGGGCAGTCTCTCCCCCCCACTGAGCCTTATCCCCTGGAGGGCGAGGCTACCAAGGTGTGTCCCTTTAACTCACTGCCTGCATTGCCTGCATCTGATCTCTGACCCACCCCCCCCCCACCACAATTTTTTTCCATTTTCTAAAGAATCAAACAGTCTTTTTCAGTGTTTGAATGTGACCAACATGTGCAGTATGTCGGAGGCAAAGTTCTTAACCCCTCCTAACCTTTCTGATCCCCCCCCCCTTTAACTCGTCCAAATTTACCATTTTTTTGTGCATGCTGCTGGTTCTGACTGAAGAAATTCAACTCAGAATGAAATACCTGATTGGTTTTAATTCAGATTGTGTTGTTTTTCTCAAACTATAGAAATGTGTGACTGATGAGAAGATGCATGTGATTTTTTTTTTTATGGAAATATTTACTGTAATGAGAAATAAAACGGAATGCAAAAAATTTTCACAAATTGGGGTTTTACCTTTTTTTATATTATCTGGTAAATATATCTAATCATAGTCAGAGTTTCTTCAAATAATATTGCAAAGTATCTTTTGTTTTTATCACCATCTATTCCATCATGATAAGCAGTTTATGATCGTGTCATCCCATCCTGAACTGAGCGGTATTTCTGCTGTCAGAAGAAATTCAGAAGGATGACTGGTCCAAATGAGCTCCTGTTGATACAAATGAAAGAAGTCCTGTGGCATATTACCACTGAAAATGGCCTAAAATGATCAGTTATGGTTATTCAACCTCTTTTCCATCATTTTCACACGCATGTCTCTTTCTCTATCTGAAGGCAGCGGCTGGTGGCTCGCAGAGTGCTCCAGTCGGTGAGCAGGTGGACAGCGGTACAGGCAGCTGGAGGGGCATGTTGAGGAAGGGGGAAGAGATGTCTTTAGGGGACAGGAGCATGGCCCTGGCTTTGCCCCCTGCAAGTCCACAGAGGGGCCACGCTGTCAACTTGCTCGATGTGGTGAGTACTTATGTCTTTACAGCTTTTAAAGCTGAGAAGATGTTCCACAGAATACACTGGTAAGATAAGTATTTGTGTTAGATGTACAGTATATATAAGCTCAGATTGATCTGGAGCTTGTAGAGTGATGGTTTCAGCCCAAACCTTAATCCTCACCTCTAACCAAATAGGGCACTCTGAGCAAAGACCAGGGAGTACATCTCTATTGAAAAGGCAACACTGATGTTTAGTTTTCAGGGCGTTAAGCTCTGGACATATGGACATATTACCTTTATTAAAGGTAATAAAAAATGGAGCAATAATATAAATCTTAGTCAAATTTCTGTTAAGGTCTTTGTTCTTTCAGCAAGACAGTGATGTGCAAAAACTAAGAGTGCAACCAAACAGTTGTTGTTGAGTGTTTGCAGAGGAGAAGATGGGAGTGTTTAATCTGTTTAATGAGTTCAGACCTGAGTTTGGCTGCAAAGCTGGAGAAAGCTGAGATTTATCTGGATGAAAAGTAGTAGATTACTTCTAAAGGGATGCTTTTTGTCATTTATTTATACACTTGAACTTCAGGGGCCTGTACGACGAAGCCAGATTTTCTCTTATCGAGGTAACTTCAGGGTTAACCCTGGGTTTTTTGTCCTACGACCCTGGTTCACTTCTGATCGGGTTATATCTCCCCGGTAACTTATGCTGAACGCCGGTTCTGGATAAGAGATCTCCGAGTATAAAAGCACCACCCCTGCCCTGACCAATCAGCACTCTTGGAAAATGGCCTGCCCATTTTTAGAAGATTCTGTTGACACTGGTGCGCAGATTTGAGAGGAGTTCTTAGAAGAGAAAGAATATTCAGAGATGGTACAACCCTTTTGATTAGCCAGATGACATTTTATATGAAAGATGTAGGTTTTCCTCCACTGGATCTCGTTACATCTGTCAGCTGTTGGAGCCGTACATCACAAATGTACCACATCGCAGCCACACTGACAACACCACAGATACTCTTCATCGCACTGATGTTTTATTAATGTTAGACTAATTAAATTAATTTTTATATAAACCAACGCCTCACCTCGAGTGAAAAAAAATTAGTGCTGTACTGATGTAGCTGAATAGCTTAATTTATGTAGCCGAATTATGCTCATGGTCCCACCCGGTAAAAACTCGCTCGCTCGCTTGCTCGATGCACACCGTTGGCGACGCTGAAAACGTATGCAAAAGCATGTCTTTGTAATGCCCGCTTTTTTTTTCCCTGTGGGCTGCACAAATATTAAATGAAATTCCATTCATACAAAGAGTGTGGCGAAAAAGAATCTCGTCACTGACCGGTTTGGACGACATATTTTTGTATTTGTACTTGTTCCCTTTATTGTCTGAGGCTGGGATTGCATCTTAAATAATGTGGTTAAGAGGTCACACATGCAGAAAACATGAATTTATGGAGCGTACACCCACCCATGCCGTCATGGTGAAGTGTTACAACACGTGCACGATATTAGCCTGAAAAATCTATATGTACAGTATGAGAAGCAAATACACTGAGGAAGCGCTGTCGTGTTGAACACTAAATGATCAGATTCTGATATTGTTCCATTAAAGGAAGGAAGCCAGCATTCCTTCCTGGCTTTTGCTGCGGCAACCGTGTTGCCACAGCATAAATGGAGCCATTTATTATCATTCCTGAATGATAATGTCGTGTTATCATTCAGAAATGATGATCCTGAATTCTTCATATTTGTTAGGTATCATCGTCTGCTCCTCCATGGTAAAATATGTCACTCTGTTTCTCCATGTCTGTGATTGGTCCGACGCTTCAAACGCCACCCCTTTTATGCGAGCGCGCACTGATTAAGATTGGAAAACCCTGGGTTGAATTACCGAGCTTCGTAGTACCACTTATCAAGACCGCGAATGTCTGGTTAAGTCAACCCAGGAAACAGAGAGAAGTCCCGGGTATGTTAATCCAGCTTCGTCGTACAGGCCCCAGGAGTCATTCATATCTGACTAGTTTTACACTTGATGCTGTACAGCAACATATGAAATGAAATGAATCTCTAACTCTGGTCACATCTCAATTATTGAATTAACAACCAAATTTGATGTGTTTTCATCGCCAGCCTGTTCCAGTTTCCAGGAAGTTGTCTGCTCGGGAGCAGAGGGACTGTGAGGTCATCGAGAGACTCATTAAGTCATACTTCCTTATTGTTCGGAAAAATATCCAAGACAGGTACACATTGTTGAAAATGTTTTTATTCAATTTATTTTCTGAAATTATTATTTTGACTTCTATTTGTTTTACTTTATTATGGACCAAATCCTGAACCTCCTAATAAAATCAATGTTTATTTGGCCTCAGCGTACCAAAAGCAGTGATGCACTTCCTGGTGAACCATGTGAAGGACTGCCTGCAGAGCGAGCTAGTGGGTCAGTTATACAAGACAACCTTGCTGAACGACCTGCTGACAGAGTCCGAGGACATGGCTCAGAGACGCAACGAGGCTGCCGACATGTTGAAGGTGACAGATTCTTCACATATCACCACAAACTGGGGAACAAGAGCCAGTGTCAATCATCTCCAGTTCATAAGATAAATATTTTGCAGGATGAATATTTATATACATTTCAAAAGGATGATGAATCCCCATACAGTCAGTTCTAACTTTATAAATGACCTTAGATGTTATTTCTGGATCTTTATCAATTGTATCTTTTAAAAGTATAATGTATAATATCATAGTTTACTGAAGTACTTTATTTTTTAAACTGTAGATAATGACAATATGAGCAAAGAAACTAAATTTACAGGGTCTTTTCATTCCCCCAAAACTATTAGGTGTTTATTTTTATGCAATGTCAGACATCAGTTGCCGTAATTGATCAAATTAATTTGATTAAAGCAACCCTTACCGATGTTGCATTCTTACACTATTTTTCCAACAGGGTAAAATGCTATGAATGAGGTAATGGAACTCTAAAATACAAGACAGACCCACCATTAATCAAAATAAAATATTATTCCAATCTCTAAATATTCAATGAAAACTCCAACCAATCCTTGAAGTGGGGTGCACCTCTAGGATTGTCCAACGGACCTGCCTGTCAGACCTTTGATTCTGCATTGGGAGGTGGAGGGAATGAAGGGGTGTGTCTTAGGAGTGAGGCGGGACTGTTTATATTCAAATAATCTTGCTGTGCTTTCTGAAATGCAAGATCGGTAAAGGTTGCTTTAATGACTTACTGTTGTAATTGACGTTTAAGTTTTGCAGTTTACTAGAAGAAATGTCGTTTTTTTGTCTACAGCGTTTCCCAGCTGGGCTGCAGTGAACAGAAACTGCATTTAGTTTTTCATCACTTGCAAGTTCTTTTGTGGGAACATTATTAGGTGAAAGGGAGAGTTTTTAATGGTCAGCGCAAACAGGTACAGCTTGAATTCTCTGCTGTATGGCCAACAGGAAGCCCAATGCACTTATGCTAAATTAACATCTTCATGTAAAACAAACAAACCTGTCTGATGTTCTGTTTAAGGTGCAAACAGTGTGATGCATGTAGCAAAAACATTGTTGCACAAAGATGACTCTTGTTGATTTCATATTGCTTTTATCATCTGTTTCCAGGCTTTGCAGAAAGCCAGTCAGGTTATCGCCGAGATCAGAGAAACCCACCTCTGGTGAGGGCAGCCTCTCTTATCCCTCCAGAGCCATCATCTTCACGGACCATCCATCACTCACAAAACCTCTCCTACCATGTCTCACAGCTTGTCAGACTGAAGAGACAACTCGAAAATGCACTGGTGTGGTTACAGTATGTGTATATCAAAACATAGTTGTAATGTACAGAACAGCATGGACTGGATGTAACGAGGGGCGTTATGTTTTAGTCCCTCTTTATCAGCATTAACATATGCTCCTGTCATAGATTATTATATTTTCTTAATGTAATTAAAGCGGTAAATATAGAGATATTATTATACATTACCACTATGTGGAGCCTTGCTGAGGAATGTCTGCTCTTATTGTAGATTTGAATTAAAGCTAGAAATGACAAAACCATATTAAACATGTAGATTCTCTCTTTATTAGATGATAAAATTATTTTTCCAAAGAACTGCACTTAATTTAGATCTTTTTATTGTGCAAATAACCATTTTTACACATTATTTTTTCCTGTTGATGATAGTATTATTTTTGTATAGACATGGAACAAAAGGGCATAAATGGGAAACATGGCGCCCGTGGTCTCGGCCAGCCGTCCGTCGCTCTCCGTTCTCTTGTTGGTTTTTCTGTTCCTGTCCCTCGTTACTCGGGGCGTGATGTCGCTACTGGTGTACGATCGTATGGATCTTCTCCTTATCCGCGATTCGATGCTGAAAACGCCGATCTGGAGCTCTGATGGCCAGTCTAAGGTACCGCCGCCTCTCCTGGCCGCGATACCGCCCTACCTGCGGCGTTTCCCTTGCTGGCGCGCCCGCAGATCCGGCCGCCGCCGAAGACGTGGGAAACGTGGAGGAGCCATCGTCAAATGGAAATTACTCCACGGATCTACCAGTCTTCCCTCCTGTCGTCCTCCTGACGAACCGAGACCCCGGTGTCTCCGGCCGATTCTCCCAGACTCCGGCGTGTTTACCTTTCCCCGCCGACCGGCACGGGCTTCCCGGCGGGGCTGTGTCCCGGGAAACCTCCGGCCGCTGAACCGCGCTTCCTCCTCCGGCTCCGCTGACTCCTCACTCATCCAGATGGCTCTGATCAACATCAGATCTCTGTCAAACAAGACCTTCATCCTCAACGACTTTTTCTCATCACGGAACCTGGATTTCCTCCTCCTCACGGAGACCTGGCTGAAGCCCGGCGATGACAGCGCCTTCGCGGAACTCCTCCCCCCCCCGCTGTGCGGTTCTCAACTCCCCTCGCGCGGCTGGTCGCGGTGGTGGTGTTGCTGCTGTTTTCAAGGATGGTTTCAGTTGTAGGCTGTTACCTGTGGATACCTACTCCAGTTTTGAAGTCCAGCTGATGGTGATCGACCTCTCCTGCCCTGTACTGTGCGCTACGGTGTACCGTCCTCCGAGGACCAGCAAGGACTTTCTTCAGGAATTCTCAGAATTTCTGTCTGAGTTCACCCCCAGGTTTGACAAGTTCCTGATCTGTGGCGACTTCAACGTACATGTCTGCTGTCCTACAAACCATCTGGCAAACGAGTTTAAGAGCCTCATCGACTCCTTTGGCCTCACCCAGCTGGTCACCTCTCCCACTCACGAGCGTGGACATATCCTTGACCTAGTCCTTTCTTACGGGCTCTCGGTCTCCATCAGGGACATTTCTGCTGCCACCTTATCGGATCACTTTCCTGTCATCTTTGATGTGGTGGCCCCTCCTTCCTCCATTAAGCCTGCTCTCCCAGCCCGCAAGCGGCGAGCTTTTACCCCAGCTACGGCTACCGACTTTGCTGCCGCCTTCAACACCTCGCAGCTGCTTGCTGCCAATGACTCGCCCCCCCTCTGCCCCGACGTTCTGCTCTCAACCTTCAACTCTACCTGCTCCGATATCCTGGATTGTATTGCTCCCCTTCGCTCTGTTCCATCCTCCACCAAAAAAGATCCCTGGATTAATGACCATATCCATCTGTTAAGACGGAAATGCAGACAAGCTGAACGTCGCTGGAAGAAAGATAAGTTGCATGTTTCCCTGGGTTTGCTGAGAGAAAGTGTGTCCACTTATCAGAAAGCCATGAAAGACGCTAAAGCTAAGTATCTGTCATCCGTTGTAGCAAACAGCTCACATAATCCCAGAGTCCTATTCAGTACCATTAACTCTGTCATTAACCCCGATGTCGGTCTATCAAATACTTCTCCTGCTACTGCTGATGAATTTGCTGCTTTTTTCATTGAGAAAGTTCTGTCTGTTAGGAAAAGCATTGCTGCTAGCCCCTCTGCTGTGACTGATGTCCACACTGCTCCTGTACAGGTCTTCCAGCATTTTGAGACCGTCTCTTTATCACACCTGAATGACGTTGTTAGCAGCTTGAAACCTACAGGTTGTCCATCGGACACTATTCCGGCTAGGTTGCTAAAAGAGGTTTTTGTTTCTGTTGGTCCTTATCTACTTTTCCTTTTCAATGCCTGTCTATCTCTGGGATCTGTCCCGGCTGCCTTCAAGCATGCTGTGGTCAGGCCTATTTTGAAAAAAACACATCTCGATCCTCTCCTGCTACAAAACTTTAGACCAGTCTCCCACCTTCCTTTTCTCTCAAAGCTACTAGAAAAGCTTGTTCTTAAACAATTACAGCCTTTTCTAGACCAAAACGCCCTTCTGAGCAAGTTCCAGTCTGGTTTTAGGGCTCGCCATAGTACTGAGACGGCTCTGCTAAAAATTCATAATGACATCACTCTATCTGTTGATGCAGGTAATCCCACCCTGCTGGTCCTCTTAGACCTCTCTGCCGCTTTTGATACGGTCGACCACACTGTCCTTATTTCCCGCCTGGAGCACTCAGTTGGTATCCGTGGAACTGCACTCAGGTGGTTCAGAAGCTATCTGTCTGACAGAAGTTTCTCCGTTGCTGCCGGTGATTCCTCCTCCTCACATGTTCCACTCACCCATGGGGTGCCACAAGGCTCAGTTCTCGGTCCTCTCCTTTTCCTGCTCTATCTGCTGCCCCTTGGCTCCATCATTAATAAACACAACCTCTCCTTCCATTTCTACGCCGACGACATTCAAATCTATCTTCCACTGCACCTGACCGGAAATCACACTCCATCATACTCAAAACTTTTAGACTGCCTAAACGATGTGAAATCATGGCTTGCGCAGAATTTTTTACATCTTAATGATGCCAAGACTGATTTCATTTTGTTTGGCACTCCAACCATGCTTGGCTCCTTCTCACACGACGGCACTTCTATTCCCTCCCCCAAGTCCTACGTGAAAAGCCTTGGAGTTTTGTTGGACAGTGGCCTCAGGTTCGAAAGGCAGATCAGCGCCATAGTTAGAACCAGCTTTTTTCAACTCCGTCTCCTCTCGAAGGTTAAACCTTTCCTTAACCAGGGGGACCTGGAGACGGCTGTCCATGCCTTCATTAGTGCCCGGCTGGACTACTGTAACGGCCTTTTCGTTGGCCTGAACCAGGCTTCCATCGCCCGCCTGCAGCTCGTCCAGAACGCTGCTGCTCGTTTTCTGGTGGGCGCGTCCAGGCGGGAACATATAACCCCCGTCCTATCTTCCCTGCACTGGCTCCCCGTCCGCTTCCGAATTGATTTTAAATTACTTTTGTTTGTTTTTAAAGCCCTCAACGGCCTGGCCCCCCCTTATCTGGCTGACCTGCTGGTCCGCCGGGACCCCAGCAGGGCCCTTCGTTCCGCTGGCCAACTTCTTTTAGAAGTGCCGAGAACGAAGCTAAAGCAGTGGGGCGACCGCTCGTTCTCAGCTGCTGGCCCCAGATTGTGGAACTCACTGCCCCCCGACATTCGTCTCACGACTGAACTGGGCTCTTTTAAATCTAAGTTAAAGACTTATTTTTTTAGTCTAGCTTTTAATTCTAACTAGTTTATTTATTAAAGGTTTTTACTCTCTCTTAGGTACACCCTGCACTCCCCCGAGTAGCCTGTTCTGATTCTCTGTTGGTTGTTTTCACTCTTAACTCTTTTTTGTTCTTCACTTTTCCTAGTATTTAAGTTTGCATTTTTATGTTTTGCATTGTTGTCTCTTTTTCTGTTACCCTGCTGTAAAGCACTTTGTGTGTCCAATGGGTACTGTAAAGGGCTATATAAATAAATTTGATTTGATTTGATTTGATTTGAT